>CM042152.1:80365978-80518478 GCA_023376005.1 Doryteuthis pealeii
AAAAAGAAGAGAGATAAACACGCGTAATGATATTACTTGTTCCCAAGAATTTGCTCACTAACAAGCAGTTTTCAGAATGATGTTCCGCCCTTTATGGTTTTGTTTGGCTTTCTTTATACTTTTCTCATACGGAGTTGGAAAACATAGGGGAAAAATTGAAAAAAAGCAAAAAGGACTAGTGGAGAATGCTTCAGAAGAAAGCAAACAAATATTTGAAATATTAAATGAAGAAAAAAAAAACGAAGTATCAAATTTCAAAAGTTAAATACTCAGAAGAAAATGTCGCGAAATAATTGAAAATAAAGTGTTCGGTTACGGGTATAAGATCAGCTTTTGAAACCAATGGTAACAATTGCACTTTAAATGTATCGAACTGGATAGCAAATCTTATTATAATGGAGATTGTGTGCTTGTCTGCTTTTTGTCTGTAACAAAAATTACGTCACTGCTTACGTCACTATACCCGAAATCGTCATAATTTGAACATGTAACATTAGACAGTCCTCATTTGTTTTTTAAAACAAGTTTTAATAAATACATGACTGGTATTATATATCTTTATATAGTTTGTTTTATTTTAATACATATTTAAAGTTTACATTTCAAATTGTTTTATTTTTTAATCCTTTAATGAACAATTGCACTTTAAATGTATCGAACTGAATAGCAAATCTTCTTATTATAATGGAGATTGTGTGCTTGTCTGTCTGTAACCGAAACTATATCACTACTCAAGTCACACTTTCTTTAGTTATTTATGTCACATTCCATGATTCTATTTTTATTTAACCCTCAATTATAATAATAAAATTGTTTTACATTAATAATACTGTTGGCTTTATCTCCATACTAATAACATGCAAGTGTATTCATATATACAACAAAATACTGGTTTACAGTGTGAATGGGAAGGCTAATTTGCATATTGATATAAAAAATTGATTTTAATAAATATGTACCTGATATTATTGATTTCTAATTGTTTAGTTTTATCTTAATGAAAATGAGCAAAAATCTCTTCAATAAATCTTAAAAGAAATTCATTAAGAAATAACTGTAATCTTATTCATTACTTCCTAATTCAACTAAATAGTTAAATTAGGAAAAATTAGCAATGAAAGACGGGAGTGATAGAAAATAATGGAAGAGTTAGTTTCAAAGTTGTTCTTTTTTTTCGATTGTACTCCCCTCTGTTTAAAATCCTTTTATCTGCGTTCTTATTTAGTTTTATTAGTGTTTCTAATTTCATATGATATTTTATTGCATCAAAATTTAAATAATTGCAATCGGAGGGTGCATATATCTGTTAGCACTAATAATTTTCAAACATATATTTGATCTATAAATGAGACCTTAACAGATACTAATTACAATGCCAATAAGGGGATACTGTTCAATCCATAAAGCTCCTGATCTGACCTCTCACTAGCAGATACAGCTTAGAGCCATACCCGGGGCACCTACGTTGAGTTGGTAATAAATCCCTGGCATCCGACTTCGATGGGAAATACATTTGTTATCCATCCGTTTCTGACGCATTGTTCACGTAGGTCTTCATATTTTTTCAACTTCCGCTGATGGGCCCAATCAGGATGAATTCTGTGGTAAAACCACACTGTTAAATATATTCCACACGTTATCTGATGGAGATGTGTACAGACATTGGAAGACGGTGAATAGAATGACAGAATGAATGATAATAGAATCAGATAACAATACGAAATTAGAAAACAGAAAGAAGTTAATATATTTATAAAACCAAAAACTACGTCAAGGCTTTGTCATGCAGAGCTTACATCAAACCAATACATGCATATGTGTGCGAAATATATGTGCGCCTGCATGTCTATGCCTCAGTGCGTGAGTATTTGTGTTGTGTATTAGTGTAGGTCGATTTCCGAACTTTAACGTCTCTCATGTGGCAAAAGTTGCAAATTAACATAGAGAATTATCACATATTTTTCTTTAAAACTTTGCCTTTTTGAGGAAATAGATTTCAATCCTTTAAAATGTTATCACTGTTACAGCTTAATTATTAGGTAAAAATCAGCATATCGGAGGTGTCGATGGTGATGGGGGGTATATTTTCAATTTGAATTCTAGTTATATTTTATTTGTTTCGTTTAAAATGACAATCTTTTCTGTTTTGAATATTGGAATTGCTAAATTTTCCAACCAATTTCTCGGCCAAATGTTGCAAAAACAAGGATTTTTTGGTGCTTTTTAATAAACGATATTTGATGCTATTTCTTTAAATAATGGTGCAAGTAAGAGATCTAGTTTTTGATATTAGTACTCATTATATCAACACACAACTTTCGCTGTTTGAGAGAATTTGATATTTATTTAAAGTGAAAAAATCAAACCTATCCTCTTGTATATTGTGTATACGTGAGAGTATGATACTATTATGTGTATGCATGCGTGTAGGCGTATGTGTATATGTATGTATTGACCCAACTCCTCATCCACTGGCAGGGTGTGACACAAGGTCAATTTTTAAGCGGATTAAATCAGATTGAAATCAGAGTTTTACTTCTCCTAGACTGGTTCCCTAACCTAGGCTAAAGAGCCCAGTCTGTCCTACTATTTTATTTATTGCTGAAGGGAGAAAATCAGTTCATGCCTTTTCCCTAAGACATTAGTGTGAAGTGAAACACAGCCTTATCCAGGATTTGAACTTGTGTCACCGATTCCATTTCGCCAGTTTGTTTTGTTTTACGGCATATCAACCTCGGTGGGTCATTTAATGCGGATAAAGTTTTGAAATAAATCCATTCTTAATGTATAATCAGTTTTGTTTATAAACTTACTATTAACCGTAAAGGGACCCTAACAGGTACTACCACTCCGGGTCAGAGTGGACCTGAGAGCAATGGCGATGAAGGGGTGCTCCACATTCCCAAACATCCAAACATCCAGAACTGAAACCTCACTCTCAGATAGAGTTTAACGTCGTTCCCAGGACATGAAGACTCTCAATCACCGCCTTCTAGCACATATATGATAAAAAGGGTTAAGGGTTTGCTATAAGGGCAATAGTGTCGAGACAATCATATAGGTGCTAGGGCTTGACGTGACCAGCCGATTGATCAGAGGGGACCTCTCCAACCGCCCTAAGAGGGGTGTTGCATGTCATGGACTGCTCATCCACCAGGATTCTGTATCACATTAGCAAGAGGTTTGTTTTGGTTTCTTTGTTTAATGGCATATAAACCCTCATGGTTTATTTAATACCAAAGCCATCCTTGCAGGAGAACAGTAGTGGTACTATTTAACCCATAACTGGGGGGGGGGAGAGGGTATTCATCTAAAACTGAATCTGATAGCACGACTTTGAACTCACTGTGATGTAGCTGTCCAATATGTTATGCCACTATGTCACATGGACTCTTCTTTCGCATATGAAATCTGTGTGACATTTAAACATGGCAGATCTTAAGAACTTTTTTGCACTTACTTAAGAAGAACAGTGAAGAGTTCCACAAATCGATTTTTAAGTATTGAATTATATAATCTAAATCAGTAAAATTCAATAAGTAAATCTACTTTTCCTCATTATAAACATAAAATCACAAACATAATTTGACTCCCAAACGACCCGTTAGAGAGCCCCCCTCCGATCAATCGGCGGGTTACGTCAAGCCCTAGCACCTATATGATTGCCCCAACCCTATTGCCCTTATTGCAACTCCCAACCCCTTTTTATCATATGGATGCTAGAAGGCAGTGGCTAAGGGTCTTCATGTCCTGGGTATGATGTTAAACTCTATTTGATGGTGAAGTTCCAATTCTGGAGCTTTGGGGAATGTGGGCACCCCTTCATTCCCATTACTTCCAGGTCCACTCTGAACCGAAGTGGTAGTACCTGTTAGGGTCCTATCTATGGGTTAAATAGAAAAAATGGGTTTAATACAAATTGAGTACCCATCAAGAATGAGTAAAACAAAAACATCTTCGGCATAAAATGACCCAATGGGTTGACATGTCAACCAACCAACCAACCAACCAACCAAGCCAACAGCCAGCCAATCAACCAGCCAATTTTGAAAGAATAGTTACAGAAAACTGAAAGAGTTGCCATAGCAAATCTATCCATATATAAAGGGCAGTTGTGTAAATCTGTATGTCCGGAGGAAACTTCAAAAGTAAAACAATTAACGACAAAGTAAATATATATACACATTAAATATCACCAATTTTGGAGCTCAGGGAATGTGGAGTACCCCTTCATCATCATTGCTCCCTGATCCACTTTAATCCGGAGTGGTAGTACCTGTAAGGGTATCATCTATGGGTTAGTTAGAAAAAAAATGAGTTTGAAAAAAAAGGGTATAAAAAAATTGAATACCCAAGAAGAATGAATAAAACAAAATGTCTTTGGCATAAAATAACCCAACAAGGGTTGACATGCCGTAAAACCCAACCAACCAGCCAACCAACCAACCCAAACGACTCATTCAATCCGGAAATCGTGTTTTTATCGGTTAAAATTTCTCAGCGCCGCTGTTATTGATTTTGCCTGAAACCAAATTGTTTCTTACACTCTTTGTTGTCTGGTGACATCATCGATAGAAAGGCATGAGAATGTGTCAGTCTTAAGCCGAGAGTTATTCAAAAGTCATTTTACATTGTTATTGTAAACAATGATAAGAATTTCTCCATCAAAAAAGGTTTCTTGATGGAATTCAAAGATCGACCGACCAAACAGTACAGAAACATTATCTCAAAGAGTTAAGCGCCCTGTCGCTGAGACGTTAGAATACACCGACTGCATCTCTGCAGAGGGGTAAGACTCCCCCAATGGGCCACCTGTTGGCCGTGGGTGGCGACCCGTGATACTTAAGGATTGAACCCAGGTGGCTGAGCAGTCCATGACATGCAACACTCCACTTTGGCCCTTACTTTTGGGAGGAGGGTCTTATATATCATAAAAAAACAATAGCCACCAATGAATGTCAGTTTTCAAATATTTACTTAGCTATCTGTTGGCTGGGGCATTAGAATACACCGACTGCACCTCTGCAGAAGGGTAAAAAAAACTCCCCCAATGGGCCACCTATTGGTTGTGGTGAGAGCTGTGATGGTTAAGGATAGAATCCTGATGGCTGGGCACTGCTTAGCCACCAGGTCCTTACTTAGACTAGATGGTCGGTCAGAGAGGCCCCCACCAATCAATCGGATGGTCACATTAAGCCCTAGCACCTATATGATGGTTCCAACCATATTGTCCTTATGGCAAGCTCCCAAACCTTTTTATCATACATGTGCTAGAAGGCGGTGGCTGGGGGTCATGTCCTGAGTATGACATTAAATTCTATTTGATGGTGAGGTTCCAGCTCTGGATGTTTGGGGAATGTGTAGCACCCCTTCATCACCATTGCTCCCAGGTCCACTCTGACCCGGAGTGGTAATACCTGTTAGGATCCCATCTATGGATTAAATAAAAAATGTGTTTATAAAAAAATGAGTATCCATTAAGAATGAATTTATTTCAAAACTTTGCTGGCATTAAATGACCTACTGAGGTTGATATGCCGTAAAACAAAACAAAACGAAATCGAAGAGTTAAAAAAGGGAGGTAAACCGATAAAGAAACATAAAGATGATTTAAGTCATTATGATCGATTAAGTACGAGGATGGGCCAAAAAGTAATACCATTTTGTTTAGGACAGGAACATGTATCATACATCAAAATGAAACTGGATCACATCCCTCCTACTCGATACAGTCACCGTTTCTTTCAATAGCAATGTTCCACCTTCGAATGAGAACATCTATCCCTGCCCCGTAAAATCCTACAACAAGGATGGTTTTGGCATTAAATAACCTACGAAGGTTGATATGCCATTAAACAAAGAAACCTAACAGATTGGACAGAATGCAGGTAGAAATAGATTCATGCCTTTTCTAAAAGAATTAGTACGAAACAAATATAAACAATATTTGGCTGTAATTCAAATTCGATTTCTCGAGAGGCTAAAGCCCTGATTTTAAGTAAATCGATAAAACAGAACTGTCTCATAATAGTTGGCACGAACTAACAGCCTTTCCCCCGAGGCAAGATGTTTATTGATCGTATATTGGTACTACAAACCATAACTGTTCAAAATCGATCGATTATGAAAAGGAAAAGAGAAAACAACAATCAAATCTATTAGGGATTTTCAAAAGTGTTTTCACTTTTTTTTACAGATCAAAGCTTATTTTATGAACAGATTTAAATTATATATATATATATATATATATATAATATATATATATATATATATATATATATAGGTTGAAAATGAAAATGACTCCGACGATATGTTGAAATGAAAATAAATAAGGTAAGAAAATGTTGAATGGATGAAATAGATTTAATATGATTTACTTACACGTATTTCGGTCAGGAGTTTGTTCATGTACACATGTATTCTATTCATGCCTGCTTGTAATTCATAAACCCACCCTACGTACAGGATCTTGAATTACATAAACTGGCCATAAATTATCCCGTCCCGCTTTTTATTGCAGCAATGACATCGATTGTCCTTTTTAGTGAGAACTTAGATGTTAATAAACATCATCGAGAGGTTAACGTTTATTGCATCCTGGTGGTCATTGCTCGTATAACGAATGTAAATACGACAATAAAATTAAGTCTTGAATTTCCGATCATAAGGTGGGGGGGAGAAGTGATGAAAAACATTCGTAATTTTCGTTTCCGGTTCATAACCGGATATGAGGGCATGTGTTCCAATGTTGTGCTCTGGCATCACTTCAGATAAATAATGGACCATATAATTGTAATTGTAAGGAAAGAAAGGGAAGAAAAACAACGTGCTACACGTCAAAGAAAGAAAGAAAGAAAGAAAGAAAGATAAGAGATAAGAAGCGAGAACACTTATCGTCTGTTTCAAAGAAATAGGAAAAAAGCAGAAGAGAAAAAGAAATAAAAGAAAATAAAGGAAAAAAGAATTTCGCCAGAGATTATAATGCTTTTTACATATTGAACTTGTTACAATTCGTATAGCTATTTTAGGACTGTGATTGAAAGTAGATTTACTGTGGAGATCCCTTGTGGCATAAAGTTTGATCTTTTCTTGAAGTAGAAAGATGTAGTATCAGTTTTAATCCTTGTCAATTGACCCGTGTTAGAGAATTGTATAATCCTCGTCTGTTCGTCTGTACATCCAGCGAGCAATTGTAGGACAATTTATCAACGCCTTTAAATTGTAAATTAGATACATGTTTGGGCGTTTTTGATTGGCTGATTCAGCCGATTGGTCGATTCAGCTGTCTTGACACAGGGCTTCTGATAAAGAGAAATCCCCAATGGAGGACCAGACACGAAGTCCCCAAGACGAAGTCCATACACTAGAAGAGACGCTAGTAGAGAATAATAGAAGTAAGAAAGTAAGGAAAGAGAGTATACAACAACGTCACTCCATGTCGTTCATCAGTTTTAGACCCTCTGGTGGCTAATTAGTCCAATTCTGGACTTGCAGATGCGCTCACACACATTGCAATGGAAATTTCCATCTGCATGCTCTGGTGCATGACGACGATGATATCGCTGCTCGGCAGCCCTATTGATTTGAATATTGAGCCGCTAAGCTCCTGTGCGGCTCGTGTCTCGCCAACCCTGTCTGTTGGAGACCAGATCTTCGAGGCTTGAAGGTGGCGCATTTTTTCAGAGACGTCTTCATGTGTTCTTTGAGCCGTTTTCGGGGGGTCTCCTGCCCTTCGAGTGCCTTCTGCGAGTTCACCACAAAGTATTTTACGGGGAATCTGTCTACAGACATACGGATGGTGTGACCCAACCATCGCATGCAATAGGATATCATTATCATTCGCGCTATTGCAAGAACTTCGAGTATCCGTATTTCAAAGCATTCGGTATATATATGTTCCATCAAATGTTATTAGACTCACAGAATTTGACCTGAAAGCAGCTGTTTAGTCATGGACGTTAGGCACGTTATTGACGTCGAGCAGCGTCAAGTAAACAATGCCCTTGCAAAGTCCTTCATTACGAACCTTTCTTCAAAATGACATTACAAACTCTAGCCTGTCGGCGTTCGTATTATGATTCCCAAAGACTATAACCATAATACTGTGTTTTATTGTTCTTTGCCAAGTTTTTTGCATGTGCACCTTTCAATCTCTGATTGTATAGATATATATATATATATATATATATATATATATATATAAACACGTATGGGCACGGCACACTCACACATAGCACACACACTTACAAACACACACACACACACGCACACAGAAAAAACACACAGACACAACAAACAGACACAGGTAATATTTTAAAAATCACGTTCACTGCTGTGTCTGGATAACGAACATACACACACACACACACACACACACACACACACACACACACAAACAAACAAAAAGGCCTGCCTTACAAATAATGAAAAAGAATATAGAATTAGGAGGAAGATATCACCAGGTCTACAACAGAATAGACAAATCCTAGCAACAAGGTAACAGCTCCAGAACTTAGCTTTCAGAAATCTTCTGATGAAGGGATCTTTATCCCGAAATATTAAGAATAAATCAAAGTTAAACGAAGAACACCATATTTACTTCATTCTTTACAATTGCATTGTGATAGCCTTCAAAACCAACCACCAAACTAATATATATATATATATATATATATATATATATATATATATATATATATATAGTTGCAGTTTTTAGATATAAGCGGGTGAAAAAGCCTACTCCTAAATATAGACTCGTTGACTACCACGTGACCACCGAAGGCATTTCTATTGTCCAATCACTGGCATGTTCTGCTGTATTAATAGAGACAACATTCTGAGCTTATTTCATTGACATTTGATTCTCTTGGACGAAACTTACAAGGAATATTTTAACACCGGATTCTTATTGGCTTGCTTACTTACTTATTACATCTGGAACTAGGATGCCGACAGATACACATATATATATATATATATATATATATATATATATATATATATGTGTGTGTGTGTGTGTGTGTGTGTGCTCGTATTACGTTTAATACTAGTGTCTACAATATATAATGGTGACTCGTAGGGTTTGCTTTTATGGCTCATGTAGCCTTGATTTTCAAACCAAACAGACACTATCCCACTTTAAAAAAAAAAAGATTCAACAAAATCTTCCCTGTTCTGTAGTATTCGTGTAGACTAAATCAAAAATAAATATTTGGTAGGAAACCTCATAGCTAATGTTTAAGTACGTGATCCAACAACTTTAGATATGTCTGTGTATTTCTCTGTTTGTGTTTATTGTTTTTCTGTGTGTGTTCTTTTTCTTATTTATTTTTAGATTGAATTGGTGTTATGGTTGATGCCAGTACCGCTATAAAAGCAATCATGGCTAATGTTTGAGTACGTGATCTTGCTTGAGAAGAGATAACAATAAAAGATACTAGTAGGATCTATGGTAGGTATACCCAATTTGTCGAAAAATCGGTTTTTACAAAACAAATTTACCCCCCCTCCGTTTGAAAAAGAAATTACCAAAAAAAAGGGAATTATCCGATTTTAAGGAAATGTTCAGTGTTGATTTAGCAATGAATGAATTTTATAATGTATTAGTTATGATTTAAATTTATTTTGTAAACACAGATTTAACGCCATCTTTAAACAGCGTTTGGCCATACGCGATCGAAATTGACCGAAAAAATCGTTTTAAATATATTAGAAATAAATTACATCTGTAATATTATTTTTTTTTTTTACTGATGCTCATTATGTTACTACTTTTCGACTTAGACAAAAATTGACCTTAAATAATCGATTTAATTCATCTTAATTTGTTTTTAGAATGAAAAGCAACCGAATCTTTGGGTATAGCTAACCTATGGATATAGCACAGTATGATAATTTAATTATTACAACTTTTTTTCTTTCTATAATTCTTTTCATCTCTTCAGATTAGCGTTATCGCTTCGGCGCGCTCACCCCTCTCGTTGTCTTTCCCCTATTCTCTTCCTTTCTTTTTTATTATATATTTTCTGTGCAGCATGTCTTTTTTCTTCTCCTTCTTTCTTTATAAAACGGAATTATTTAGCTGGGATGACGATACTCATAAGAAATAAGAATTCGGCGGATTTACATTTTTGTATTTCATCTTGGAAAATTTGGATGGTCTCATTTTTAACCAGAGGGTGTTGCGAGATGATAATGGTCGGAAAATTAAGGAACAAGCGTGTATATAGATAAGAAAACAATTTTCACAGAAATTTCCTGTATCCCAAAATACGACACTATCTATGAGGAAAAAATGTAAATGTTTTCCAACTGGAAACGTATAAGAATGTCATGCGGGGTCAGATGAGACACCATCTCCGAAATCTCTTCAAAACCATTTCCGAATGAGGTCTTCTATGGAGAGTGCGTCTCTGGAGACATCACACATTCATCCTCGCGTCCCTTTCATTTTTCAAAACATTCCTATTTCGGGATTACCATCAGCTGCTTCGTTACATTATCCTTTTTTCGTTGAACTTTAGAAAATGTTGTAACTCGCAGGGACCAAATCTGGAGTGTAGAGAGCTGACAGGTTTGGAGGTAGCGATGTTTTGGCTAAATATCCTGCATGAGAAGTGACGAATAGACAGACTGCGTCATGGTGAATGCGATAGCCACGTAGTATGCAAATTAACTCTAACTTTAGTCTTAGCTGATTTAGTAACCCCAATAGGAGTGTCTGTTTCTCTTATACACTCTCAGACGTCAGGCCGCACAACCGGTTCTTGAGATACACAAAAATGATCTTTCCGATCAGACTTCCGATAATATGAATAATTCAAGAAATTGATCATATATACATCGATCTTTTGCTAAAACCTTATGCAAAATAAAAACTTCAATGGTTTGTTTTGGGTCGGGTACAGAGGGTGCTCTTTTGAGCACACACGTACGAAACCTCACAGAAAAATATGTAATTGACCATTATTTGTTAGTGTTGGTCTTGGCGCAACAAGGTGAAGGTAATTAACAATGAAAATCACCATGGTAACGTTTCAATGTGAAATTTGATGATTAACAACCAATTTTGATTATTTCTTTACCTAAAATGTTGTTTTGTCAATTTTCATTATTTTTGTTTTATTGTTGTTTTGTTTTTGTTTTGTTTTTTTTTTTGTTTTTTGTTACGCAATGAAAATCGAGAAGAAAATGATTGCCAGTTAATAGAAAGTAATGCAAACATTATAAAAAGAATACTGTTGTATAATTTCAGTCTTTCTGAGATTTTTCACATAAACTTGTGGTCTTTCACTGGAGTCTGAGTGACAACAAGTCTCCTCAGGTTTCAAGGACTTATCAGAGTATTCTAGCCGATTTCAACAATTCCATTGTCTGGTGGTCTCAATTCTTCTTTCCAGTTCCTCTAGTCTGTTTCTATGGATTTTTATATGCGTTGAATTTGAAAATGTATCATATAAAACATCCATCATCTTTTATCCACATAAATCCTTTTTTCTCCTTGAATAATTTCACAGTCCTGAAAAAGGTTTCCATTGTAAACCGAAATGTTTGAGTATCAACTATAAATTTCCATCCATCATAACATCCCGTATTTGTTTCTAAATTTTCTCCACATATTACATTGTCTATAAGACAATTTCCGTTCAATGGGAAACCTTTATCTTTACATGTTAGGTGGCCCTTTGCTATCTTCTTCGACGGGAGTCCTTTCTCCGCTTTTTCGAGTCTCTGCTTCGGTGAGAGTCATAATAGCCTCTGCTTCTTCTTCTTCAGACGGAGCCATCTTCTGTCTAGAATAACAAATACTAAGACATCGTCCGTGAAGATATTTCTTTATTTCACTTAGACATCTTCTATATGCAGAGTCAATCCGACTTCATTAGAGGATATGACGTCATAAAGGAAAATTTTGGACCCAATAGAGTACCTTAACATCTCAGTACCAACTTGGTACCTTAACACCATGGAGCCAACTTACGACCTAAACATCTACTACTTTAATATGAAACGTTGTACAGATAACAATAAAGATGAGGACAATAGTCCGAATAATACAAATAATACAAATTATCAAGCCTCATCTCAAAAATTCAGTCAAATAGATATGTTTAAAAAATACCATAGAACTGTGTGCAAATTACTTGTATTTGATCGGAATATTTGATAACTACGCAAAAACTGTAAACAAGAAACAACTACACAAAAACTAAATATAAATGCACAATCAACACAATTCCCTAACCTCTAGGTATAAAATAATCCTAGACGCGTTGACATGCCATTAAAATCAATCAATTAATCATATTTATTGTCTATTCATTGTACGCCTTTGTTTTGATTAATGTTAGGAATATGATTCAATTTGGCATTATTCCCATTTCTTTCTTTTACGGCAACTTCTTATTATATTCGTCGATTTATCGAATAGTTTAGTATTGTTGATGTTTGTGACTAACTGTGAGTGATAGATTTATATTCTGTGCTTTATATTCATTTATGTGCTTTTTATATTGATATACATAGGTATATTGTGTTTGGTTTTGTATATATCTGATATGCATAAAATCGAATAATATATATATATATATATATATATATATATATATATATATATATAATATATATATATATTTGTGATGAAACAAAGAAAATACAGTGCTCAATCACAAATTGTGAGAGCTAATATTAATTTAATTAATATTAGCTCTCACAATTTGTGATTGAGCACTGTATTTTCTTTATTTCATCACAAAAAAAAATTGTTTTTATATATACCTATATCGCTCCTATAATGGATTAAGAACCTGATGTAAATCAAATCAACAGGAACCTACAACCAGGATTAGTAGAGCACTCTAGGAAGAAAGAAATATTCAATTAAAATGGGATGTATAAAAACTCAGAAAATATATATATATATATATATATATAATGGCTGTCAACTCGTGTTCGAGTAAGGCCATTTCCTGTTTTTTTTTTTTTGTTTTTTTGGGTTTTTTTTTTTTTTTCATCATAGTTAGGTGCCAGTAGCATTTGACACTCTATACTTGTGTTTTCTCAGATGACTCACGAGGCCAGTTTTGGAGAGATATACACTTCCACATAAACAATATGTTGGAACTTCTCCACTTTGAATGTTGCTGGGCTGAAAATTACCCTTTCTTATAGCCCGCTTCAATTTTTGGTGTTTAATTCGGTTGAACTCAAATTCTTCCACAGACAGGTAGATGGTGGCTCTCCAGCCAGGTCTATTACAAGCTAGCTTCTCCCAGTCCTCCACAGCAATAGAGGTGTTCTTCAGAGTGTCCTTGAGGCAGTCCTTAAACCTCAATTTGGGTGTGCACTGACGACGTTTGCCAGTTGAGATTTCCCCGTAAAATAGTTGTTTTGGGAATCGGCAATCATTCATGCGAACTAGATGACCAGACCAGCGAAGACGTGATCTAAGGATTAAACTCTCAATACTTGGCAGGTGACATCGTTCAAGTATTGTGGTGTCTTGTGTAAAATGACAACCATTCTATCCCTAAAATCCTGCAAAGGCAATTCTGATGGAATCTCTCGAGTGTCCTGAGATGTCGTCTGTAAACAACACAAATCTCACTGGCGTACAAAAGATGAACTAAAAGTGATAAGACAAATAGAAACATTTCTTTTATGTTATTCATTTTTTAATTGTTCTAAACTCGTTTCGACCTTAGGTCATCGTCTAGAGAGAATTTGATTAGTTTTAAGTTCGACATGACTTCTAAATTTAAACAATAGTTTTTGAAAGTTTTATCTAACTTTTTAAAAATACAACCTACATGCATATTATCACCCCTGACAAAATTATGGAATTAGCACACTTAGTAGATGTTCATTTTATTTATCTTTTTCAATTTATCAATAACTAAACTAATAACAGATATTACCAACCACTCCACAGGAGTAGGATGTGACACAAGGTCAGTTTCTTAAGTGGAATTTAACAATTCAGAGTTTTCCTTCTCTTAGACTGGTTGCCTAAACAAGGTTAAAGAGCTCAGTCTGTCCTATTATTCACCCATAACTGGAGGGAGAAGAGTTGGATTCATACATTGCCTATTAGTGCTATGTGAAATGCAAACAGCTTCGTCCGGGATTTGAACTCGGATAACCGATTGTATTTCCAATGATAAAACCATTACACCACACATCTCCACTAATAACAAATTAGACGCCAAACATTTTTCTTTCAAAGTTAAACATTCCGGCTTCATAAAATATTCCTTCAACAAACTTGATTCATTTGTATTATTTGGATAATTCTGACTTTTGTCCTTATCTTTACTGTTATCTGTACAACGTTTCGGCCGATGTGTCCTCCGGCCTTCTTCAAGTTTTTCTTGTCGGACTCGGGAACCTTCTCGAACTGGGGAAGCTTCTCTTCGAACTTGGAACTCAAAGTTCAAAGTTCCGTGAAGGCTCCCGATTACGACAAGAAGTTTCCAAAGTTTAAAGAGAAGGTTCCCAAGCTCTTTAAACTCTCGTCTGATCGTTCTAATTAACTAACATAAATAAAACTTCCTAATGAAACCCAATATAGGAGAATGGAAACCGGGTTTCAGAAATTTCAGAAAGGAACAAGTCATTATATTCTGATTACGTATGGGTTACACAAAACATACATATCCCTTTTTACTTAAACAAGAAAGCAGAACCAGCATTAAGAGATATTTAACTTTTAAAATGTCCCTGTGGTAAGAAAGTAATTTCGGGTGAAAGAAGACGAGAACAACAATTGAAGATAAAGAAACATATATTCAAAAGGTACAAAAAGGGTTGCAAATTTGTGGCATTTGCTAGCCAGACTTATCTTGATGAAAGTGAGGTGACGGTAAAGGTGAGCGCTGGAATATTATTCCACTCGCTGGTTGATAATGTAAAGGGTGCTGGATGAAACCACTCGCTGTTTGACAAGGTAAATGGAGCACTTGAAAAACGCGTCTCGCCTGTTGAATGCTCTTTCGTCAAGGAGTTTAATTTTGGCGCCAATATCGTATATTGGCTATTCGCCCTCTGGTGCCAGGGGGAGATAATTCAACTATAATTTTTTCCGATACATATCAAACAACTTTTACTGTTGAACACATTTTGCTGTTATAAGACACCGTTTTTACAACACAAACAACATGAGATATATTTGAAAAGGGAAATATATATGACGTCATTCATGAAAGAAATAAAATTATACCAAAAAAATATAACTATAAACTTTAAATTCCTTAAAGAAATTCGCAATCCATTTAGTGACAAACATCTGTACACAACCTACTACCAAAATTAAGAAAAATCCTTGAAAAGAACATAATAGATCTGACTATCATTCACAATTTACCGCTTGGCATAAAATGATACTGGACGGGTTGATTTGCCGTTAAAATCAATCAATTAAACTTCCTTTTTATTCCCTAGGAGCAGTCAACATAGTGCGTTATGAAAAAAAAAAAGATAAAAAGAGAAACGTATGTATTTAGTAAGAAAAAAATATAGAGTAAAAGTTTGTTTGAAGCTTCAAGTTCTTTAGACTTTCGTCTGGTCGTTCAGAATAACTAACATTTTACAACGGATATGCATATCGGTTAAGTCAAGTCTATTGAAACCTGAAGTGAATGTTATTGGTAAGTTGTTTTTCCGTTCCTGTTTTTGCCGGGCGCACCCAGTACTGCCTTTCGACCGACAAAGCAAAAATCGATAATAATTTTGCATCATTCCCATTTTGGTGCCGTACGCCCACCAATGAGTCACTGTGTCTGTGTGTAGGGTCTTTTCTTTTTTTTCTCATTCGTCCTTCCGTACTAAAACTTCTACATTGACTTTCACGATGCAATTCTTTTTCTTTTTTTCTTTTTTTTTTTTTTTTTTGCGCCCGATATTGACTTCTAAATTCGTTTCAGAGTCTGGCTTTATTTTTGGATATGGTCTTCATACAAGTTCTTCCCCGAAGGTCGTAACAGCCGAAGAGATTTTTAAGCCAAATCCAACGCGTCCGGCTTGCAAGTTGTTAATGTCATAAAATTGCCGTTCGATAGGTTTCTATTACGGCATACCAAACCTTTTCGGGTCATTTAATGCCGAATCAAATAATTTTGATATCAAATTGCTTACAGTACCTGTTGTTGCCTATATGGTCACCCATCTAAGTATTGAACAGGATGATTGCTGCTTAAATTCGGTAATCGAGTGGAACCGTTGCTTTCAACGTGACTTGACCGTAATCCCGTTCTATAGCGAATCAAAATGTATTTATCGGTAATACATCTTTTGTCGTCCCGGTTCCTGTCCTAATTTACGCTATGTTTTAGCGTGCTGGCGTCAGGGGAATTTCCGGCACAACTTAGATATTTTCCGGGTGTTTTTTATTTTTTTTTTGTTTTTTGTTTTTGGTTGTTTGATTTTTATTTTTTTGTCGCTTTTTGTCGGAAAATGAATGTAGATATTTTACACGACCTCGGTCCCGAATTTTATCGCCAAATCAAAGTAGATATTTTATAATCAACCAACACACTTCAAAAAAATTTTCGATTGAATTTATACAAATTTAAATTTAATTTTTATAAAACTCTAAAACACGATTCGGAAAATATCGAAATCGGACCGGAAATTCGCTAAAACATAGCGTAAATTTTGGCAGGAGATCCGGGACGACAAAAGATCAAAACACCCATTTTTATCGTCCGCTTTACGCATATTCATCCATCAGTCAATTTTTACCAGTACAGATGAGTTCCCTCCCCTTAATGATAAGAGTAAGTGAAAATACCATTATCGAAATTATCGGTAAGTGATCATTTGAATTACATTTAAGTAGCCCAATTAGGTTTTACTGTTGCACGGATCTATATCAATATACTTACATATGATACGACTATCCACACACACGCATGCGCACACGCATGCGTATATATGTATATATAATTGGGCACGCGAGATGCCGCCATGACAGTAAATATTTACTTTGCAATTTGGCGTCGAATTTAATAGGCCATCGACACTAGAGTCAAGTGATTCAAAATGAGCATAAAAAGCTTACGGTAGTTATATTGAATAAGTCAAGCATGTGGGGCTACCAGCTCACCTGACGATCGTAGCCGTGAAACTCAAAGTCGTTAGTTTTTACCCTCACGAGTAGAATGTGAGACATGGTCAGTTTTTCAACATCATCATCATCATCATCATCATCAAGTCGTGCTGACAGCACGGATTTCGATTACTCTCTCTCTCTCTCTCTCTCTCTCTCTCTCTCTCTCTCTCTCTCTCTCTCTCTATTGGCCATCGCTCCTGGCAGGTTCTCCTCATGGCATTCAGTATCAGAGCTGATCAATGTAGTTTTTACAAGTCATCTCACTCTGGTATGTCCATGCATAGATGTCCACAATAGAACGCCACTTATGAGTTCGTCCTTACTTCTCCAGCAGTGTCCATTATGTCTTGTTTGTCTTTCTTGGATGGTTTGTGTGATAGAAGAACAGCTGTGGTACTATTTAATCCATACCTAGTGGATGAGGAAGGTTCATACCTTTCCCAAGGGTATTCGTCCAAAAGTGAACGTAATAACAAGAATTTGAAATCGCTTACCACGGTGTCGCAGTACAACACGTTAACCACTACGCCACGGGGGTCCACCTCTTCTCTTTTGCTTTTGAATTGGGTAAAACTGTTTTGTTTTGTTTGTTTGTTTATTTGTTTGTTTGTTTTTTTTTGGGGGGGGGGGGTTCAATTATTTGTTTTAATATATACGCTAAGAAAAACAATCGTTCTTTATAAAGAAATAACCTTGGCGTTATCACCAGGATGGTTAAGACCCCCTTCCCCCCCCAAAAAAAAAACAAGGGTGTGTCATAGATAGAATAAAAGCTTCATTAAGCCTTTCAGTGCTATGCCCTGTCGGTGGGGCTTAGAATAGCTGACTGTATCCCCTGTAAACGGGTAAGACGCCCCTCACCAAAGGGGTGTCCTATGCATGACATTAAACTGCATCTAAGGCGAGGTTCCATTTCTACAGCTCTGTGGAATGTGGAGTACTCATTCATTGACATTACTTCCAGGCCCACTCTGACCCAGAGTGATAGCACCTGTTAAGTTCCCATCTATCAGTCAAATGAGTGTGTTTAAAAATTATTAGTATTAGGTAGCAATATTTGATATCATATAAATAAATTATTCGTACTAGTACAAAATAAAAAACACCCTCCGGGCGATGTAAAAATACATTTTTGAAACATATTGCCTGAGGGGTGGGAGTAAAAAATTCAATGTCAGCGAGTTTGACCCTAAGTAAGTAAAATCATCAAATTCATTAAAGGATTAAAAAATAAAACAATTTGAAATGTAAACTTTAAATATATATTAAAATAAAACAAACTATATATAAATATATAATACCAGTCATGTATTTATTAAAATTTGTTTTAAAAAACAATGAGAACTGTCTAATGCTGCATGTTCAAATTTTGAGTGTATTTATTCTATGGGGTAATGTGACGTAAGCAGTGACGTAATTTTTGTTACAGACAAAAACCGGAAGCGAATCTCCATTATTAATAGATTAAGAATAATTACTTAAAGCAATAATTGTTTAATATGGATTATTATTAATTAGTTAATTGAAACCAAATTAGTGTGAATAGACAAATTATTATTAAATATGTGGTTACTTAAAACCTTGAAATTGTGTATAAATTATTTGTATCAGATGGGAATACTTGATATCATATAACTCTACAAAAATCTCTTAAGAAACAACTACACAAAAATGTAAATATAAACTTACCTATGAATGCAATTCCCTAACCTTTAGACATAAAATACCCCTAGACGGGTTGACATGCCGTTAAAATCAATCAATCAATAATTCATGAGGAAATCAATCGAAGAAGGATAGCAACATAAACAAAAAATGCTCCCTTTATCAAAAAATTCTAGAAATGATTGACAACATGGTTTCAATGATTTCTTGAAATAATCTATAAAATAACATTTCTAGAAATAACCTATAAAATGATTTCCAGAAATGATTAACAACGTGGTTTCAATGATTTCTTGAAATAATCTATAAAATAACATTTCTAGAAATAACCTATAAAATGATTTCCAGAAATGATTAACAACGTGGTTTCAATGATTTCTTGAAATAATCTATAAAATAACATTTCTAGAAATAACCTATAAAATGATTTCCAGAAATGATTAACAACGTGGTTTCAATGATTTCTTGAAATAATCTATAAAATAACATTTCTAGAAATAACCTTTAAAATGATTTCCAGAAATGATTAACAACGTGGTTTCAATGATTTCTTGAAATAATCTATAAAATAACATTTCTAGAAATAAACTATAAAATGATCTCTAGAAATGATTGACAACGTGATTTGAAATTATTTCTAGAAATAATCTATATAATAACATTTCTAGAAATAACCTATAAAATGATTGACAAGGTAGTTTGAAATGATTTCTTGAAATAATTTGTAAAATAACATTTCTAGAAATAACTTATATAATAATTTCCAGAAAATATTGATGACATGATTTGAAATTATTTCTAGAAATAATCTATAAAATATCATTTCTAGAAATGATTGATAACGTGGGAAGTGCATTAATAAAAGATATACAACGATTAATTTAATGTCTCGTCCGATAGAAAGTGCGCGCAGTGAGAGAGGGAGACTTTAATGAAGACCGAGAGTGCACAGTACAATAACTAATTGATCTGTGAGACATACTCGTTAATATTGAGTGCTTTAAGTTAATTTCGTATCGTGTGTGAAAGTGAATTGTAGTTGTAAACTTTAGTTAGATTTACGGGTGACAGCGAAAACCTTAGAAGGAAGAGTAAAAGGTGAACCAACTCAACCCAGGTTGTTGACTTTGCTGTGAAGACAAAGAAGAAAAGAAAGAAGAAAAAGAAAGGTTTGAAAGTTTGTAGGCGGTCAAATTCCACGACATGAGAAAAGAAGGTCAAAGGTCAATTGGTTAACTGAAGTGATACTAAACACGCTGGATACAAACTTGACTTTTACAGACAATAGCTTTCTTAATTATAATCGAATAATTAACTTTAATCGCCATCAGGTCAAAGAACTTTCAAAGTTAATTGACCTGAAAAAATATAAAAAGTTTTTAAATAAAATAACTTGTGCATTATATCTTTTATTCATTAATATATCAACACTGAAAATTTCAGTAAATTCGGTTAATTCCCTGATTTTTTTTTGTTTTTTTTTCGGCAATGTAACATTTAGGTCCGTTAAGTTCGATTTAACCCAAACTTGACTTTTACAGACAATAGCTTTGTTGGAGTTGTTGTTGTTATTTAGCTGTTTTTGTGGGGGGGGGTGTTTTTGTTTTGTTTTTGTTTTTTCTGGGGAGAGGCTGTAAATAAAGAAATTATATTATATATTAGATTAAATTACCACGACCAGAAAACTCAGCAAACACCGTGTGTGGAACCCTGGACATCTGTTTCGACCTTTTTTTATTGATTGATTGATTAATTGATTGATTGATTTTAACGGCATGTCAACACGTCTAGGGTTATTTTATGCCTACACCTTAAGGAATCCCGTTCATTGTATATTTAGAGAATGCGCTGACTGTATCGCTACAGGGGGATAAGAACCAGGTCTAACGTTACCCTTTGGGTGAACTAAACGGTCGCCTGGGCACCAACATTAGGGGGCGTTACAAATTCCGGCAAACTTGGATAAAATCAAAATGGAAATAAAACTGACACTGTTTCATTAACATTTACGACAAAATTTATTGATTTAAAGAAATAAAAATAATTGGTTGTTTGTATGGATGAAGTAATAAAGCCACAAGATGAAAATTATATTATCAATGGTATTTCGAAACTGTAGTAATCGGTTACTGTATCTACATTAGATTAACAAAACTTTCAAGAGGGCGCCCTTCTAAAGACTTGCCTAGGGCGCCCGATCATCTTGCACCAGTTCTGACGTTGTTGCCTTTAATTATTAAGCTTTGCTTAGGCTGACACACAAGCCTCGGGTTGTGTAACGTTTCTCCTATCTGGGGGCATTACACTTAATAACGATGTATCAGACTACATACTTATTGATCCAACATTGAGAGAAAAAGGACATATTACAAAAACGGTAGAAATGCAGAATAGCGCGCAAGTGATAAAAGCATTAGATTACGTATAAAAAGCATTGAATTTCAGTACAGTTACGGAAATTCCCGAAAGTCTCAAAATACGCTGAAACATTTTTTTTAAAGAGAACGCCAAAACGATTTAACAAATTTTCATCTATCTAATAATAATGGAGATTCGCTTCCGGTTTTTGTCTGTAACAAAAATTACGTCACTGTTTAAATCAAATTACCCAAAATCGTCATAACATAGAATAAATACACTCAAAATTTGAACATGCAACATTAGACAGTCCTCATTGTTTTTTAAAACAAATTTTAATAAATACATGACTGGTATTATATATCTATATATAGTTTGTTTTATTTAAATACACATTTAAAGTTTACATTTCAAATGGTTTTATTTTTTAATCCTTTAATGAATTTGATGATTTTACTTACTTAGGTTACAAACTCGCTGACATGGAAATTTTTACTCCCACCCCTCAGGCAATATGTTTCAAACATCTATTTTTACACCGCCCGGGGGGGGTTATTTTGTACTAGTGCTACTAATGCTCTTATCACATGCGCGCTATTCTGCATTAGTACAACAAAAACAAAACTGACCAATCAAGATTTTTTTTTTAAATGTCAGTCACCAACTCGACGGATGTCCAGACTTCTGCACTCACCACTAAACCCCCAATTTCAGGGTTTAGTGGTGGGTGCGATAAATGTCTATTTTGCTTTCTGGTCAGCTTATAAACTTATAAACTCACTAGCCAGCTACTAAACTTTCACCATCCCTCCGGTTGGCGGACCAGCTGGGCTTAATGATTGTTGTCATGGAGATACATCCGGGTTCGTTGTTTGTTTGTGAACTGTTGTTACGGAGACAGGATGCGATATTTGCAGTTCACCTGCCTTTCATCAATTTCTGAATGGTTGGCTAATTTGGGAGCGGATTTTTGTTTTGTAAGTCACGTGAGTCCACTGTAGCCTTCTTGGGTTTTATCACGTACGTGTATGCATATGAGAGATTGGAATTAGTGATAGATAGATAGATGAGATAGATAGATAGATAGATAGATAGATAGATAGATAGATAGATAGATAGATAGATAGATAGATAATTTGATAGATAGATAGATAGATAGATAGATAGATGTGAATAAATTGAGATAGATAGATAGATGTAAACAAATTGAGATAGATAGATAGATAGATAGATAGATAGATAGATGTGAACAAACCGAGATCGATAGATAGATAGATAGATAGATATGAACAAATTGAGATAGATAGATAGATAGATAGATAGATAGATAGATAGATATGAACAAACTGAGATAGATAGATAGATAGATAGATATGAACTGAGATATATATATAGATAGATATGAACAAACTGATATATATATATATACATAGATATGAACAAACTGATATATATATATATATATATATATATATATATATATATATATATATATATATACCAACCCCTCTGCATGAGCAGGATGCGACACAAGGTCAATTTCTTAAGCGGAGTTTAACAGGTTTGAATTCAGAGTTTTCCTTCTCCTAGACCGGTTGCCTAACCAAGGTTAAAGAGCCCAGTTTGCCCTACTATTTACTCATAGCTGGAGGGAGAGTAGGATTCATACCTTTCCCAAGGGTATTAGCGCTAAGTGAAATGCAATTACCACGTCCAGGATTTGAACTCGGGGTGACGAGTCCATTTCTCATGACTTTAACCATTACACCATGCGCTTCCTTATATATATATATATATATATATATATATATATATATATATAGAGAGAGAGAGAGAGAGAGAGAGAGAGGGGGGGAGAGAGAGGAGAAATAGATAGATAGATAGATATGAACAAATTAACATAGATAGATAGATATATAGATAGATATGAACAAACTGATATATGTATATATGTGTATATATATATATATATATATATATATATATATATAATATATATATATATACAAGAGAGAGAGAGAGAGAGAGAGAGAGAGAGAGAGATGATAGATAGATTGAACAAACTGAGATAGATAGATAGATAGATAGATAGATAGATGTTACTAAAACTATCAGTACTAACCTGTAGTACAATAGGTTTTAAGATAGTCACCTATGTTCATAAAATAAAATCTTTTATCTATTTCTTCCCGAAATACATTTCACTTTGAAAATTTAAAATCACAAAAATCTTCAACCCACAGAGTCACTTCTCAAGGCATAGGAGAAAGAACTACACAATGCCATCAAACCCTGACCAGACTTTTAACTGCATCCGCTGCGACCGTGCCTGTATGTCCCGCATAGGCCTTATCAGCCACAAACATGCCTGCAGTCAACGTGGACCACTCCCTTAATCTTCCTTTAAGAAACCAAGCCATAATACGCATGTAGATGGGATTTTTTGTTAAACTCTTGAATCTTAGAAAAAAAATTTAAAAATAAAAAATTATTTGCATTTTCTCTTTCTCTACGACTTGGGGGTCAATTAAGTAGGCTTACGAAACCTTAACTTCAAAATAAATTTAACATTATCATTATCACAATCATGACTCGCTAACAGTACGGATTCCCATGATCCCTCTCTCTGTGTTTTGTCATCTTTTTAAATGTACTCCCCCCCTCTCTCTCTCTCTCTCTCTCTCTCTCTCTCTCTCTCTCTCTCTCTCTCTCTCTCTCTCGCGGCATTTGCGTGTAGACCGGAAATTGGTGGACATTTGCTTGTGGACCGGAGACTGGTGGGCACTTGCATGTGGAGCAGAGACTGGCGGGCATTTGCGTGTGGACCGGATACCGGCGGGCATTTACGCGTGAACCAGAGACCGGTGGACATTTGCTTGTGAACCGGAAACTGGCAGACATTTGCGTGTGGAGTGGGGACCGGCGAGCATTTGCGTGTGGTCCGGAGACCGGTGGACATTTACGTGTGGAGCAGAGACCGGCGGGCATTTGCGGGATCATCGTAACAATTTCCAAATCTGTCCAAAAAGTTTCCACACAAATCAACATTTGTTGAACTATGATAAAATTCTCATTACGTTTGTATGTAACAAACAAAAACAAAAAAAATTAAAAAATGCTCCAATGAATCAGAAGACAATCCAATCTGCGACTGAATGATAATTTTGTGGTGTCTGTAATTACACTGAACCTCATTTTTAATCGTCTAAATTTAGAAGTATAGGCATTGTCATGGACTGCAGTTACAACAAGACAACAACAGGTTCATGAGTCGCTTGGTATATATATATATATATACCCGGTGGGTTGAGCAATGTGGAGGGTATTTCGTTGACAATCGCAAACTAAGCTTAAATGCAACGCACAAACGGATGGAGCACTCCTACTTGGCGGCCTTTATATATATACAGATATATGTATTTATCAGTTAAAATCATCCCTCCAGTCTGTAGGTGCGAGTGCTTTGAAGCCTGACTGATGATAAATAGGTCGGGTTTCCGTTCCGGCTGGAGGTAGCCTGCAAATGTTTAGTGCCTGTGGATGACTATATATATATATATATATATATATATATATATATATATATAGTTCTCTGCCAAGGTCGATGTATTTTTCAATCTTTTTCATTTTCATCCTGTGTTTCACCAGTTGACAAGTTCTTTAACTTGTTAACCAATATTAGGTCTGATCTGGTCTTCTGTCTGGGATAAGATGATCGATTTAATATTATTGTTCACTCCTTTTGAGTTTTCACATCAGCATTAGCTGGTGGTTTTTCACTGGAGTCTGACTGACAACAAGTCTCCTCAGTTCTCCAGGACTCTTCTGAGTATTCTGGTAGATTGCAGCAGTGCAGTATTCTGGATGGTCTCGATTCTCCCTCTGATTCCCAGATTTTCCAAACTTTTTTCCAATCTTTTTGGGCCGTTCCAAGTGCACCAACTACAATTGGTATAACTTTGACTTTCATACTCCATAACTTTTTCAGTTCTCTGGCAAGGTCCAGGTATTTGTCCATTTTTTCATTTTCCTTCAGCTTCACCCTGGAACTGCAAAATCCACCAGTTGACAAGTTCTTTCTTTTTTGTTAATCAACACTAGGTCTGGTCTTCTTGCTGGGATAAGGTGATCTGTTTTTATCTCAAAGTCCCAGAGAATTTTATGCGTTTCGTTCTCAAGAACAGATTCTGGTTTATGCATATACCATTTTGTTGTATGGTCAAAATTTAATTTTTTGCATAATTCCCAGTGGATCACCTTTCCAACACAGTTGTGTCCAGTTTTGCAACTCCCGTTGTGCTAGTTTGCTACATTCGCATAACACATCTCGGGTCTTATCAATTTTTGCTTTGATATAATTTGTCCTCATGACATTATTCTGTGCAGCAATTATTAGTGATTCGGTTTCTCTTTTGAGCTTTCCTTTTCTTAACAATGTCCAGGTTTTTTTCATGTGCAACCTCTCCGATTTGTCGTTTGAAGTGTCTATATAATTGTTTTTCTTCTCATTTTTGTTTTCTAGTTTTTGTTGTTTTTCTGTTTGTCCATTATTATTATTATTATTATTATTATTGACTGAACTCTGAATGACAGCAAGTCTACTCTTGTCTCCATGTCTCTTCTAAATATTCTAGTTGATTTTGATAGTAATCAAGTCTTGATGGTCTGGTTTTCTGGCAGGGATAAGGTGATCCGTCTATTATTATCATTATTCACTGAGATCTGAATGACCTCACATCTCCAAGTATTCAAGCTGATTTTAACGGTAGTGTAGTCTCAATGGTCTTCATTCTTCCTAGGATCAACAGTTTCCCTATATGATTTTCACACACACACACACACACACACACACACACACACACACACACACACACATATAGCTCACAGAGCGTTCGGCTATACAACTCAGCGTATGAGTAGCACAGGGACATGCTAAAACAATATATATATATATATATATATATATATATATATATATAATATATATATGTGTGTGTGTGTGTGTGTGTGTGTGTGTGTGTGTTAGATGAAAATGGAATGACCTATATATCTAACTAATGTAAATAACCACAGTGAAATGTTGAACAAAATTAATGTATTTACAATTAAAGGCCGTTGGGAAAGAAGCATGAGAAAAATAAATGTTTTGCTGATTGATATATATATATATATATATATATATATATATATATATATAGGTTCTATATTTATAAGTAAACAGTGCTCAATACCATGGATAGAGCATTTATATCTAAGTCAAGATAGCGTGGACATGGAATGACCGGCGCCTGGTATTTAATAGATTCGCGCCTATTCGATTTTCAAGCCAAGGTCACTTGGTCTGAAGATCGCATAGACGTGAACCTGTCAGTTACCAGGCGCCATTGACTCCATATCCACGCTACCTTAACTTATATATTTTTAGGGGGGGGTGAGCTGATAGCAGAAGTGTGTTACAGATTCTCCGAGCACTCCTCAGTTTTTTGTTGTTGTTGTTGTTGTTATTCCCTTCTCTTAGACCGGCTGTCTTACTAAGACTAATATCCCATTGTTCTTACCCACAGCTGGGGGGAGAGAAGAGATGGATTCATGTTATTCCCATTAACGAGAAGTGAAACACAAACAACCTCGACCAGGATTTGAACTTGGCTCGTCAAGTCCATTTCTTTACAACAGCAACCGTTACGCCACATGCGCTTCACCTATATATCTATCTATCTATCTCGCTAGCTTGTTAGCTGTGTGTGAGAATGTGTATTTGCACGTGCATGTATATGCTTGCGTATCTGTGTGGATACGCACTCAGGTGTGTGCACGTGTGTACGCGTACGCGTTTGCATGAACGCGCACGCGTGTGCGTGTGTGCGTCCGTGCGCCTGTGTGTTGTGTGTGTGTGCGTGTGTATGTGTGTGTTGCTTTTTGTTTGTTTTTGTGTTGTTGTTGGTGTTGTTTTTTCGTTTAAGAGAAGACAATCACTTTCTAATCTTTTAAATAAACTTCAGATTTTACCAGCATTGAAATTTCTCATCTTCCACGTTTTGTCGCGGTGAGAGAGTAATGACCTTAAATCATTCACAAACCAAATGATTCGAAACCTTCAAATATCCTGATGACGCTAATGAATTGAAAATGCACAAGACGCCATTTTTTTTATCCAGCAAATACATCCTAGAAGCGCATGCGCGGTGTCGCTGTTTAATAAATGATGTAATATGACGTCATTATGACAGCATCCGCATCATAATTCAAACATTAAAGATTAAAATAATAGATAATTTCGGATTTGATTATTCCACAAGTTATTCAAACGAGTATCCTTGTCTTTGTTGTTTTTATCACAAACTTTTTTCGTCATAAAGATTTTCCATTCTTTGCCAGGTGAATGTTTCATCTTGTAATACTTACACATTTCCCAGTTCTCTATTTACAACAATAGGAATATAATTTTACAATTCACAATCCAGAGTACCGATGTCTCGTAGCTATTCTCGGAACAGACGAGAATAAATGACCAACATACGAGGGTATCCCAAAGGTAAGGTCTCCAAAATATTTAGAAATCACAGAAACGTTATTGTTTATTGTCAATGATATTTACATCATTTTAAGATTTGGACGTCTACTTATTTTTCTACATAATCGCCATTTCAGTTGGTGCAATTTTGTAGGCGCTGTTTAGTTTGTTTTGGTTTGTTTTGTTTTACGGCATATCAACCTCAGTGGGTCATTTAATGCCGACAAAGTTGTGAAATAAATTCATTCTTAATGCATAATACAATTTTGTTTATCAACTCATGTTCTTCTATTTAACCCATAGATTGGACCCTAACAGGTACTACCACTCCGGGTTAGAGTGGACTTAGGAGCAATGGTGATAAAGGGGTGCTCCACATTCCCCAAACCTCCAAAACTGGAACCTCACCATCAGATAGAGTTTAACGTCATTCCCAGGACATGTAGACCCTCAGTCACCGCCTTCTAACACCCATAGGATAAAAAGGGTTGGGGTTGCCATAAGGCAATAGGGTTGTGGCAATCATATAGGTGCTAGGGCTTGACATGACCAGCCGATTGGTGGAGGCTAAAGTGGAGTATTGCAAGTCATGGACTGCTCATCCACCTGGGTTCTATCCTTAAGCATCACGGGTCGCCACCCACAGCTAATAGGTGGCCCCATTGAGGGAGTCTTGTCCCTCTACAGAGGTGCAGTCGGTACATTCTAACGCCCCAGCCGACAGTTTTGTGGCAGTTTTTGTAAGCCCAACTCATAAGCCGACCAGCAAAAACATACATTGATCAGCTCTGTGATGACACTAGATGCCGTGCGGAGGACTTACCGGGGGCGATGACCGATAGGGACGGTTGGCGAGCAAGAGTCATGGGAATCCGTTTCTTTCCTTCCGCATAAACGATCAAGTTAGAAACAGAAGAAGCAAGCACCCTTCCCTGCGATAGGTAATAAATCCTGATACTCTTCTGAGGTTCAAGTCGAAGGTCACAACTACTTTAAATTTTTAAAGTGTCCTTCTTTTTCAAAAGCGCCACCTATGCAGTGGACATTTTTATGTTACACTCCTTGACATTTTTCCCCGCTACAACTTATATTTTTAAACTAGAAATACTTGAATTCAACTTACTGATCCATATCGTCGTTGCATTAGATATGATTTAATGTTGGCCTCCAACCCAGTGACCTATTGGCTAATAGACTGCATTAATTATATAGGATTGGAATGAAAGTCTTGTCCGATACAAAGTAACATTTATTTAACCAATAAAGACAACATGTAATTTGATACTATTTTGTATCAGACAAGACTTTCGTTCCAATCCTATATTTTTACTAAGATTCACCCTAGGCAATGCCATATTGGCCACTACTCAACAGGGAGTTTTGATGATAGAACGATGAGATGGGCTAAATGAATAGGAAGATTGTTTAGAGACTTTTGGATGAGTGAATATGAGAATATGAATATAAGTATTTATCCAACCTATCTATTTACTACTTATCTTTTTAATTCTACTTACCTCCCAATGATAATTTTATACACGCACATACGGATGTGCTCGTGGTGCAATGGTTACTATCGTATGAAATGGACACGCTGACACGAGTTCAAACTCTGACGAAGCTGTTTGCATTTCACATAGCATTAACACCCACGGGAAAGATATGAATCCAACTACACTCCCTCAAGCTATGAGTAAATAGCAGGACTGACAAGGCTTATCAACCTTGGTATGGCAACCGGTCTAAGAGAAGGAAAACTCTGAATTCAAACCTATTTAAAAAATTGATTTTTTGTCACATCCTGCTCGAGTGGAGGTAAACACATGTATACATATATATATTTACCAACCCCTCGCACGAGCAGGATGTGACACAAGGTCAATTTCTTAAGCGGAGTTAAGCAGGTTTGAATTCAGAGTTTTCCTTCTCCTAGACCGGTTACCTAACCAAGGTTAAAGAGCCCAATCTGCCCTACTATTTACCCATAGCTGGAGGGAGAGTAGAATTCATACCTTTCCCAAGGGTATTAGCGCTAAATGAAATGCAATTACCACGTCCAGGATTTGAACTCGGGGCGACGAGTCCATTTCCTATGACTTTAACCATTACACCACGCGCTTCCTACAAATGTACACATATACGCAACGCCAACGTCCCAGCTAGTCTCGCAGATCCATTATCACTGAGTAGCGAAATAGATCCTCGCTGAATACCCCATACTTGTGACCTTGTGTCATATCCTACCCATGACGAACAGATTGGGTAAATACCTACTTTCGACCTTATGTCACGTCTTACACGTGGCGAACTGGCTTGGGTAAATATTAGGGCGTCCCAACGTGGCGTAATGGTTAGCAAACTAGTCCCGCATGTCCGTTATTACTGCTTGTGACCCTGTGTCACATCCTTCCTGTGGAGAAAGGGTTGGGTAAATACAAGAGCGTCGACTAGTCTCGCTGATCCATTACTATTGAATAGCGAGGGCAATTCTTGCAGGATGTTCCATACTTGAGACCTTGTGTCACATCCTAGCCGTGTAAAACGGGTTGGGTAAATACTTACACCCAACTACGTACATATGCATTGCACCTAAATATATACGTCTAGGAACAGAAGAGTTCATAGTGTGAAAACTCAGCCTCCATCTAGAAATAGAAATTGTTCATTATATTCATTGATTTTTGGTAGCATCCTCGTCTATTCATTTATTTTTCCTCGATTCATTATTCCGCTTTGAATACACTGACTGTATTCCTGCAGAGGGGTAAGACTCCCACCCACCCCAAAAGAGATGGCCTGAGTAGGACTATAAACTGTATCTGATAGTGAGACTCCAGTTCTGAAGATTTGGAGTCAGGCTCCCTTCATTTCCATTAAATTTTTTTTTTAATTAGTGAAATGGATCACTAATTATGACTGGGCCTATTTTAATAGTGGCCACCTCAACCGGATTTGAATTCAGAGTTTTCCTTCTCCTAGATTGGTTGCTTAACCAAGGTTAAAGAGTCCAGTCTGCTCTACTATTTACTCTTAGCTGGGGGGAGAGTAGTTGGATTCATACTTTTCCCAAGGGTATTAGCGCTATGTGAACTGTAGCTTCGTCCAAGATTTGAACTCGGGTCGACGTGTCCATTTCCTACGACTCTAACCATTACACCATGCACCTAGAACTAACTCCCAGGTCCACTCTAATCCGAAATGGTAGTATCTGTTAGAATGGTAGTACCTATGGAATCGTCGGGGTAAAGTCGTCGGGGCGGCCTAATGTCGGTATCAGCCAATCAGCAAGGGAGTCTATTCCCTTTTCTCTAGCACTAGACCAAGGAGATTGTTTTTGCGTCTGAGGTGGAGCGCCACACCTACCATCAGCTCCTTACTTTACCGCACAGATTCATGTGCTACTCATACGCTGAGTTGGCGAGGGCCGGTATCGAACTAAGAACCTTGCGGTTTCTAGCCGAACACTCTACCGACAGAGCTAACCTGGCTCTTAACCTATGGAATAATTAGATCTATTTAAAAATTATTCCTATTCGATAGGATCCTGTGCAAAGAAAATAAGAAACAAAGAAACAACCAAACAAAATGTAAATATAAATATACAATGAGCGTGATTCCTTAACCTCAAGGATTGACATAACCCTAGATAGGTTAAAATGCCGTTGAAAATCAATCAGTTTTAGGGAATTTCCATGGCGTGCCAATTTGAATATCTCGATAGGGGGAGGGCTATATGAATTCGTTATTGAATCTTCTCTAGGACCGTTTACAATCTTTCTCTGGACAAAAATAAATTACTTGTCTAAAGGGCAGATAACTGTGTTATGATTAAAGTGTGGCATCTGTTTATCTCTTTCAGCAGTTTTCTTCTCCTTGAACTGGATGAGACAAAGAAATGAAGTAAGACTGATCCCTGGGATTCTCTTTGGTAGCACCAACCATAAAGATTTGGTGTCGTTAAATGACTGCCTTTAAGGGAGTCAGTTAAAAAAAAAAAGATAATATATATACATGTGTGTGTGTGTGTGTGTGTGTGTGTGTTAGGAAAAAATAATGAAGGAGATTTAGAATGAAAGCATAATAGACTATTTCAGGAGACCGAGAGGAATTGTTACCTTTCAGACACCATCATCAGATGTATTCTAAAACTTCTACGTTATTTTTCCTAATATATTTTGCTCTGTGACTTATGACTACTGAAAGACTACGACGTTGTTATATATATATATATATATATATATATATATATATATATATATATATATTCTGATTTTTAAAATAAAATTAATTTTATTTTTAACCCAAAATACGCATTTTCAAAAAATGTTTAAATTCCGGCCCTGAACGAGAGCGTTTGTTTGTACCTCGTGATTAACGGTTTATTTATTCCGTCTTTCCTCATAAATATAGTTGCTTTGAAAAAGACCGCTTTATTAAAAGGTCGAAACAGATCTGTCAGCAAACTAATAACATCTTTTGTTTTTTCTAAAAAAAATTTCTATTCATATATATATATATATATATATCATCATCATCATCATCATGTCGTGCAATTTGCACGGATATCCATGATGATCTCTCGCCAGCCTTCCCTATCATTCATTGACTCCGGCAGCTCCTCTGCGCTGCAGCCAGTATCCCTACATAGTTGGTCAATGTAGGTCCTGGCTGGGCGGCCCACATTAGCGCGCCCATGTGCTGGCTTCCACAGTAGTACGTCGCTTACGATCTCGTCCTTGTTTCTCCAGCAGTGACCTGCATGTCTAGTCCGTCTCACTCGTATGGTTTGTGAGATGGGGGCAGGTGGCCATATAGTTGCTCTTTTGTGGGGTGCTGCTTCCACGACCTATCCAGGACCGTCCGTAGCATTCTCGTACAGCTCCCATCTAGCTTATTCTCAAGACGCTTCGTTAGGGTCCAAGTGGTACAGCCATACAGAAGTACCGACACAACCACAGCCTGGAAGAATCGCCTCTTTAGCTTGTTGGGGAGATCGGATTTCCATATGACTGATAGTTTGTTGGTGGCCAACCATGCCTTTCCTATTCGAGTGTTATATATATATATATATATATATATATATATATATATATATATATAGAGAGAGGAGAGAGAGAGAGAGAGAGAGAGAGTTTAAATGTTGTATATTTTGGTTTGGCAGAAAGTTATTTTGAAGGCAGTTGTTATTGAACAACATGGAACAGTTCTTTTTCATTATTTGGATTTGGATTTTTTCCAGTCTTCTGGCGATCTTTCTGATGTTAGGATCCAGTTGGAATAGGATCCTTCCAATACTATCTGCCCGAGCGCACGAACTAACACCAAATCAAATACCCCATGATGATGACTGAAGAAGTAGTCGAAAGCACTCGTGGATCATTTAATGCAGACAAAGTTTTGGAAGATTCGTAGCGATAGTTTGGAAGAAAAGTTTATAAACTCAATTTTTTTTTCTGTAAATGTTTTTTTTCTATTTAACCCATTGATGGGACCCTAACATGTACTACCACTCTGGATCAGAGTGGATCTGGGAGCAAAGGTGATTAGGGGGTGCTCCACATTCTCCAGACTCCCAGAACTGGATCTTCACCATCAGATAGAGTTTAACGTTATACCCAGAACAAGAAGACCCTCGGCCACCGCCCTCTAGGACATATATGATAAAAATGACTGGGGCTTGCCATAAGGGCAATAGGGTCGGGATAATCATATAGGTGCTAGGGCTTGACGTGACCAGCCGATTGATCGACGAGGGCCTCTCCGACCGCCCATTTAGCCCAAGTAAGAGCCAAAATGGAGTGTTGCATGTCATGGACTGCTCAGCTACCAGGATTCCGTCCTTAAACATCATAGGTCGCCACCCACAGCCATCAGGTAACATAATTGGGGGTACCCCTCAGAAGAGGTGCTGTCGGTATATAAATGGATTTTTTTTTTGGGGGGGGTAGCTTTTTCTTTATTGTATTTTGTTAAAATAAAACCCTATAAAGATATTACCAGTATTAACATTTGGGATGAGGCTCCCCGGGAAGGGTGCTACAACCCTGTTATCTCATTAAATTTTCATTAGCATCCTTTATGAAAAGTTCTAAAAGACAAATCCATGAATTGAATAAAATCAACCACTTAGAATATCGTATATAATAGCCATACCCAAATTTGTCGGCTGCTAGCTTTTTAAAAACAAATTAAAATTAATTAAATCTATTATTTAATGTCAAACTTTTGTCTAAAATGATAAGTAGTAAGATAATAACCATCTTTAAAAAAAGAAAAATATCATTACATATGCAGTTTATTTTTAAAAGATTTAAAACGATTTCTTTTGGTCAATTTCGACGCGATCCGCCATTTTGGCTGTTTTTCAATGGTTTTAGGCGCTTGTTTACAATTTTAACGTAACATTTGGGATGGAAAAAAATTACCAAAAATCAGGTAATTATCCGATTTTAATGAAATTGTCAGTATTGATTTATCAATTAATGAATTTTATAATGCATTAGTTATTTTATTTCAAAACTTTAATTTAGTATTTTTGCTATGAAAAATTAATATATAAAATTCATTTAAAATATGAAAAGCCTGATGTTAAGTTTAAAATGTTATATTTTTAAATTTTTAAAATTCTTTAAAATAAATATTAAATTAAATAATATTTAATGCAAACCTTATTTTATTCAAACAAAGTATACAAAACAAAGTATACGTTTCGAAGAAAAACTCGATTGAAAATGTACCCCCTCCCCTTTTTAAGCAGAAAAAATATCGATGTATAATTTTTTCTTTTATAAAATAATAACCAATTAAATAATTATCGAAATGAGTAAAAAAGAAATCTCCAAAAATGTAATTATTTATTATTTTTTACATTTTATTTTTCGATTTTCGGTACTTATTTTCTCATAGAAAAGCCAGCGTAATTTTTTTTTTTCATATTCTTTTATCTCTTTATTTATAGATTATTATTAGAAAATACTTATATTATTATTAGAAAACTATAAGACCAACTTGAAAAAAAAGTTACGCCCCCAACATAAGGGGGATCAAAAAGAAGTGACCTGAAAAAAATGAGAAAGTTTTGAAATAAAATAAATAGTGCATTATAAAGATGATTCATTGATACATAAACACTGAAAATTTCATTAAAATCCGATAATTCTCTGATTTTTGGTAAATTATTTTCCCGGGGGGGGCTAAAGTCATTTTGTCAAAAATGGAATTTAGTCTCATTTTGGGTATAGCGAGTATATAAATGTACTTACCTTTCGGTGGGAGGTGGGGGTACGTCAGTTCATTTTTCTTGCAAGACTTCTTTCCCTCTTAAGATTTCTTTATCTTTCAGCAATAAAAATTGAGTAATACCAGGAAATAATTCATAGGGATCCAATTTACAACAGCCGGAGAAAATAAAATGTTTTTTAAAAATAGACACTGAAAACATTTCTTCTTTTGCAGACGACAGTTTTCGTCAATTTTGATTGGATGATTTTGTCCAATCAAATTTCACGATTCTCCAGTCCTTTAATCAATGACAAATTTTTACAATTAAGAATAAAAAAAATAATACTTAACATAATTTTTTAAAAATCAACTCACAGATGAGAATAAACAAACTCCGAGCAAGATTTTTCTCGTGACAACTAAATCCATTGATTGTGATATTACTAAAAAATATGGATACACAGAAACAATTAAGATTGACTGGAAAATTCAAAATGGTAAATTTTGAAACTAATTATGAATAATTGTCATTAATCAAATAAATCGAGAACTGAACAATAAAATATGGAATTGAATTCAAAACACCACAAAATTAATTAGATTACATACATTACAAATTTTGTTGTACATGTCTATTTATTATTTCATGATTTATTACTCACTCACCTCATGTACTACATGTTTTACTGCAACCTGAGGTACACCTAGCACTGTACACATACATGTATATTACTGTATGCTATTCATGTTCTGACTGGTACATTACTATTGTACATGTTACTTTGTGATGAGTTGTGCACCTGAGCACTGTACACACATGTATGACATGCTATATGTATACTATGTACACATTATTCTATTACTGTACTGACACTACATATTCATGTTTGTATGTACTGACATGAGACTTTGATTAGTTGTGTGCACCTGAGCACGGTACACAATAAATTTCATTATCATACTCATCCTTGTAATAAATATGAAAGCAGTTTTAAAATGTTTTAAAACAATCAAATATCTTAAAATAAATAACATTTAATGTATTATTGTTGGTTTTGTTTTTGTTTTTGATATATCAATTTTCATATTTGTGTGTGTGTGTGTGTGTGTGTGTGTGTGTGTGTGTGTGTGTGTAAAAAGAAAAAAATTAGTAATCCACCTCGTCCTTTTTGGAGTAAGGCATTTTTTATTTTACAAAAACAAAACATTGTGTTTGTTTATAAAAAGCCTTCGAGAGCTGCTAAACTTATTTTAACGGGTATAAGTAATTCTTTAAAGAAGAACAAAGGTTATTAATTTTAAATATACAGTAGATACTGGGTCTCTTTTTTGTTGGTATTTGATTACTTTTAAACCAACCAATAGAAATTCTTCCATTAAAGTGAACGAGTCTCTTTCGAGTCGTTGTCGATTTCGTCAATCGTTAATATGAACACTCTAAAACCAAAAACTCATAAAATTCTGCGTTCAAAATTTGATCTCTTTAGATGAGGTTGATTGAAATATTCTACATACTCGTGGATAAGTCGATCTCTTGTATAATTTTTATTTTAAATAAATTATTTGTCCTACAAGTAGAATTTGACACATGGTCACAAGTAAGGAGCATCCAGCAAGGATCGAACTCGCTTTTCAGTCGTCAAGACCTGCGAGACTAGCTTGCTAACCTTTACATCACAACGGGAAAGCCAATTGGTGGAATTGAATTTGGAAGCAAACAGTTGCTCTTCATCTTTACAAAATGATCACTCAGTCGTTTTTGGAGGCACGCATAGCGTGACGGTTATCGTTTGTTTTGTTTTGTTTTGTTTTGTTTTACGGTATATCAACCTTGACGGGTCATTTAATACCGATAAAGTTTTGAAAAAAATTCATACTTAATGGATACTTTTTATAAACACATTTTTCTATTTAACCCATGGATGGGACCCTAACAGGTACTACCACTCCAGGTCAGAGTGGATCAGGGAACAATAGTGATTAAAGGGTGCTCCACATTCCCCAGACCCCAGAACTGAAACTTCACCATCAGATAGAGTTTAACGTCATTACCAGGACACGAAGACCCTCAACCACCGCCTTCTAGCACCCATATGATAAAAAGGGTTGGGGCTTGCCATAAGGGCAATAAGGTTGGGACAATCACATAGGTGCTAGGCTTGACGTTACCACCCGATTGAATTATAAGAGGAGGGAAAGTCATTGGTGGTGTTTGTGAATAAAACATAAACAAATCAATTATGTAAGACCAAAACAATCAATGAATCTACGAGACTAACTATTTATCCTCCCTCTACCTGGGCAACGCCGGATAGCCGCTTCTAGTTCCAGATATTTCGGGGTGGGGGTATTCTTGTTTGTAGATGAGTTGGAGTTTGCCAATAAGTGCAATAGGGTTGGGACAATCATATAGGTGCTAGGGCCTGGTGGGATCGACCGATTGATCGGGTGGTTATTGTCGTAGTAAATGAAATCGGCGAGTTCAAATCCTGGACGATGCTGTTTGTGTTTCACTTCGCACTAGAGAAAATGTTCTCCCACCCCATTCCCAGAAAGGGTAAATAGTAGGGCAAACTGGGTTTCTTTAGCCTCGGTCAGGCAACTAGTATAGGAGAAGGAAATCTCTGAATTCAAAGCAGACTTATTCCCTTTAAAAATTAGCCTTGTATCACATCCAGCCCGTGGTGGAGGGGTTGGGTAAATAGATAAAAAAGATGATCTCTTGTGTATAGGTCGATCATTCATTCGATAATGCTATGAATCGTATTTCATTAACAGTAATGTTAGAACGACTTACATCATTAGATAGTCCCATTAAAACGGATGTACAGTTAAATATTATGAGAACAGGTGCATCTATGCCGTTAAAACGAGTACATCATTCATAGTGCTGTTAGAACGACTGCATCATCAAATAGTATATATATATATATATATGTGTGTGTGTGTGTGTGTGTGTGTGTGGATTGGATTCTTTAACTATGCAAGGTAACCAGTCTAGGCGAAGGAAAACTTTGAATTTAAACCTGTTAAATTCCGCTTAAGAAATTCGCCTTGCGAATTTAACAGGTTTAAATTCAGAGTTTTCCTTCGCCTAGACTGGTTATCTTGCCATGGTTAAAGAATCCAATTCATCCCACTATTTACCCATAGCTGGAGGGAGGGTAAATATATATATATATATATATATATATATATATATATATATATATATTCATTATAGTGTAAAATAAGTTTAAGGTGCAATTGTTACCATTGGTTTCAAACCAGAATGTTCACCACTTTTCCTTAAGACAACGTGCCAGTTAAGAAATACAAATTGTATTGTACACTGTAATAAATAAGTAAATACACCCGCAATCGAGCACTTTATATATATATATATATATATACAGGGTGTTGGGATTAATTTGACAGTTTCATAAGGAAAAAGAAAAAGTGCTTGGTAACTACAAAATTAATGGATTGTAAAGAAATTCGACAGGCACGAAAATTACACTACTGTCAACAAGTTTCACTCAAAATAACCGCATGAGCGTCGATCACAGCCTCAATCCTGCTCCGGGACATGGAGCAAGCTGATGTTACAGTTTCCCTGGGAAGGGTCTAAAGAACTACCTTAATTCTGTCAATTAACTGGCTTTTGTGTACTGGTACAACGATTGATATCCTTCTCAACAGCGCCACATACATAATAATCCATGGGGTTAAGATCTGGGGAGTTCGGAGGCCAAATATTGGGATTGGTGTCGTCGTAAAAATTCGCCGATAACCATTTTGGACTTTCCCCAGGGTGTGGCAGGGGCCGAGTCCTGCTGCCATACATATGGCCTACCATTGGCTACCCTTGTTAACCAGGGCTTGACTACAGTGTTTAGCAACTCTACGTAGGCATCTGAATTCAACCTGATACCCTCTCTGAAAAAATGCGAGGAATTCTGATGTACGAACGCAATCAGAGTGTCTGTTATGTTGCTTTCTTCTAGCCACCGCTTTGTAGTCTTCATTGCAATTCTCTAGTTCATGCCTGATTGTTTTTACAATGTTCAGGGAGCATTGGGAAGCAACCATAATCTCCTTATTTTGATGGCCGACACAGATCATCATGATACAAGTTATTATCTTCCATGATTCAGGTGGGTTCCAGTCATCCATTCTATCTGTTATCACGTATATGAATGAAGAAGGGTACAAGCTTTTAAATGATGCGTAGTGTGCGTCAATACCTCCAGCCTATGGAGAAAAATAACCAAATATAAATGTGTCCATTTTATCCTAACCAATTATATATATATATATATATATATATATATATATATATATATATAAATTCCAATGCAAATGCGATGTTTGCTATATTGGGCGCACTACCCAAAGATTGGAGGTTAGAATAACCAACACATTCCATATATCCGCAACAATAAATTTGACCACTCTTCTCGCACCAAGTAATTCATATTCACCTTCTACCATTAGGCGACACCTGTTGGACAATCCTGATTGTGCTGCTGCTTATAAGCTCGAGACGTAGGAAGCGCGTGGTGTAATGGTTAAAGTCATGGGAAATGGACTCGTCGCCCCGAGTTCAAATCCTGGATGTGTTAATTGCATTTCACTTAGCGCTAATACCCTTGGGAAAGGTATGAATCCTACTCTCCCTCCAGCTATGGGTAAATAGTAGGGCAGACTGGGTTCTTTAACCATGGCTAGGTAACCAGTCTAGGAGAGGGAAAACTCTGAATTCAAACCTGTTAAACTCCGCTTAAGAAATTGACCTTGTGTCGTATCCTGCTCGTGTGGAGGAGTTGGTAAATATATATATAAGCTCGAGATGTCCTCGATTTTGGCATCCTCATCCAATGAATTGCAACTGGCTATACTCGAAGCCTTACTCACCAACAGATTCCGTCCCGCTCTTTGCATACAAAAACAATTTGATACTTTACTCCTTTTCGGACAGACCGTTTTTGATCCAACCAACAGGAAGAAGGTAAATATGTTGCATAATATATGTGGTAGCATACATTATGACAACACTGTATAACATATATATACATATATCAATATATATATACACACACACACACACACACACACATATATATATATATATATATATATATATATATATATATATATATATATATGGTGTGCTTTACGTGTATTGGTGTGTTTTCATGCTTAGACCAAGAAGGGGAAAATTAATTAGGTGTATGTTAACAAGAGTTTCTTTCGAGACAATAAATCACCTAATGTTTATCTCAGCGCAGATGATATGCATTCAAAATATTGTTTAACCTTTTCAAACTGACTTGGGGAACGATAAAAATGAACACAAGTAAACACAGGTTATTATTATAATCACGAGAAACACAAAAATATCACGTGTGGTTCATCTGATAGCGATACTTATTTCGACAAAGGCGGAAACAAACGCCGAGCGGTGAAATGCATAACAAAAATCTATACTAATGGTTCAAATGTGTTACATTAGACTTTCCAATGAAATGAATTGGAATTCTCTATTTCATAGGGAATCAATTTGGAATTTTCTATTTCAGAGGGAATCGCGTTGGAATTCTCTATTTCATAGGGAATCACGTTGGAATACTCTATTTCATAAGGAATCACATTGGAATTCTCTATTTCAGAGGGAATTGGAATTCTCTATTTCAGAGGGAATTGCGTTGGAATTCTCTATTTCAGAGGGAATTTTGGAATTCTCTATTTCAGAGGGAATTCTGTATTTCAGAGGGAATCGCATTGGAATTCTCTATTTAATAGGGAATCGCGTTGGAATTCTCATTTCATAGGGAATCAATTTCATCATAGGGAATAGCATTGGAATTCTCTATTTCATAGGGAATCAATTTGGAATTCTCTATTCATAGGGAATCGCGTTGGAGTTCTCTATTTCATTGGGGTTCGCATTGGAATTATCTATTTCATAAAAGCCGGCGGGGCCGCCTAATGTCTGTATCGGTCAGATAGCGAGGGAGTCTATCCCTTTTTCACTAGCGCTAGACCAAGAACTCTATTTTAGCGCGTAAGGTGGAGCGCCACAACTACTGTCAGCTTCTCACTTTACTGCAAAGATCCCTATTCTACTCATACGCTGAGTTGGCGAGGACCGGCATCGAACCCGGAACCTTGGGATTCCTAGGCGGACGCTCTACCGACTGAGCAATTTATAGTTTTTGTAAGGGGGTGCGATGGGGGGGGGTCACACAATTACATGACATCAAGTATTCCTATCTAATACAAATAATTTATACAAAGATTGTTTCAAATAACTATTTAAATTCAATAATAATTAAATATGGTCGGTCTTTACTTTCGATTTCTCTCTTTCATATCCTGATTGATTTATTAATTGATTGATTTTCACGGCATGAAATTCAGTCGTGATATTACGTTCACTTTCGGACAAATACTCTTGGAAAAGGTAAGAACACCCTTACCCCCCAGTTATGGGTTAAATAGTACCACTACTGTTCTTCTATAAGGATTGCTTTGGCACTTAAAATAACCCACGAAGGTTTATATGCCATTAAACAAAGAATCTGAAACCAAAAACCAAGACCCCTCTCTACTGGGGCTATAGAATACACCGTCTACATTCCTGCAGAGGCAGCGGATGTATAATATATCAACTGCACCCCTGCAGAGGGGTACCCCCAATTGGGTCACCTGTTGGCCGTGGATGGCGAACCGTGATGCTTAAGGACAGAATCCTGGTAGCTGAGCAATCCATGGCTTTCAACACTTCATTTTGGCTCTTATTTAGGCTAGACGCCCTTTCAGAGTTGGGGGGGGGGTCCCTCCGATCAATTGGATGGCCAAGTAAAGCCCGAGTACCTATATGATTGTCTCGACCGTTTTCCCTTTATGGCAAACCCCAAACACTTTTTATCATATATGTGCGAGAAAGCTGAAGGTTTTAGAGTCCTGGATATGAAGTTAACCTGCATCTAGTGGTGAGGTTCCAGTTTTGGAGCTCTGGGGAGTGTGGAGTAATCCTTCATTGTCATTACTGCCAGGTCCACTCTGCCCCGAAGTGGTAGTACCTATTAGGGTATCATCTATGGGTTAAATAAGTAAAACTGTAATACCCAACAAGAATGAATGAAACAAAAAATGTCTTCAGCCTAAAATAACCCAATGGGTTGATATCCCGTAAAATGCAATGGGTTGATATCCCGTAAAATCCAATAAGTTGATATCCTATAAAATCCAATGGGTTGATATCCCGTAAAATCCAACCAGCCAATTAACTATACGTGCACCTTCCAGTGAAGTGGATAAATCCTAATGAAGCTCGCGTTGCTCTGACTATGATTATCTTTTAGAATGTTTATCATCTGATATTACCAGTTGATGTTCAGAATTGAGAGAAACTTCCATTTTTTTATATCTTGGTAATATAACGGCAATCTCTGTGTATAAAACCTGCAGAGGCAGTTGTTAAATCTATGGAAAAAAAATCTTTTAGCAAACAATCATTGATTCATTCAGCTTTAGTATAATAGTGATCGCAACGTCTTGTCAGACGACTGCCACTCCTTCATTCATTGTCCGTTTGTGGGCTCGTTCATGACTTTTTAATCCCGCCAAAGTCCTGCATATCCGTGAACATATCTGGCACACATAACGATTGGTGTTGACTGCGTCGACAGGTGTTGTATACTGTGGGGATTTAAATAGAATTAAATTAAATAAAAATTAAATAAAAAGTTCTAGCGTCCAGAGTTAACGGTCGAATAAAAAAAAGTCTCCATCTATACAGCTAACCAGTTGTGTTTTTTATTCTCTCTTCATTCCATTTCATACCATAATACACAAATCCCTATAATACTCATCATTGTCCTCATGTTGGGGATCATGCTGGGTCTTAGAGTGTGGCATGGTAAATACAACAATTGCAGTCGGGTAGCTCTCATGTGATTTTATGTGATTGGCCAAGCCCGCCTTTGACAATAGGACCCGGTCACACTCCTCACAGATCTACACATCAGCTGAATTGGCTGGCAGAGTTTAGTATAATGATAGATATATATATCGTCGCCTTTGAAATGTCATAGACTTCTGCTCGTTAGTGAGAATGGAGATGGTTGGTTGGCAGCCTTCCGTCTACGAGAGACGATGGAGTAGTGTCAATTTTTTTTATATATGTTTTTTATTAATTTTTTTTTTAATTTTAATTTTTAAATATATATATTTTTTAAATGGGGAGAATCACGGTGGTTATAAATGCATTTTCACAGCTAACGTCTTTCTACAACACATGGTCTGCCATCTCTCCATGTTGTTGGAGGCAGTTATGTAATGGTTACCGTCGTAGGAAATGGACTCGTCGACCCGAGTTCAAATCCTGGACGAAACTACAGTTCATATAGCGCTAATACCCTTGGGAAAGGTATGAATCCAACTACTCTCCCTCCAGCTCTGGGTAAATATTAGGTAAATAGACTGGGCTCTTTAAGCTTGGTTAGGAAACCAGTCTAGGAGAAGGAAAACTCTGAATTCAAACCTGTTAAACTCCGCTTGGGGTGGTCACTACTAGAATAGGCTCAGTCCTAATTAGTGATCTATTTCACTAACTACTAATTTCAAATCTAGTAGTTTATGCCAGTGACTCTTGACTTGGTCTTTGTATCGACATTTTGGGACGTCAATCTCTGTGTATAAAATGCAGAAGAGGAGGCAGTTATTGGGTCTATGCACCAAATGTGCAACTTCCAGGGGAGATGATATTTGATATTGAAGCTCTCGATAATCAGACTATTGACATGTTTTTAGAATCTCAGTGTTTGTCATCCGATCCGACCAGTTGATGTCCAGAATTGAATGAAACTTTCATGTGCGTGGATGGGTGGGGTTCTTTCAATTCTTTTTAATATCTTGTTAATCTAACACCCATGCATTGCGCCATAGAAGAGAATTGAAATGACAACTTGGTTAGAGACTATAATCTTAATGTGGCGTTGCAATTTCCGATTTGAAAAAAAAATTTTGGTGTTTAATTTTCCATCGGTCACATGTGCCGTCACTGTCCTTTTTTGCTGTTCCGGTTGTTGAAAAAAATCTTTAAGTGTGGGAAAAAAAAACATCTCCTGGTTTGGCTTGGTTTGTTTTACGGCATATCAACCCTTTTCGGGTAATTTAATGCCGAAACAAGTCATTTTGATAAAAGTTTCTGTTTCAAGTTCTTATTATCTTCAAATTGGTATAAATAATTTTCATTAACTTCATTTGATTTAATTTGTTTGTTTTACGGCATACAAACCCTTTTCGGGTCATTTAATGCCGAAGTCACTTTGATAAAAGTTTCTGTGTTTCAAGTTCTTGATATCTTCAAATTGATATAAATTATTTTCATTAACTTCATTTCATTTGGTTTGGTTCGGTTCGGTTTATTTAATACTATAATAATCCTGTGGGTTATTTAAAGTCTGCAAGAACGTGAAGATCTTACGAGAAAACAAATAATTGTCAATGGTTTATAGGATATGTTCTTTCAACGCATCAGCACAATATGGAAGTTATACTAGTGTTATTAATGAGAGGATTGGTTGGAAGTGAAGTGTTAGATGAAGATGAAGATGAAATCAATACAAGTCTCTTGCCATTAATTACTTATATTTGCATTACTTATTAGCGGCAGAATTGACAAGCCAACTATCATCACACACACACACACAATATATATATATATATATATATATATATATATATATATATATATGAGAGAGAGAGAGAGAGAGAGAGAGAGAGAGAGAGACCTGCTGTCGGCTTCCACAGTGAAAGCCGGAAGTGAAATGGAGCAAAATGTTTCCTGTTTGGGCTTTTAGAATGTCGGTTGCTGCTTGATGGGAATGGGAAAGAAGAAGAAGAAGAAGAAGAAGAAGAAGAAGAAGAAGAAGAAGAAGAAGAAGAAGAAATAATAATAATAATAATAATAATAATAATAATAATTTCTTTGTTTAATAGCATATCAACCTTCGTTATGTAACGCCGCTTAGGAGTGAAAGTAGTGCGTATACTTAAGCGGAAGAATACAAAATTCGGCTCATACATAAATAAATGAACTGACATTCCCTGCATTTTTTAATGGGTGTGTTGTCTTGACGATAAGTAGCTAACATGCTGCTTTGAAACCAATGGTAACAATGACACCTTAAATGTATTGTACACTATAATGAATAAATAAATACAGCTTTTACACCCGTAATCGAGCACTCTACTTTCAATTCTCAAATAATATATGTGTGTGTGTGTGTGTGTGTGTGTGTGTGTGTGTGTGTGTTAACTGAACATAATGAAAAGAAGAAAAGAAAAAAAAGAATGAGAGAGACTTAAATCAAGATTATTATACATTTTAAATAGTGAACTACAGCAATAGCTCTTTAGTAAACATATCAAACGTAATAATTAAAGTATCATACTGTGGTATATCCACAGGTCCTGCAAGTTATGAATAATTGTTTTAACCCACTTTGTCTTATTTTCATGCCTTGAAATATTAAGATAGATTTTTACCAGTTTATTATAATATCATGGGGGGGGGGGTTAATGTTACATCAGGCACAAAATATCCGAACCTTATCAAAGTTGTGTGTGTGTGTGTGTGTGTGCGTGTGTGTCTGTCTGTGTGTCTGTCTGTCTGTCTGTGCGTCTACGTCACTAGAATGTCCGATTAAAAATGCGCATATCAAATAATGAGAAGATATGTGATAATGATAACACGAGACGTACTCGGCGCCAGCGTCTCGAGAAGCGAGCAAGCGTCTTGTTTCTATAGCAACATAAAAAGGTAGTAATAAAAGAAAGCATACAGCAAGTCAATTCACGGTCAAGTCTACGCTGAAAGCATCGGTCAGATGACCTTCATTAATCACACAGCAGCAGCAGCAGCAGCAAAAGCAGCAGGAGCAGCAACTGCTTCTCTAACAGATTGCACAAAACTTTCTACATAACAAACAATTATTTTATTCATCTTCATTTTTTAGATGAGGCTTGATGTCAATAATTTCGATTTTTCGGACTATTCTCCTCGTCTTTATTGTGGCAGTTATTAACACAGCATTTCGACCGCTGTATTCTCTGGCATTCCTCAGGTGTTTCAAGTGTATCCGGGTATAACCTGTCTGTCTGTCTGTCTGTCTGTCTGCTCTCTCTCTCTCTCTCTCTCTCTCTCTCTCTCTCTCTCTCTCTCTCTTCTCTCTCTCCTTATTTCGATTCAGAATTTGAGATTTTGGATCTTGAAGATGAATCCCAATTCCGGATACACTTGAAACACCTGAAGAAGGCCAGAGGATACAGCGGCCGTAACGTAATTACCACAACATAGATGAGGACAATAGTCGGAAAAATCAAAATTAAACTACTATTTATATTATTTCTCTAAATTTTGTTTAGATGAGGTTTGATAATTAGTATTATTTGGATTATTCGGACTATTGTCCTCATCTTTATTGTTATCTACACTATTTCTCTGAATTTTTTAGATGAGGCTTGATAATTAGTATTATTTGTATTATTCGGAATATTGTCCTCATCTTTATTGTCATCTGTACAACGTTTCGGTCAATGTGCCCCCTGAGTTTGAAAAGAAGTTTCCTGAGTTCGAGAATGTTCCCGAATCCAACAAGAAATACCCAAAGAAGGCCGGAGGGCACATCGGCCGAAACGTTGTACAGATAACAATAAAGATGAGGACAATAGTTTGAATAATCCAAATAATACTTACTATTTATGTTATTTACCTTCTTTTCTTGTCATTTTGTGGATTTTTTAAATAAAAGTAATGTCAGCGAAGTAGCCTATTGTCGCATCAGCGAGGAAGTCCATCTCCTTTTCACTAGCGCTAGATCAGGGATGTTTTTTTATTTTTATTTATTTTTTTTTTTTTTAATTTTACCCAAACAGCTTTTACATACTGACCATGTGTTTATCTCCTCCTCCTCTGATATATCATATAGATCAGAATGTAGCTCGAATTCATACAAGCAGCATGGGTTTAGAAAAATAGAAGACACATGGACAACCACTGAAGTAAATTTATTTGAAGAATTTGTAAGTTTTTCACGTGCCAAGATGGCCAAAATGGAAAACTTTATTCTATTTCTTATTCTGTGTTTTAATCTAACTCTAATTCATTTCCTTTATTTCATTTTTTTATTTTATTTATTTATTTATTTAATTTATATTTTGTTTAATTTTACCCAAACTCTTTTCCCTACTGACCATGTGTTTATCTCCTCCCTCTCCCTCTGCCCCTCCTCTGACATATCATCAGAAGGGTTTTAAAAAATAGAAGACAGGGAGATTATTTTTGCAGCTGAGGTAGAGCGGCACACTTACAATCAACTCTCTACTCTACTACAATGTTCGAATCTGTGCTACTCATGCGCTTGTGGTTCCATGGCGGATGCTCTACCAACTAAGCTAAACCGCCCACCCACCCCCCACGTTTTTTAATATTGACAAAATACCCAGTGTGTTCCATTTTAATGTAGACGTAAATCTCATCATTTTTTTGTACATAAGACGTACTATTTTTTTAATTTTTTTTCAAATTTTTCAGTTCAAAAGTTAGGGGTGCGTATTATACACGAGAATTAAATATAAACTTGTGGTACTGATGCAGAATAGCGCGCAAGAGATAATATCATTAGATTACATATAAAAAGCATTACATTTCATTACATTTCAGGGAAATATCCGAAACCTTTGAGACGCTAGAATTAGGGTTAGGGTAAGTGTTAGAGTTAGTTTTAGGGTTAGGGTTAGTTTTAGGCTACTTCAGGAGTTTCCGTAATTTAATACTATTTATACGTAAAATGCGATTCTAATGATACAATCTCTTGCGCGCTATTCTACATTTATACCACCACCACCACTCTCTCTCTCTCTCTCTCTCTCTCTCTCTCTTCTCTCTCTCTCGCAACGTGCGTCGCCATATTCGGTGTGGCATGACAGAAAGTGAGTTACATCTATGCAGGCGCCTGGCGTGATTGGACACGGCAACACGAGTTGAAATCCTGGACGAGGCTGTTTGCATTTCAGATAACGCTAACACCCTTGGAAAAGGTATGAATCCAACTATTCTCCCTTCAGCTGTGGGTAAATAGTAGGTCAGATTGGACTCTTCGATCTTGCTTAGGCAATCAGTCTAGGAGAAGGAAAACTCGGTTATTTCCTATAAATCTAACATAAACAAAGGGGAACCACTCTTGACTGATAAATTATTTATTTATTGATCTACTAGGAAAAAAGAAGACAGGGTTAGGGTTTAGGGTTAGTTTAATGGGAAAATAAATAAATAATCTATCAGTCAAGAGCGGTTTCCCTTTGTTTATGTTAGATTTATAGTAAATAACCGAACCACCTGCCTTGTGTTTGGTCATATTACATGTTTATTTGCATAAAAAGTCACGTGCCGGCCTCATATGTCACATGTCACACCTCTTGTGCCCATAGAACTACAGTGATCCTAGACTGGTAGATCGTGGTACCGAATTCCGAACCAAGGTCGCAACACCGGCAATCTGTTGTAAGAATAATTCAGCCTAATTCAGATTCGAGGCAAGGTGTATTCATTTCTTCTTTCCGTCTCTGTCAGTTGTTGTTGTTTTATCTAGGAATGATTTAGCTTCTAATTCCTTGTTACTGGAGATACCCGCACCTCCGTATCATTACCTTTCGTGTACATCACTCAATTACGACTGAATAAGTGCTCCATACTTGTGGCCTTGTGTCAGATCTAAGCCATGCTTAGTTTCTAATGACATCTAGCGTGGTGTAATGGTTTGTAAGTTTGCCGAGCAGACTATTATTGGTTGAGTTCGATTCTCACTGGGTGTTCCATATTTCTTGTTCTGTTGAGTTTAGTTAATTACTAAAAGACAGATCACAATGGGGGGGGAGATTTTTGTCATGTGTTAATATAACCGAAATCTAATTTATTGGTGTGAGACAGTCACTTTTATTCTGGAGATTGGGTTTCATGTTCAGGATCAAAAATCAGCTATCAAATTCTGAATTGAAATAAGCAGACAGACAGACAGGGGGTAGGGGGACGGACAGACAGACAGACAGACAGTGACAGGCAGAGAGAGAAAGAAACAGACGTAAACACAGGGAGAGGGGCAGGAGAAAGAAAGAAACAAACAAAAACAGACGGACAGAGAAAGAGAAAGAGAAAGAGAGAGAGAAGAACAGAGAAAGACAGGGACAGAAAGAGACAGAGACAGGGCGAGAGACAGAGAAAGAGAGACAATGAGAGACAGAGAATGACAGCGAAAGGGAGAGAGAAAGAATGAAAGAGAGAGAAAAAATAATAGACCGACAGAGAGAGAGAGGGAGAGGGAGAGAGAGAAACAAGGACAGAGAGAGAGAGAGAGAGAGAGAGAGAGGCCGACTGCGAAATCTTTCCTTTTTAGTTACTTTACAATTACATGAATATTTTTAAAATATTTTTAAATGTGAATATTAATATTTCTTGTTGTCCAAGACTTTCATGATTAAAACACAACTTGTCTACAGTTAATGGCGTCCCATCGTGGTGCAATGGTTAGCAAACTAGTCTCACAAATCCATTCCTACCGAATAGCGAGTTCCATCTTCGCTGGATGCACCATCCTTGCGAACTTGTGTCACATCCTACTTGTGGCGAACGGATTAAGTAAATACTTATTTTTCTGCTATTCAAGGGAGATAACTTCTGTGTAATAATGCAGGGTAATCTTTCTTGAAAATGTTAATCACGTCCCAATAACATTTCCTACCCACCCACCCCAAAAACCTATTCAACCATTAAAACCGCAAGCCTGCCTCTGCCTGCATCTCTCTCTCTCCTTGAAAAATATAAAATGTAATTATTTAACCACTTCACAGGCTGATAAATAATAGGTTACAGCTTTCTGTAGACAATTTAGAATATATTTTTTTTTAAATGGTTATTTCCTATAAGTCTAACATGATCAAAGGGGAACCACTCTTGACTGATAAATTATTTTTTTATTGATCTACTAGGAAAAAGAAGACAGAGTTAGGGTTAGGGTTTAGGGTTAGTTTAATTGGAAAATAAATGAATAATTTATCAGTCAAGTGTGGTTCCCCTTTGATTATGTTAGACTTATAGGAAATAACCTGAAAACATCCAAGTCATTGAAGATGAAATGTAAAAATCTAAATCCTGATTATCTAATGTTGCTTAATCGCCGAATTCTCTCTTCGTATGAGTGTCATCATCTCTGTTAAATAATGGACCATTCCTTTTTTTATCATAAAGAAATAAAGGGAAGAAAAAAGGACATGCTACACAGGAAAAAAACATAACAAGATAACTGGTGACGATGCAAACAGTTGGTTTTATTTCAGAATAACTTTTCTCTTTTCTCCACCAAAGGAAACTTACAATTCAGCAGAGGTTTGATGCTGGAGCTTCCTTTTTTCAGTTTTGGTTTTGGGGTTAACTTCTTCTAGAAGGGTTGCCTTCATCACGGTTTTATCATTAGACTGGAGACCCCTTCTACGCCCCCCCCCCGTACAATCATATACATACATATATAGAAAGTATGGACTGGCAAAATGAGCCTAAAATGCGTTTTTGACAAAATGACTTTAGCCCCACCCCCTACAGAAAATAATTTACCAAAAATCAGGGAATTATCAGATTTTAATGAAATTTTCAGTGTTTATTTATCAATGAATGATCTTTATAATGCATTACTTATTTCAAAACTTTCTCATTTTTTTCAGGTCGCTCAATTTTGACCCTCCCCACCCCCTTATGTTGGGGGCGTAACTTTTTTTTTTCAAGTTGGTCTTTTAGTTTTCTAATTACAGTATAAATAAAGAGATAAAAGACTGAAGTTATGAATAGAAACAAAACAAAAAAAATTCTACGGTGGCTTTTCTATGAGAAAATAAGTACTGAAAATCTAAAAATAAAATGTAAAAAAATTATGGATAATTAATTTTGTGGAGATTTTTTTTTTTTACTCATTTCGATAATTATTTAATTGGCTATTATCTTATAAAAGAAAAAATTATATATCGATATTTTTTCTGCTTAAAAAGGGGGGCGGGGTTCATTTTCAATCGAGTTTTTCTTCAAAAAGTATACTTTGATGCAATAAAATAAGGTTTGCATTAAATAGATATTTGTTTCTAGAATCTAAAAATATAACATTTTAAATTTAACATCAGACTTTTCACATTTTAAATGAATTTTATATATTAATTTCATATATTAATTTTTCATAGCAAAAATACTAAATTAAAGTTTTGAAATAAAATAATTAATGCATTATAAAATTCATTAATTGTTAAATCAATACTGAAAATTTCATTAAAATCAGATAATTACCTGATTTTTGGTAAATTTTTTTGCAATCGCGAATGTTACAGTAAAATTGTAAACAAGCACTTAAAACCATCGAAAAAGAGACAGAATGGCAGATCATGTCGAAATTGACCAAAACAAATCCCTTTAAATGTATTAAAAGTAAACTGCATATGTAATGATATTTTTCTTTTTTTAATGATCGTCATTATGTTACTACTTATCGTTTTAGACAAAGTTTGACCTTAAATAATAGATTTAATTATTTTTAATTCACTTTTAAAACTCATAGAAGCTGATTTTTTTGCCAGTCCCTAGTAGAAAGAGAGAGAGACATAGAGATAGAGAGAAAGAAAGAGATGCCTCAGGTACTGGGTAATAAATCCAGCCCTGTCCCATTTAGTCAGGTGGGCAGGTGCTGCCTAGGAAGATAGCCCCCTGTGATCATGTGATTAATCTTATCTTACTAATTGATCCAGAAGCCAAAACTCTTAAACCAAGATATTGCTCAATCACACTGACCTGTGTTAAAAAAATTTTTTTTCCAAAGGTCAAAGGTTTATCAAGTGATATATGATCGCCATTTTATGCTGAATTCAAAAATACCATTCATTGTATTTAGTCAGGTCTGGTTTTTAAGATACTTCACAATAAGTTGTACACTTATTCAAAAGCCTGTGGACTTTACTAATCACAAATAGTTATAATACTATTTCTCTGAATGTTTGAGATGAGGCTTGATGATTAGTATTATCTGTGTTATTCAGACTATTGTCCTCATCTTTATTGTTATCTGTACAACGTTTCGGCCGATGTGCCCTCCGGCTTTCTTCAGGTATTTCTAACCAGACTCGGGAACCTTCTTTTCGAACTCGGGAACTTTCCTGTCGTAATCAGGAACCTTCTTGTCGTAATCGGGAGCCATCACAGAACTTTGAACCTAACCCTTTATTCAATCCACGAGGGTATCCTGTTTTCATTCTGCTAATCATAGCAGAGGGCACATCGGCCGAAACGTTGTACGGATAACAATGAAGATGAGGTCAATAGTCCGAATAACGCAGATAATACTAGTTATAATACTGTTCTATACATTTCATGTAAGAACTTGTATCTTTAAAATTTCATCTGATTAGAAAAAAATGATTTTTTGATTCAGTGTCAAAAAAACTGCCTTAAAATCACCTATTAACGTTATATATTCGACCTTGAAAATATCACAGGTCAGTATAATCATAACAAACCCAAAATAACTCATTTACCCAACCCCTTCTGTAAATAAAATCAATATATAATTTCCTGGAAATAGTAATCAATGTTTGTGTTATTTGAGAATCAAAAGATCAGATGACAGTCATTAAGTTCTTGGATGATGAATGGTAGGGTAGGTTGATTTTAGAACTATAACATCTCCCATGTGGCAAAAGTTGCAATTTAGCATAAAGAATTACCACATAAAATATTTTTCTTCAAAACTTTGCCTTCATTTGAGGAAATAGTTCAATCTTTTAAAATGTTATAATTGTTACAGCTTAATTATTAGGTAAAAAACTGCATATCGGAGGTGTCGATAGTGATGAGGACATATTTTCAATTTGAAAGTTATAATTTTCATTAATTTCATTTAAAATGACAAACTTTTCTTTTTTAGATATTGAAATTGCTAAATTTCTAACCAATTTCTAAGCTAAATGTTGGAAAATGAGGATTTTTTAGTGCATTTTAGAGATTCTTTGATGCTATTTCCTCAAACAATGGTGCAAGTAAAGAGATTTAGTTTTTGGTATCAGTATTTATTATATCAACACACAACTTTCGCTGTTTGAGAGAATTTGATATTATTAAAAAAAGTTAAAAATCAGCCTGCCCTATTGGTGTCTTTGCAATAGAAAGAAATCTAATTTTAAATTCTGGCAATGATCCACGTGCAGGAACCTTTCAGACCCTGTAAATCTCCTCTAATAAACAGCAAATACCTACAAAAAAATGGTAAGGCTAAAATCTAACGAGATCGGATGATATAACTACTAACAGCCAGAAATGTTTCGCATAACAAGATTTGACCACAACTTTGGTTTTTAAAAAATAAATAAATAAAAAAAAAATCGGAAGAGTTAGGTGATTACGATTATTTGCACTGATTGACCTGTAGGTGCGCAGACAATGGTGTTAATTACGAGAGTAAAAGAGACAATCAAGCAAATATTTGTCAGACCAACAAATTTCTTTTTCCTCACAACTTACAATTAAATGCAAACATATGAACATGCTTTATAGAAACTAGCAAAATAAAAAAAACACCCTCCGGGCGATGTAAAAATAAATTTTTGAAAGATATTGCTTGAGGAGGTGGAAGTTAAAAATTAAATGTCGGAGAGTTTGAACCATAAATCATGAAATCATCAAATTTATTAAAGGAGTAAAAAAAATAAAACAATTTGAAATCGAAACTAAATTCTATTAACTTTGAATATCTATTAAAATAAAACAAACTATATATAAATATATGATATTGGGGATGTATCTATTAAAACTTGTTTTAAACAAACAATGACGACTGTCTAATGTTGCATGCTCAAATTTTGAGTGTATTTATTCTGTGTTATGACGATTTCAGGCACAGTGACAGTTTTTGTTACAGACAAAAACCGGCAGCCAATCTCCATTATTAATAGATATATATGAGTATCCAATTGTCTCTTTAACCTTTCTGTTGCAGTGACATCAGTAAATTATCCAAAAGTGCTCAATATATTAAAAACATAGAGCAGTAATGATTGGTACCTTACCTTTCCTTTGGATCACAGCGGCAGTGTGGAGAGGGGGGATTTGCTGCACAGGCAACAGCTCATCCTCCATATGAACCCACCCAGGCTATGCAGTTCAAGTTAACAAAAACCTTGACACTACTCCATCGTCTCTCGTAGACGGAAGGATAACAACAACAGAGCAGTAGGGGCAAATATAATAGAGATTCGCTTTCAGTTTTTGTCTGTAACAAAAATTACATCACTGCTTACATCACATTACCCAAAATCATCATAAATGTAGAATAAATACACTCAAAATTTGAACATGCAACATTAGACAGTCCTCATTGTTTTTTAAAACAAGTTTTAATAAATACATCACTGGTATTATATATCTATATATAGTTTGTTTTATTTTAATACATATTTAAAGTTTACATTTCAAATTGTTTTATTTTTTAATCCTTTAATGAATTTTATGATTTTACTTACTTAGGGTACAAACTCGCTGACATTGAATTTTTTACTCCCACCCCTCAGGCAATATATTTCAAAAATCTATTTTTACAGCGCCCGGAGGGTGTTTTTTTTTTTTTGTACTAGTAATAATAATATTAGTTATAGTAGTAGAGGAAAAGAGTTAAGGGTCTACCATGGTTTCAATCCAAATGATTTCATCAGGACTCTACCTTAAGTCAATGTAATTCCTTTGTTAAATGAAGATAAACTTATTTTCAGATAATAACAATTGAACACTATGTTAGAATTTTTTTTTTTAATTAATTAACAATAATTGAAAGTAAAAAAAATATTAAATAACATAGTTTTCAACCGTTATTATTTGAAAAAAAGTCTATCTCAGTTTAACAAAGGAATTACATTGACTTAGTTAAGCATAGGGTAGGGTCCTGATGAAATCATTTGGATTGAAACCATGGTAGACCCTTAACTCCTTTTTTCTAGTACTATAACTAATATCATTATCATACATTATATAGACTAGCAAATATATGCACCCTCCGGGTGCAAGTATTTTAGTTAAATTTTATTATAAAATATGATATTAAATTAGAAAGGCTAATGAAACTGAATAAGAATGTAGATAAAAAGATTTTGAACAGAGGGGGTATGATTGAAAAATAGAACAACTTTGAAACTAACTCTTCCATCATTTTCAGTTACTCCCGTCTTTCATTGGTAAATTTTCCTAATTAAACTGTTTAGTTAAATAGGAAGTAAAGAATAATATTACAGTTATTTCTTCTTGTTAAGGGATTTCTTTTAAGTTTTATTGAAGAGATTTTTGCTCATATTCAATAAGATAAAACCAACATTAGAAATCATAATACTAAGCATATATTTTATTAAGATCAAATTTCTAATATCAATATGCAAATTAGCCTTCCCATTCACACTGTAAACAGCTATTTTGTTGTATATATAAATACAATTGTATGTTATTAGTATGTCGATATGGTCAACAATTAATAATGTAAAGCAATTTTATTAATAATTGAGGTTTAAATAAAAATAAAATCATGGAGAATGTGATGTAAATAATAAAGGGAATTGTGACTTGTATAGTAATATAGTTTCGGTTACAGACAGACAAACCCACAATCTCCATTATAATAAGATATATACATACATACACACACATATATCTAAGAGGCAGAGGAGGAATTCAAATTAATATACTAGTTTGGCAACTGCTCCAAATACCAATGTGATTTTGCCCTTTCAATTCCTCCTCTTATCAATTCTAAACATGATTTTAGAAGAATGCATCAAGTGATCCTAAGCTAATTGTCTAAATACTCCAATGTATTTACCAAATCCCATCACCATAGCAACAATGTGACACAAGGTCAATTTTTAAGCAGAATAAAACTAGTTTAAATTCAGTTTTCCTTTTTCCTGGTTGCCTAAACAATCCCCATTCTCCTCGACTATCCACAGCTGAGAGAGACCAGATGGATTTATGCATTAGTGCTAAGTGAAATGTAAACAACTTTGTCCAGTCTTATCTGCGTTATTCGGACTATTGTCCCCATCTTTATTGTTATTTGTACAACGTTTCGGCCGATATGCCCTTTCGGCCTTCTTCAGGTATTTCTTGTCGGACTCGGGAACAAGAAATACCTGAAGAAGGCCGGAGGGCATATCGGCCAAAATGTTGTACAAATAACAATAAAGATGGGGACAATAGTCCGAATAACGCAGATAATACTAATCATCAAGCCTCATCTCAAACATTCAGAGAAACTTTGTCCAGGATTTGAACTCCGGTCACAGATCCCTTTTTTTCTTTTTACACAATAACCATTACACAAGTGCACCTCTTTAACAAGTAATGTATATGTAAATATACAAATAGGTAACTCACCGTTCTATAGTGGTTAGCAAGCTGATTTTTATCTGAATTCAATAGATTCTCATAATTTGTTGCTTTCTGACAAATTATATTTAGCTAAACTTAAATAACTCTAGCCAAATGCATACTATGTTTAGTTTTAACTTTTTATTTTAGCATTTCTATTGCAATAAACTAAAAGTCTATATGTAAAGTAGGTACTATTTCTATCCAGGTAGGTTTGATTAGAAGGCACCAAATGTCTTAATTTATTCACATACATATATCCATCCTCTACTTTGTCTCTCGTTTGGATTAATAAGCTTCAGTTCTAAGCCTCTGCTCTTCTAATCTTGATATTAAAACTTTCATTAATCCTACCCGTGATATCAGATTAACATAAATTGGTTTTGTATTACAGCATATCAACCTTGGTGGGTTATTTAATGCCACCAAAGTTCTGAAAGATTAGTGATAGTTTGGATTGGTTTATTTTACGGTATATCAACCATGGTGGGTCATTTAATGCCAACTAAGTTTTGGGTTCATAGCGGTAGTTTGGTAGAAAACATGTATATATGTAGAGATTTTAACTATTGTTCAATTCCTCATATTTTTGAGTCCAATCCCATTTCTTTTAGGAAATGTAAAATCCTGGATGGTCTTATTTTTGTGAAAAGTTTGTTCAAATTACTTGCTTGATAATATTTTGTTCGCAATAGATCAAAGTCTACACACTCTAACAGTATATGTTTCACTGTAAATCTCTTGGCATGTAGTGCATATTGGGGATTCTGTGACCTTTAGTAAATGATGATGGGTGATGTAGGTGTGGCCTATGTGAAGGTAGGTCAGCACAACCTGTTCTCTTCTATTTATGTCATATTTTAAGTTCCATTCTCCAATGGTAGGTTTAATGTCTTGAAGTTTGTTATCAATGAGTGCATTCCAATAATTTTGACATTTTTTTAATTATTATTTTTTTCACAACTGTTTTATAATCAGTATAGGGTATTTTTGAACAGAATATACCACCTGTCCAAAAACAACAAAATTTTTTGTTGGATCCCAAGCCACCTTTGCATACCTGGAAATGACATGGCAGATTTAGAAGAAATTTTTTTTAAACAATTTTATTTTGTAAACAAATTTTCTATTAAACCAATAGATGGGACTCTAACAAACACTACTATTCCGGATCAAAGTAGACCTAGGAGCAATGGTGATGAAGGGGGTGCTCTACATTTCACAGACCGAGAACCTCATCATAACCAGAACAATAAGACCTTCAGCCACCACCTTCTAGCACCCATATGATAAAAAGGGTAAGGGCGGGTTATAAGGGCAAAAGGATTGAGACAATCACATAGGTGCTAAGGGTTTGACATAACGAACTGACTGATCAGAGGGGGCCTCTCTGGCCGCCCGTCTAAGTAAAAGGTCAAAGGGGAGTGTTGCAGGTCATGGACGGCTCATCGACCAGGATTCCGTCCTTAAGCATCACTGATTTACATAATTTTTTCAGTTGTTCCCATGATTCCAAATATAGCAACACGAGGTCAACATGGCAGGGTTTTGACTTTTCTTGATGTAACCCACTCATTTTAATTACTCTCCCTCATTTTTCTTTGGTGTGAAATTGAATATCAGTCATTTAAGTTACTAGCCATATAAACTCCTTTATAACAAACCGGGTCCCACTCTTTTTAGGAAATCATTTACCACATTACCAGGATAGCATACAATTTCATAATTTACCATTACATCTAATAGACACATTTAGCCAGTTTTATTCTTACCTTTTTTTTTTTTATGATGGTTAATGAAGTATCTTGGGTTCAATTATAGATGATGCCTACATCTATCAATTAACTATATAATAAAATTATCTGGTCTCCTGTTTTTGCTTAGCTATGATCAACACTGCTATTTTGATTTTTGTACTTACAAAAAACACTCCTAAACAAACTGTAACAATTACAAGACTCAGTTTAAAAATTAGCCAGTATAAGTGCCACATGAACTTTAAAAGTTCATAGGTGGCACCCATACAACCTACATACAGAAGTATAATATAATGAATGTTTGAAGTAACAAAGTAGTGAATCACTCCATAATGTACACAGTTATCTGTATGTTAATCAAACCCTTATCTAATACTAGGGTCTTCAATGAGGGTGGGGGTGGAATTTTAAGGGAGCAATAATTTTATTTTGAGAAAACCATTAAAGTATATTTTAAATAATCTAATTTGATTTTAACAATCTTAAAACATTTTAAGTGAATAGAAACTTCATATTTAAAATAAAAAGGTCATTACAAATTTAATTTATAACAATTTATAAAATATCAAAGTTGGCAGTAAGAAAACAAATGTTGAAGGCACCTGATTTAATAAATGTAATAATAATTGTCTTGTTTATGTTCAGTGTTGCATAAAAATTAATTAAAATATCATTACATGATGAAAGCGAAATTTCAGATGGAATCAGCAAGTAGCCAATCAGAAGCATTTTTACCATTTAATGAATATTCATGAACAATTTGGGAAATCTTGGGTAGATTTGTAGAGTTTTAAAAAAAATACCATCATTGATATTTCACTGCCAAAATACTATTTATAGACATTTTTGACAGAAAAATTGAGATAAATATGTGTATGGTTAATCGAAGACTGAAGATATCAGATCTGAAACACGTGTCACTAATGTAAAATAATTTTTTTTTTTTTTTATTAAAACAATCCATTTTGCAGAGCTTTTTTTATAAAATATTACATTTTCTCCCGTTGAACCCATAACGTGTGTGTGTGTGTGTGTGTGTGTATGATTAACCCTGCTGAGTTTTTGTAGGTCATGGATAGCTGTTACACTCCAACAGCAGCTAGTGCAAAGAATCAACAGCCCTAAGATAAAGTCTAAAATTAGTCTATCAGTCACAATGAGTAGGACATGTAGATTGTACATGACAGACTTCAACTTTCAATTGAATAAATTAAGTTTCAACAGTTCAATTCAGTGCACAGTATTTTGTTTGTCAGTCACAAATAAAATGAATATCCATTCAACATTAAGAAAAACATATCGCATCTAGTGGTCGTCTAAATCTTTCAGTTCTACAAGGTTATAGTCTTAACAGTAATAATGATTGGCACTTATTAAAGAATGTCAGATCTGAGACAATTTATTCAAACATTAATTCTTGATGTAACTTGGAATGTCCAGGGAAGTTCTTTCTCCAAGTCTTCTATCAGTAGTGAGTCATGATGATCTTAGATCAGTTGGAAGTTATCCTAAACTGAATTCTAACAACACTGCCTTACCCAAACTATTTGAACATCTCTGCTTCTTTTATGGAGTTTCTTTTCTCTAATCAAGTCATGCTTATCACTTTCATTGGTCAAATTCTTTTAGCCCTACCTGAGACAGGAGAGATCCCTCTAATTGATTTTTGTTTGGCACCTTTGCATTTCCATTAATCAGATTGCTCCCACCACCACCAGGTATTCACACCAAAATATTTCTAAACAAAACCCAAATTTTTCAATAAAAACACCTGGTCATCATCGTCCCGATTCATAAAAAATTAATTCTTATTGTTCTGGCATGGAAATGTCAATCGTTGATAAGGGCTTGGTGGAAATTTTACCTCATTCTCCTAAATCACTCTTCAGTCGGTGTTTGGATTGTTTCACCCTTGTCCCAGATTATCTTTTTAACAGCCACAGGTGAGAAGGTCATCCGAACATGTACAATCATTTCCATTAGTACAGTCAAACCTAATTTTTAATAAAACTCATTTCCAAATTATTTTTCTCAATCTTCCCTAAAAATAAATAACTGCTCTTATTCACATCATCCAGATCTCAGTTCATTTCTTTCTTGGAATTTTTTTTTTTTTTTTTTTTTTTTTTTTAATTCCATTCATTCATACTAAATCACCATCAATCCTTTCATGGGGATTTGTTCAGTAGTCAATACTCATCATGCATTTTATATTTTAAATATTTTCCATAAGTCCATTGTTTGGCCAAAAGTATTTATGTACAAGAATAGATTACAACCAGCAGAGATAAGGAGTCACATTTTAAAAGTTATTGTAATTACAAAATTACAATTCATGTGGAATTTAAAGGTTTTTTTTTTTTTTTTTTTTGTTTTTTTAAGAGTCTAAATGAAAGTATTTCCTAAAATCCATTCCATTATATTAGATTTGTCATTCTTTTTATTACACAAATTCATTTTCTGTTATAAGCTATGTACTTAGGCCATTGATAAACACCATCCCTCTTCACACTAATTATAAGAGAAGTGTGTGCATATACAAAGACTACCCTTTTCAGTGCCAAAGTTTACAGGAGTATTTTTTTTTTTTGGCCTTTCTTGCATCTTGTACATAAAATAAACACTCCATAAATGCTGTCATTTTGGATGCTCGAATTTTATCAACTGGTGTGCGTTAAGGGTTAATATTTGGTTTTAAGTAAGGGTAATAAAAATTCAGTTATGTGTAAAGACCAGTGCACCCAAAAATCATGAATTAAATGAATGGGGTGGTTAAAAAAAGTAGGGATTATTTACCTAAAGCCTGTTTTTAGTTTTTTTAAAGGTCATTTAAATCATAGATTTCATGACATTAGTTTGATTATTAAACTTGTGAATAAATTGTCAACTATAAATACCATATTTATTAATTTGCTAAAATACAAAAAAAATATATTTGTTTGTCCTTGGATAATACATTTTGCAAAGAAAAACTGAAATTAAGACCTATTTTAATTATTCTTACTATCTAATTTTAGGTACATTTTCTAGATAAAAACATTCGTTTATAAAAAAAAAATTTCCATTCATTTTGTTTATAACAATTTTTACCCTTAAATTCCAACTTATAAAATCTAACATTAAAACAAAACTGGGAACTACTTTTTATTTTGCTGATTTCACTAATAATATATATATATATATATATATATATATATATATATATATATGTGTGTATATATATATATATATATATATATATATATATATATATATATATATATATATATATATATATATGTATATGTCAATTTTTTTTTACTCTTACAATTGTATAAATGTTGATAAAATTTAATTTTATTAAAATCTTAGTCTTTTTCAACAGCATTTTCTTGTATATTGTATCTCAGTAGTAATAGCACTATACTGAATGATTTTGGTTTCAAATATTTAAATATCTATGCTTTCCAGTCACACTCATCATCTTTGATGAAATAAGAAAAAATATACAAATGATTAAATCAAAATAAAATTTATTTCATAAAAATTAAAAAATATTCCAGAATCTCAATATTCATTTTGATAAGTCAGATGCATTTTCCTTGAGTCTCCAATTCCAAAGTCTGTAACAATCAAAAATTTATACAATATAAACAAGGTCAAAAGTTCCTGAAATAAAAAGGTTTTTTTTTCATTTTTTTTAAAGAAATTATATATATATATATATATATATATATATTATATATCATTAAATTTAACATCAGACATGCCCCCCCCCCAATAACCAATATATTACTCCAAAATTTTTTTTTGCTAGTTCAGCACATTACAAATTCCAGAAAGCAAGTTATATTCAGTAATTTACATTTAACAGTCAAAATTGACATGCTCTTAAATACATCTAAAATATTAAAATCCATAAACACAAAACTAAATATTTTAGATCTACTTTTACATTACCAATTTTTATTTGGGTCTTGCATAAAAAAAAAAAAAATTCACTTCATTTCATTGACAGACATATTTAAGTGATCAACTACAACCTAAAATTATTTTCCTAAGCATTTATTTTGTAAATATAAGAAAAATATATAACAATGTTTGATAAGTTTATGGCAAGGCTAAAGAGAAAAAGAAAAAAAACATTACTTACCACATCTACTTTTTTTCATTCACCTCACACAAGCCTTTCTCGGAAAGCAACTTCTGCCACTCACGACCAGTTCATAAGTTTGTCAAACTTTTCTATCAAGATAGGAACAGAGTCCCAAGTGTTGAATGTTTTTGGACAACTTATGTGGCCAGTTAACAGCAGGATTTCACTGAAGTGGGGAAAAAATAAAAATAAAAATAAAATAACTGAATTTTTCCAAGTTTTTTCTTTTTTTTTTTTTTCTTGAAAAGCTGTAGAGAAGAAAAATTTACCTTTTTTAAAATCCTTCTGTGGTTAGATTTATATCTTTCTGTAATCAGAGCAGTTTTGCTGATTAAATCTCACGATGCTAAAATAACCTGGTGGTTAAAAGAAAGGGGGTAAAAAAAAAGAACATTTTATTAGATAAGGTCAAAACTAAAAAAATGGGAAAGTTTGACAAATTAAATACAGTTTATTTATGAAATCAGCTTGGATTTAAGTTATAATCAGATGTAAATTTAACCATTTTCAAAGCCAAGAAATATATCGTTGAAATGGAAAAATTGCATTACTTACTAAATCCACAATTAAAACTAATTTGAAATGGACAAATTTTAGCATTAATTTTAGTACATTTATATATTTAACAAAAATATTAGGCCAAGTAAATAATTTTTAATTCAATAGTATAATAAAATCCTAAAATTATTTACTAATCAGGTCAAACTAGTTTTCATAACATTGCATTTATGAAAGGTAAATCAAAAACCTCTGCAAATAAAGATCAGCTGCCCAACAAAAAAAAAAAAAAAAAAAAAAAAAAAAAGTTTAATACATCAGATCAACCATAAACCGTCATCTTGGGTTTATAAAAAGAAAGAGTTCCGGAGAGTTTATCACAAGATTGCTAACTAAAACGATTCTTTTAAACTAAAGTTTCAATAAAAAGACATTTATTGGTATCAAGCCACAGTATACCAAGGCATTTCCAAAAGTAGGAAAAGCTGGCAGTAAAAATTTTTTTTTAAATAAAAGTCCGCAAGAAAGTGGTTGGATAAGTAATACAAGTGAACATGTATTCAAATGAATAAAAAAAAAAGTTTGAGTCACAAATGCACCTATCACTAATACAGCTACGTGTTGATGAACCATCAATACTTTCCTCATACAAACACCAGAGTTCAACATTACAAGAGAAACGGGTAACGTAATATGTTGTAATAGTTTTGTATACAATACATTGCACATTATACAGAAATGGATAGTTGAAGCAAGGGGGGCAAAATCTTATACACATCAGTCCAAGTAGATTTATCACTCATATCTAACTTGTCATGTTATTCCAGTTTATTACCTAAACATATCAGATAGGCAAAAAGGTCACTTGAGATTTTGTATTCTCACATTCTAAAAAAATCTCAAATCATGTAGAGTAGCAAATGAAAAGTAGGTAAATTAACAAAAAATCCTTCCCACCCAAATACCTCAAAATAAACATTGTTGACAGGAGAATGTGCAGTCATCAAATTCATAGAGCATGTCTTAATTTATCAACAATACAATCATTTTGATAGATATACACATGACATGCGTTGTAAGAAAAGAAAAAATTTGAAGGAAAAAAAAAAAGGAAAAAAAAAAAGCATGAAACATCCAACCGATTAGCCTAATTGAACATGATCAAAGTTTTGCCGAGTAAAATGGACACTTTGCCATGAAGACAATGAATATTTGATATTAATTAAATAAAAGTTTAAATAACTGAAATTCAGTTCATAGTGGGGGGGGGGCTAAATTCCATGAAAAACAGGTTTTTTGCAAAAAACCTGAGAACACAACAAAAAAACCTTGCCAACTGCTAATTCAAGATTTAACCAATTTTCAATCAAGTCATTTAATTATACTATTTTAATACAGCAAGCTGTAAACATTTGTTTCAAATTGAAATTAAAACAAAAAACAGTTGGACCTATCACCGTATAATGAAGAAAAGAAAAATGTGTTCTAACTTAGACATTTTCTTCCGATTTATCTGTTCTATAATTGAGTTCTTAATTCATTTCAAAGGTATAAATATTTTTCCCTAAATTTCTGAGATGAGGAATTATACACTAATTGTACTAGCACTAGAATCGTCATCTTAGTTGTTATAGTACAAGAGTGCCCAACAGGTTCAATTAAAGATGTCAACCATTAAACCATTTATAATGGTATAGGCTTGTGTAGGACCAGCCTCACTTTTCAGATGAGTTTATATTTTTTTTTTTTAAATAAAAAAAATAAAGTGCACAAATGAACCAGATTCTTCAAAAGACCAGTTGCCCTACCAAAAGGTTTCAGAGTACAGCCTTTTTCCTAGGGCATTAGAGTATAGTGAAGCAAACAGCCTTGTCAAAGTTTAAATCCATTTTCCTTATGATAAACACAGCACTACGCATTATAGTCCGTGAACTTTTGAGAATTCTAAAATCAACCTCTTTATTTAACTCTTAACATCCTGTTAAGAATTTTCCAAGTCCAGAGCCTCATTCTTATAAGGATTTATCAATAAATGGCTAAAAATGGCCTTTTCATTTAAAGTTACCTGTTATTTTCCTTAAAATCAAAGACTTCTAAAGGTTCAATATTCCATTTAACCAAAGGCTAGCATTTGGGGCAGATTAGGAAAATGATTGTGACTTCTGGCCGGGTGGAATGAGGTGGTATAGGACGTTAAGAGTTAATCCACAGGACTAAATTGCTCTCATTCTATCATTCATGCTTACCAGATTTTTCATACCAGTTAAACTTCCTCGTGAATCTATCCAAGATGTCACTCATCTTTTCCACTATGACAGAGCCAACAACAACAACTCAGGGATTAAATTCACAACCCCACCCCCAGGTAACTAGATAGATACAATTCCATAAAACATTTATGGTCATAGGTCTCAGATTAATTCAACCCAATTTGGGTTGAATGCATAAAAGATAGATGAACATTACAAGGATATTATATTCTTTAAGTATAAATGGCAAAATAAAAAACTCATGGATTGAATTAAAAAAAAAAAAAAAAATTAATATTGTGAGAATTTTTAACTAACAGAAACCTGAAGATCACAACAGTCAAAATGTTATGACTAAGATGAGGGCCCCAGTTCAAGTATAAATGTTAGTGAAAAAAAATGTTTTAAAATATGAAATAGAATCTCTTCAAATATCAAGTAAAATTAAATGAAATTCTATGGTAGTCAATACGAGGTCATTTTACTAATGCTAAGACTCATCATGCTATTATTGTTTTGATTGTTCAAGTGAGAGGGACTGGAAAGAAATCAACTTGTCACAATAGATATATTTGTTTTTGCTAACTTTTTTTTTTCTACTACTCAACATCAAAACATTTTATTTTAAACTTCATATTTTCAAAAAGAAAATACATGGTTAAAATAAATCACCACAAAGTATTAAAAAAAAAAATAAATTCAGATTGAAAGTGACTTGTAATATTACAAAAGCTAATTACAAAATCATCTTCCAACTATTAAGCTCAATTCACTAAAATCACTGAAAATATACAAGTATATAGACAAAGACTTTTTTTTTTACTTTGAATATATGCAATCATGAATCTATATGGTCCATTACGGGTAGTTGATGAAAGAAAGAGAGAGAGAGAGAGAGAAAACGAGAAAAAAAAATAATCCCAACACAATGAAAAAAAAAAAAAGTTTCAAATCCATTGTCTGAGCAGATAGACAAATTGTATATACAACCGTATCAAAAAGAGTTTATAGAAAATTTTTTTCAAGTCTTTCAAATCAAGGTCTCACAAAGTTGTGCATTTGATAGCTGTCAGCATTCATAAACTTATTCACATTCATGGGTAACACAAAAAAAAATTTTAAGAATAAAAAAAATCTTTGAAACTAATCAAATACGGAAGTTAATCCTTCCCCATTATCAAATTGTGTTTCGGCTATAAGAGCTCAAGACATGCATAGTGTATACAAGTTTCTAAGCAACAAGCCTATTATAAGATCAGTTTTGTTTTTTTTTAAATCATTAGACATCAACAATTCCATATGAGCCTCAGGAATAAGTCAATGAGATTGTTATCAAATACGAAGATGGGATTTGAAAATGAATTCTATCAAAAAGAAAGGTAAATAAAAAAAAATTTTTTTTTTTTTTTTAAATCAACAGATGGGGGGAATGGGAAGATTATGTAGAAACTGTTGCCCAATTTTTCTTCATTAGTATAGAGTTAAGTGGTTAGAGAGAACCATGAGTGGAACATGCAGTGGAACATAAAACCTACCTATATAAGCTGTGGTGTAAAAGTGGACAGGTAGGCAAACTTTAGGGTAAGTCACATCGTGGAGGTCAGCTGGCAAAGACTGAAACAAGAAACAGAAAACCTCTCCATCCCACAAAATTAATACAAATCCTGTACAAGGATCTTAAGCGGTTAATCTAAATATCAAGAGAATAGGGAGGAAGGAATTCAAATGAGATGAATCATCTTATAAAAAAAAAAAAAAAAAAAGGAGAAAATAAAAAGGTGCAGTAAAAGCAAATGTTCCCAAAATTGTAGGTTATATAAGAAGTTTACTGCAAATACAGTAAACCAAGATAATATGTTGCCATTGCACAAGATCTAAGCAGTGCTCCATTGGGAATAATATAGGCAATTTCAATAAGCAAAATAGCACCACATATTCCTACACCAATACAGAAAGCACCAGTAGTAGGCAAGATTATAATAGATACAAAGATCAAGAGTTAAATAGAAAAGAATATCCATAGAGAAGATATTTTAGGAAATTCAAAAGCAGATAAAGCATTATTGGGGATTTTTTACAAACCCAAAATACTATTTCATCTGCAAAATTGAACCAGCACACTTCTATTATATTATTGAGAAGTGGAACAAGTCCAAAGAGAAAAACTTAATAGATTCAATTATAGACAGAGAAAGAGAAGAAAAAAAATCAGAAACCCATTTCAAACTTTAAACAAAAAAAAAAAAAGAATGTAAGCAAATTGTGTTTGATAATCACAAAGTAAAGGTGTCATTATTCAAGACCAGCATCCTGGCCTTTGTTTCAATTGATTTCTGGAGATTAACTCCCTCCTCAGGTGCAGTCCTTTTTTTTTTATATTGCATCAGGAAAAGCATTGTCATAATAGACTGTATTACCAAGTGACAACTACATATGAAAGGGGTCCAACAAAGAGCCAACTATTTTGAAATATAGTAATTGAAACAATGGCAAAGATACATATCCCAATAAGTCAAATGCTATTTAAAATGTTGCATATATATATATATATATATATATATATACACCATGCACAATATATTTCTTCTTTAAACAATACATTCTACAGTAGAATTCACAGAAAATTAATACCCGCAAACAGTTTTAGCAAGTAATTAATATAACTTTGGATGTCTGCAAATGGAAAAGCAGGCTATCAGTCACAAAGTTTACTAAGTGCAGTTTTCAAAAAGAGCAGTCTGGTGGATTCAACATAAGCTCTATTCGCTGAAAACTGAAGCTGGTAGAGGTTTATAAAAATTATCAGATATAACTCAATTTGGGTTAACATGGACATTTTATATATAATTGTAAAAGAAAAAGTCAAGTAATCTATTTTTTTTGTTTTGGAGGCACAAGTGTCTACAGGAAAGTGATCATTTTTACATTTGGATTTTTAACATGTGTAAAATTGGAGTTTTAGATTTTTTTTTCTTCTAATTCTTTCAAAATATATCATTGGTAAAAAATGTAATTAATCATAAAAAATTTTTAATTTTTTTATCAATATCCAATTATTATATACAGAAAACATTCCTATAACCTTCACTTTACATATCTAATTTAGAATATTCATTGATTAGTTAAAAAGTTTGTTTTAGTAAAATGAATACAGCAATTTAATGATAATATTCTACATTATAGCCGACTATACAGTCAGCCAACATGCATACTAAATCTATTTGTAATTAGAAAATCTAGCAATCCAACTACATTCTTTTCTTGAATTACAATCCAACACTTCTATCAATAAAGCTAGAGAGCATTTAAACATTCAAGCAGCAACATTAACTATTTTAACTTTTTTTTTTTTAATGTATTTACAGCAACAAAAGACCCACCCATTTAATACTGAGAGGAATTTCACATGTAAGAGGATTTCTTTTTTTAATTATCTTGAAATTGCTTCAAACTGATCAGTACTAATAAGAATGTCTAACATTGTGACAGCAGTCAAACAAGTTTGGTTAGAATGAGTTCACTGAAGAATCAGTAGTTGGTATCCTAATGCATGCACAGACATACTAAAAACAGAAGTAAACAACTTAATTTTAGTTTGGGATTTTATCTATAAAATAGTATTACATTTGTCATACTTGAACACATACCATTGAAAATATTGGTTTGATAATTCATGCTAACTTATCCATAACAAAACTCAAGAAAAATCAGAAAATAATTGAACAAAATAATTCAAGTAAATATTTTGCTGAAAAGTTTAATAATTAAGGTTTTATGTCCAACTTAAAATTGAATGAATATATATGTGTGTGTGAGTGTGGTAATGATCCTCTTGTAATAGCCAGTGTTCCTTAAGAAATTAAATAGATTCCTTTAAAGAAATATCACGGAATACAAGTTCTTGAAAAAGGAGAAAAAAAAAACTTAAAAAGTAATAGACAAAGCTAATTTATTAATATCAAAGATTGAAACTGAATGTGGGTAGGAATTTTTTTTAGATTAAGTGACCTGAAAATATGCACACGTTTTGAGGACACAAAAGAGAAAAGAATTAAGATAACAGAAGCATAATTGTATATAGAATAGAGCATTCACTACATAAACACTTTTAAGAGTTAATATTTTTATGACAGCATTATAAATAATTCAGGTTAAAAGCCCAGTAATAGTAACCTAAAGACAATTTTTTTCCTCTCTCTCGATGCAGCTATCATTAGAAACATTTTGGTAAACAGGATAAAGTTTGGCCAAAACTTTGTTCCCTAATGATATCTATAAAAAAAAAAATAAGATTCTAAAAAGTTGGGTTTTGGGTTAACCTTACTGCACTTTTAACCTGAACTAAAAAGTTTTATTAATTGCCTTCACAAATTTGATACAAGACCAGAATTTTTCATTGGGTCTTAAAATCTGTTCACTATTTACAAAGTGAAGATAAAGTTCTGCAAAAAATTAAGACCAAGAATATGTTGTAACCAACTAGTCTCCAGGTAAGAAAGGAAAGGCAACAGATGGAGAAAGTAATGTTTGAAAAAGATTTTAAAATCAGTTCAAAAGATTAGAAAGAAAAAGAAAAGAAAAAAAAAAAAAAAAGGAAATTGGGTTTTATAAATGACAATATTTAAGGCATGTTTAGGACAGCTAACAGCAGCCAATAAAATGATATATTGATTATTCTAAATGAAGCACTTACACAAGTCTTGTTTAGTGACTTAAAATTATTCAAGTAGGCAACATTAAAGTCAAATTAATACTATGGAAAATGTTTTCTATATTTTCTTGATAAAAGAAAAAATAGGTATAGATATTAAGCATGACTTCATTTAAAACAATGTAATAAATAGAAATATAACTAAAGTTTCAGTAAATGTTAATTTCCTGTGAAAATCCAAAAGTATATTAATTTCAGATTAATTAATCAGGATTGCCATTTGACAACACTAGGAAACAACCAATATTCAGATCAATTTTAGCAAAAAATCATCTTCAACGCTAATGATTGAAATCTATTTTACTTTACAAGATCTTAATTTGGAATCTAACAAAGTAATTTCAGTTTTCCAATCTTAATGAGAATCTATGAAAGTGACTTTCATAAGTCATGGATTTCTCCAAAGAGATTCCAGGATTTAGTGGGAAAATATACATACCTGAAATGGCAATTAGACAAGAAATCCCTCAGCTGGGAATTTTCAGGCCAAGTACATGTACATTGCTTGAAACACTTGTAAAGGTGGGATCCCAATTGCTGCTTGGTTCATAACAGCTGTAGAGGCCAGATATCAACAATACATAACAGTCCAGTCAGGCTGCAGTAGACAGGAGCTCCAACATCTAAATACAAGGCTGCACAAAAGGTGTTTTTCCACATGCCCACCCCAGAGTAAATTTTTAAAAAAGAAAAAGTGGAAGGAAAAAAAGAAAAAAGAAAATGGGGGTGGGTAAAAGAACCAAAATATTTTCCCAATCAAATTACCATCTCCCGGGATATAGAAACTAGATTCAAGATGATAGCCATGTCCAGACAAGTAAAAGCAGTCCCCACCGAATACATTAAATGGTCAGTATTCAGATGTAGCAGAAATTGTTATTTCTGATCTAGAGATCCATTCATTTTTTTTTTTTTTTCATAAAGAATAAGGTATAATCTTTTCCAACACATGAATAGTAAAATTTTAAAAGCATTCTTGGTTAATGCATTTTTATTACTAAAAATAAAAACTTGAAAGGGGGATATCAGTTATCATATCCCTTTAATATTTGAAACTTACAAAATGAAGGGGAGCAGTGGTATCCTCAATATGTGGCAAGCCATAGTATAGCTATATGACAACAGTTGCCATTAGCATATAATCAGAATAATAATTTGCAAATTGTACCATTGCTCAAACTGGGTTTGATTACTTTAAGAGCAGCAAACTCCAGGTGACAATGGCTACTAAATTTATGTTGCAAATAAAAAAAAAAAATTTAAACAATGCAGAAAGAAACAAATTCCCATCAAAAATCTTAATCTGAACAGAATCTTGCCAGCCCCCCCCCCATTCTAGACACTGAACAAAAGGGGAGGAAAAAGAAAAAAAAAAAAAACTAAGCACTTATAATTGCATTATCATGCAAAGTTTTGATATCGATGAGAGTGCAATGAAATTTTTAAATAGGTTCATTTGCACACAATTCAACTTCTCTGCTAAACAGCTTCAGCAAATATTAGTATAAAAACAAAACTGATTCTATTAATCCATTATCTTTGTTGAGAGATACTAAATCTTATATTCCAAGTATTTTTAGAAAAAGTTTTGATGGTAACTTCCTTTTTGAAAAGAAGTTGCTACTCGGCATCAACAGATTTATTACAAAGAAAAAAAAAGAAAAACTTGTATCAGTTTCAAATGATCACTGTAGCAGTTGTGTTCTTAAACATGTTGGATTTCTTTAATCACAAAACCACACACAGTACCGTTCGTGAAGTAGTTTGTAAGAGATGGTATTTGAAATTTATTAAGAGATCAGAGAATTTTTTAAAGCTGAGAATAAGTGGCACTTGCTCTTTTAACAAAAACAAAAAACTGAGCAAGTATGGTTATTTTGTTTTCTTTAGTCAAAACTCGTTCTTGCTTAAGTACTAATATGTATTAAGCTTTAGCTTGGAATGTTCTATTAAAATCAAAACATTCACTAATTAGTATAGAGATATATACTTTTACATATGTATATTACAGAACATTAAAATCAAAACAATCCTAGTAATTCAATAAAGATATTCAACAATGACAGAATAGAATATCAAGTGATTTCAGATTACATAGATGATACCTTTTGTTTTGTTTTTTTTAAATTAGAAAATAAACTTATGAAAACAATTTTCAGTGAAGCAAAGAAAAATGACAAATATTCAAAAGGAAATTTAAGATTAAAAGGATATTTGAGTAAATGTCAATTTCAAATTGCATAAAAATAACTGGCTTGAGAAAACGGTGTATGATTAAGTGAATGGCTAACAGCTGCATGGAGAGAGGGAAGAGCAGCTGTTAAAAAAAAATAAAAAAATAAAAAATAAAAAAATAAAGAACCAAACTTACTCGCAGCAAAAAATTGCCCATCAGATTTAATGATTATGAAGTGATTAACAATGTTTTAATATTGTCACCATTTCAATGGGAAATAGAATAAGATGACAAATTTACTCTACCTTCAAAATGGGAAATTTTCCTTAACCATTCTAAAAGTATAGAATTTGTCTAACTTAAATGAGATCAGGTCATGCTGATAGCACAGACTCCTTTGACTTGCCATCCAGTGTCCATAAAGCTGATGAAGTTTATGCTGGTCAGCAAACATTGGTGTGTCCATAAAACATCAATTGAGTTTGCTCTTACTCCAACAGTGCCCAGCAAGCTGCCGATTTGGGGTTTTTTTTTTTAAATCTTACTTGGATGGTTTGAGATGGGGCTAAGTGGCCATTTTGCAGAATATTTGTTCAAACGTTCCTTGTTTAGCTCCCACCTAGCTTTTTCTCTAAGTGTTTTGTTAAAGTCCAAGTGGTGCAACTATACAGCAGTACTGACACAGTTAGCGCTTGGAAGAATTTCACAACCCCACCCCAATCAAATTTTCCATGCTTTACCTATTGTGTATGTTGACACAACTTTCAGTAGGTATGATTGTTACCAAGGTATATGAACAGGTCTATTAATTTCAGAGATTTGAAATTTAAAGAGGATATCAACTTGATTAAACAAACTATTTTATTAGAGTTCACGTATAGACTAATGACTTGCTGATTGCTCTCGATTAGGCTCGAGCAGGTATATTTAGTTAGAAAAATACCCACGTTAGAAACAGACCACATTTTATTTACCAAATAGACAAGATTATTTCATTGTAGTTGCAGACAGGTTCGATAAAGATCCAAAATAGAAACCCAGTCTAAAAGTTGTCAATCAAGTGGAAGGGTTCAAGTTTTAATAATCACAAAATGTTTTAATTAAGTCATATAAAATGATTGAATGAGAATCAACATGTATAATTCTTTATCCATAAAGTTTATTAAAATTCATTATTACATCAAATAAACATGTCCAATAAGCAACCAGTAAAATTTAAAGCCATAATCAATAGAACATCTATAACTCAAGATTCTTTTAATATTTAAAATATCACCATATTAATAAAATATCCAATTATTTTGGAAAGTTTTTCATGGACTCCAAAATTCTAATTGTCATTTTATTTTTGATGTCATGTTTATCAAAGGTAATAAAAAGTTTTGAGAATAAACTGTATTGGACTAATGAACTACATGTAATAAAATATTTACCCTAAAAGAAAACAGATTCAAGATATTTCACCTTATTAAAGTGAGAAAAAAAATAGATCTAAATGATACATTTTGTAGTATAATCATTAAACAACTGCTCAGTAAGACATTAAAAGGATAATCTGCTTTCATTTGAATATATTCAAATAATTTGATACATTAATTTAAAGCTTAAAAAAGATTGCATGCAATTCTGTAGCAGCTACAAAGCTTATATTTGATGAAAAACTGGCTGACAAAGTAACAATTTAATAAATTTAATTGTAACTACATTTATTTTTAACTTAGCTTATGCAGGTGTATACAAGAAAATTATTTTGAAGCTAAATGATTTGAGTTTTCAGAAGTCTAAGCACAAAAATGTTTAAATCAAACATTGCTACAATAGCATTATCAATCTTCAATTCTAATATTAGCCAATATTTTCAAATTCATTTTTTATGTGTATAAGTTTTGTATGTTGATAGTTACAGGGAATTTAGCAATAGAAACAAATGAGACAGTATGTAGGTGGTCAAAAAAAAAAAAAAAAAAAAAAAAAAAAAAAAAACAGCTTGTACAATTCATTAACTAAGATATAGCAGCCAAGTAGTAGTATAGGTGAATTACAATTAAATTTATAAATCAATGGATTACAAATAATAGGTCCAAAATATCAATAGTACAATGTTGATATTTTCCATATGCAATTTTTGAAGATCTTTAAACACACTGCAGATATAATTCACTCCAATATAAAATAGATAAAGAGGGGAGGAACCAGGATTTACAGACTTGTAATAAAGCAGCAAATTATTTATATTGATCAGCTTCTATAAAAGTGTTAAAAAATAAAAAGATGGATGAATGGTTAAATTAATTTTTTAAAAGTGGGGGGAGAGATTAAGATTTTTATTCTGACAATTTATGAAATCTTGATAATTACAAAAAAATGTTAAATAAAAATAAAACCTTTGGACATAACCAAATCTCCATTTAAAGTTTAAAAAAAAAAATGGTAGTTTTGTTTTTTTAAATGCCTGCAACTATTTTCATAAACATTTAAGTGAAGAGTTCAAAATCCATTGAGTTTGAAAAAGTGAACTTTAAAATATATTTTTAAAAAATTAAAAAAATAAAAAAAAATATATACACAGGCATACTGAGTGGACACCATGAGAAAGTCATTTCAAAAGAAAATAATACTTTGATTTTATCAGTGTTCACTGATTAGTTTAATTTCATAAATAAAAAAAGATTTAAGCTAATATTAATAATACCTTAATTATATAAAAAATAAAAACTAAGAATTAAAAAATAGGCATTACTACATAAATAATATTTGTAAGGAGAACTTAATGTCCAAAAAGATTTCTTCAGACCTGTTCACTTGTCTAAAACTTGCAGTTACTAGATTTACTTTTAAAAATACTAATGAACTAAGACATGGATGATAAAAAAAAAAATATCTAGTTTGAATATATACAGTTAAAGAATTTTAGTGTTCATTTCCAAAATGAACCACATTAAAAAATGTGGTTTTGTTTGTAAATACAAAAATTAAATTAGAAATCTTTTAATATAACTTAAAAATCAGAAATATTAAATGCTCCCTTTTATATAAAAAGAAAAAAAAGATAGGGGTGGGGGGAATAATGTAATCGTTGATGGTTGTTATCAATGTGGTTCCTAGAACTAACCCCCCTCCTGTCTTACTACCAGACAGCAGTAACTTAATTGAATGGAATAATGAAATAGCAAGAATACAGACTCATATTCCTGACACACTGAACATCTCCCCATTATCTAAAAATCTAATTCAAATCCCACCACCACAGTAATAAAAGCTTTTTTCTGCTATTGCCTTACCAAGGAATACAATAAATTCTAAAATTAACACAATGACAAGACAAGTGAAAGTTTTAAAGAAATCTAAGACATTAAGTGATTCATTTAAAATCTTACACTAAAAAAGGTATATAAAAAGAACAATGTTACTTTATTGCATTATTATTATCATCATCATGAGGCAAGATTGCACTAAGTTACTGGATATCAACTATTTTGTAAGCATATCTCCAGTAATACATATTTCTGAAAAGGAAAATAAATATGGGTAGAGAAAATTTGGGTGCAGATTTTAGTACAAATACTCACCATATTCATGATTGTTAGAATATACTAACAAGCAGAATAAATACAATTATATGGAATTTTTTTTTTTTTTTTTTTTTTTTTTTTTTTGAGGAAATTGGACCATGAAAGGTCAAGATATTTACTTGTACAAAACTTGTTTAACTATTCTTTTTTAAGTTTCTTCATAACAGTTAAGGATACTCAAATCCTAAGGATAAAGTCAAATTATTTTTCAAATTAATGGCTGTGTGTGTGTGTGTGTGTGTTCCAAAAAGTTCATTCTGTTTATGTAAAAAGATAAAGTATGTTTTATATCAGGGCTTCTCAAAGTGGTCCATATAGATAAAAAAAATAAAAGCATGGGGATCCATGGAAGAGGCAATGAGTACTATTTATAAATCTTTTTATAACGCAACAAAATTACTGGATTACATAGACTAATTGCCAGATATCATAATTGGGTGTGATGGCTAGTGATATCATAATTGGGTGTGATGGCTAGTGACATTATTGACACGAGTTATTTAAATAAATCATCAAGCTGGCTCTGAACAAAAATATCCAGATTTTTTCAGCAGCATTAATGACATTTTCATAAAAGAAAAGGTGAAAAAATATTTCATAAAAAATAATGAATTCTAAAATCTTTTTTATAAGTTATGTAGTCTTTAGAAATGATTAAAAAATATAGAATACAAGATTTTAAAAATTTGTGATTGCCACTAGTGATGTGTTGGTCATATAAATAAATGAACAGTCTGGTTCTAACTGATAAGACCTGGATCTTTACAATTCATTTAAAAGTGAAAAGTAAAATAAAAATACAATGCCTGAAATTTTAATTCTTATCCATAGTAACATTTTAGGATTAAAATCAAATATTAAATGAAAAATCCTTTGATTAAAAAGGTCTGGGACTTCATTTAAGTCAGGTTCAGTATTTGACGATGTGGATGTTATAAGATTCAATATCCCATTTATAACTTTAGTATTTTGTGAAAAATTTTTAAAAAATAAATTTGAAACTTTTTTTTTTTTTTTTTTTTTTTTTTAAATCAAGCCATCTTATGGCATCCAGGGACAAAAAAAAAAAAAAAAAAAAAAAAAAAAAAATTGACTGCAATATTCAATTTATTTGCAGATGAATGAAAATTAAATTTGGTTACAAATAAAAAGTTTGAGAAGCCCTGTTCTACATTCACTTTATTGTATAACATTGCCATTTCATTAATTTTGCAAAAAAAAAAAAAAAAAAAAAAAAAAAATTATATCCTGCCCGAACCTTATCTCCCTCAGTGCCTTTAAAACCTTTTATACTTCCTGATAATTGGATTTCTTTTGTATTATAAGACTAAATGGTAATCTGAATATGTAATACCAGGTGAATTTGACAGAAACTTCGCAGACAAGCTATAACAATTATTGCCATATCACCAAAGCTTTACCAATTTCAAACTTTTCAGTATTCTCATAATTGATAACAGTACATATTTAAATCAAAAGCTTGTTTTCAGGAATGAGTGTATAATATAATCACAAATCATATACATACATACATACATACACACTAACACACACCAAGTATCACATTTTTTCAATGAAGACCACCTTTATGCCCAATTCATTTTGCCTGCCACATAAACTCAGTAAAAGTATCCATCTTTAAAAAGGACCATCACATGGTTTCATTATATTAAGTTGTGAATTTCATATGGAAATGTTTGAGGAAGTTTTTCACTTCTGGGGAAGCTACACATTAAAGATACTAATATAACAAAGATTAGCCAAATTGAGTTTGGGAAATCATTTGCACTATTTTGGATATCTTTGTATTAAAAAATTGATTATACTCATCTGATTGCTATCAAATCAATTGGTCTACACTTCACAAACCACTAACATATCTGATCATTCACAATACTTTCATCAAGTACACAAATCTGCATTCAAATCACATTGTCTTATAAGATGCCAAAAATTTTCATCCATCAAAAATAAAAATTTTGACAAGGGGTTGCATGTATGATGATAGCCATCAAAATACAATTAAAAGTAATCTTCTGGAATTAAGTTGATTAAAACACTTAATGTCATTTAACAAAAACAGAATGAACATTTTGGATAACCCAAAATGTGTGCTCATGTTCAGTCAACAAACTAAAAATAGCCTAAGTGGAGAAATGACCAACATCTAAATTATATTGCAACCAACTTTAAGTATTAAAATATATTCTTCAGAGTTTGGAAGAGGAAAATGAACTTGCAATCAAATCCAAATAAGAATCAGGATCAATTTCCTAACATAAAAAAAAAAAAAAAAAAAAAAAAAAAAAAAGGACAATTTCTTTTATTTATTTTTTTTATTATTAGATCAGGACAAAAAGAACCACATAAGTTGTCACAAATAATACATGCTCTATAGATAGCAAAGCAGCTAGAATATTGTTGCACAATGGAAAATATGTGCAGTGGAATAGTTTTAAGTGTACAAGCCTATAGCTCACTGACTTTAAAAAAAAAAAAATCAGTTATATGTTGAATAAATTTATTAAAAAAAAAAAAAAAAAAAAAAAAAAAAAAAAGGGGGAAAAAAAAAAAACACGAACAAAAACACTGGACATCTATACATACCTGCATGTTCCATATCCAAATGAGATTCGTTTACAAAATTGATTCTTCAAGTATTTCATAGTTCAATGAAACAAGTAAATATAAGGAATCTCATCTTTTTTAATTTGAAAAAGGTCAGCAGCGCCAAATAGGAAAGGCATGGATTCGGTAAGATGTTTTAAGACTGGTATGTAAAATGTTTCCATTGAACACTAGGTTATAAAATCCATCATTGTAAAGCAGCAGATATATTTTCTTGCATATCGGAATACAAGTTGCTATAAAACCTGGATGAAAACAAACTAATGGATTACAAGACCCTTGTCCAACCAATTAATATTTGAGTTAAATTTATGTTTTCATTGAGGACATATTTCTACAAGATAATGCAAACTAAAGCTAATGAACATTTTATATGAAATCGTTTAACAATTTTTAAACTTTAGTTTTTTTTACTCAAATGGTAGGACAAGGGTTAATAGTCTGAGAATAAAAAAGTTACTAAATTCTAAAATTTGGCACAATATGTCCAACATGTTCGATAACTTATGTGCTCAGTCTTATATAAAATTAGCATATATATATACTGGTGTACAAGATGACTGAGCATGAGGAACCCCCCATCCGACTCAGTTTAAAACTGAATTTATATTAGCAGCACAAGAACCAACAGAATTTTTCTCCAATAAGCAAAGGAGAGGGGGGGGGGGGGCAGTAATCAACCATCAATACTGCCAAAAATAGTAATTCAACACACACCTTTATAAGCATGTATTGAGCATTCAAACATTGTTCATTTTGTGCAACTGCATCTATTATAAGTTTTGAGTTCCCAACACTATAGCAAGTATAGATTAATCATCACAGACCAAAAGCTAGGAAGTCAAGTTCAGACAGCAGTGCAATGGCAAGCACGTCATCTCTAGTTCTCTCTCATTCACACACAGGGCGTGAAATAATTATGATAGCACTGGACAATATCTAGTTGATTTTGTTTCAACATTGTAAATTTGAGACTGGATATTCACTAACACCATAAAAGAAAAATGAACTTAAGAAATCATAGAAATTCACTTTCTACATGCTGTACAAGCTGAAAATATGTCATTAATCCATATTTCTTTAGGATCAGAAAATAATTGGAAAATGCACACAAAGTATAAACAGATGCTAGCTAAGAAATGATGTGATACATCTAGCATATATTCAATACAGATATCAATCTTAACAGTATAATATCTTTTATAGAGATTTATAAATGTTATCTATTTAATGCTAAAAATAGCTTGAAAAAGTTTTTTTAAACTATCTCAAGAACTAATTTTTTAGCATTTCATGATGCAAAAATGGATATGTCCAACACCTATTATTATTTCACGCCCCGACTTATTTGGTCACATAGAATATCAAAGAAAGAGGGGGTTTTCAAGATATCTTATATTAGTAGAAGCTAATACTCAGATCAAAATGTTTGAAAAATTTTAATCTTAGCACTCCATATCTGGATTAAAAATTAAAAAACATTTAAAAAGCATCTTCACTGATATCAAAGATGGATTTTTAAATTAAGATTTTAACTCCATCCACATACTATAAATTTAATTTTTATATTGTGAGTAAGTGTTAGTAGTCGTGAAACATTTTAAAAGCTTGTATGCTGGTATATACGGTAGCTGTATGTTTGTTAAAAAGGAAGTTAAATTATGAGAGAGAGAGAGAGAGAGAGATATAGAGTGAAATTAAATCGAATTTAACATTCCAAATTGATAATTATTTTTGCAAGAATTAACTAAATGTTTGCAGTAAATCAAAGACTGCAATTAACTGGTAGCTGAAGATCTAGATACAACACTAAATATTGTGTAATCGGGTTTCAGAAGCATTTAGATATTACTTCAAATTACCAAAATATTAAAACGAGCATAGTAATGCAATAAAAACCTATAGATGATACTAAGCATAGAAGTGGGGGGAGGAGACGTAGATTTTTGGAAGTTTTGGAATGGAGCATGTATTAGCTAATTGCAGATGAAAATTCCAATACCTACCAGATATTCAATTCAGTGGTGAGAAATAATTTGTTTAGTTATATGCTACACAAGATTTAATTAAACTTTTTCCTTGAAGACAATGAAATATTTAAATAAAGAATTTAGATTAATTCTTTACATACAAGAAAATTGCAAAGTTTTTAAGAAACCTTGTTTACCATATAACAAACAAATTTACACAACTGATTCCTATACTTACCAGATCAGAATCCTGCAGGATGTTTGCTAGTTCTAGTCCATGTTCATCACATTACTGTGCAGTCACATCTCAGCACACTCCCAGGTGTTATTCAATCTAGTACTAATGCTCCTTACTGAATTTCATTAAGTATATGTCAGCCAAGTAATACAGTACAAACTTTTGAAACTTTATAATTCATTATCAAGAGTTAGTTTCTAACTGAAGTCCCCCCTACCCTCCAGGAAAATAAACCCAATAGAGGAATAAAATCCACTAAGATAATTTTTTTTTAAATAAATAAATAAATAAAGCAAGGGATATATACATCAATAACTGATGATATTTAATGAAATTCAGATCTTAGGGCAATACTGTTCCCCCAGCCAATCCCAGTGCATTTCCAGAGAAGAAGAAAAAAAAAAAAAAAAAAAAAAAAAATGAACCTAAGTTTCAGGTTAGTGCAAAAGCCCAAAGTTTTGCTTATATTAATTCGGGTTACACAAGTGTTATTTTTTTTTTTTTTTTTTTTTTTTTTTTAAATTTTTTTTAGTTAGGCTTCAATTTTAACAATTATTACAAGTCTTGGACTAGACAAGTACAATGTAACATCTTTGCAGTATAAAGAAAAATCAAGGCTACCTCAAAGATTTAACTGAAAACACTGCAGTAGTCAACACAATTACTAATATAAAACTATGATAAACCCTTAAAATACAACCAGACAAAATGTATCCATTACATCTTTGACCTGTTGATACAATGCCAATTATGAACTAAGTGAAAATTTATATTGGAAACATTTATCTCAAAATGAATTCCATGAAATCTTTAAAAATAAGTATAATACACATAGCAATAATTTAAAAAAAAAAAAAAGTAGAATATATAGACTTCATAATTCATTCAAACTAAATTCCTAATAAAGTAAAATGTCATGGCAATTATTTTCATTATGTACACAAAAGAGGTTAAACTCATTTTACATAATTGAAAAAAGATTAAAATCCTGTATGTAATAAGTAAAGTGTACTATACTGATGTAGAAGAAAATGTAAACCAGAAAAGGTTAGTCTAAAATTCATGAAGGAAATCAAGTGTCAAAACCTAAGCTGATTAAAAACTTACATCAAGAAAAATACAAATGTATTTTTTTTTAAATCTTTGTTACTAATAACATTCCAGAGATTAATTATACTAAAATAACAATTAATTGCCATTATTAAGGAGATTATTATATATAGATATAGATATATATATGCCTAGTCTAACCAATTCAGTTTGGGATTACTAAATGTTAATTGAAAAAAGTTTAACAAAAGAATGAGGACATGCGCAATTTCGGTTGCACTCATAACATCTAATGGTTGGACATGAAAATCTGCCAAAAATGAACCCGTCACTTTGCAAAAAATAAAAAGGCTTTTAATGGGTTTGAAGAATCAATTATCTGTCTTGTTACTTATTCTATAAAAAAAAAAAAAACATTAAGATTTTCATTAATTCAAAGGGATATGAATATTTGAAGAAAAGGTTTCTAAGATTGCTAAAATTCAAGTTTTGAATAATGCATTCCATGACCCTTAAGTGCACAATCTGCATAAGAGGAAGGGGGAGGTTTATCTTCACATAGTGCAAAACAAAAAAAAAAAAAATGGTCGCAAGAACTAATCCATTGTGCCCAAACCCCACAGATTGTAAACAAAGCATTCAGAATAAAAATGGTACATATTTTTCAACAAGTTCCCAAAAATATTTAGAATAATTGTCAAGCTAATTTCTTAAAATATAAAATACAATAGTGCAAACACTGACAAATAGTAAAATGTGAATTAAGAAAATCTTTATTGATGGTTGCTTTCACTTGTAATCTTCTGTAGCAGAGCCACCATTTTTTTTTTCAAATCCAGTAGCAATAAGCACTAAAGTAACCAGCTCCAATATAAACCCTACGTAAAAAAGTAGGAACTTCCAGAAGATAGGCTATCCAATAACCACGGTACAAAGTATTTAATTCTTTTTGGCAAAAATTTTTTCATCTCAAACTTTTCAGTGCCTATGACTATAGCCTCAGGATTTATAGTATTATATAATTGCAAATCAGTTGAAGTTTATAATCAACATTATTTCCCTTGAGAAATTATAAACAGGGCAAGCACAAACATATGCTTCATATAAATTAGGTTATGTTGAAAGCAGTTCTCATCAGATCAAAGTTAAGCCATGGTGATGAGTGTTCATTCAGTACTTAAAGCAGCCTGTGTGCCAGACCAAGCAAAGATAAGAAAATAGGCACCATACTATTAGGTTGCAAATTGATTTATTCTTTGAGCTTTTTAATGAGTGCACAAAAAACAAAAAATCCACTAAGACTTGCTATTTTTGCTGAATTATGCCAATATAGAATCAGATCATTGAAGAAGTCTTACTATTATTTGACAAAATTACATTCTTCCCTATAACTTCAAGTGAATTTAAGAGGAAGGAGAGAAAACAAATGCACACACATACATTGTATCAAAATGATCAGATCAGATTCATAGCTAGTGATTAAAAAAAATTTTTTAAAAAAAAAATTAAAAAAAAAAAAAAAAAATTAAACAAGCTGATCAAAAGAGTGCGGTAAGAAACTTATAGCTCCTGTGATCATTATCAAAATATGACCAGACATCAGAAAAATTAGCATTTTGCAAATGACAAAATGAACAAATGATGACAAGAGGAGCAGGTTTAATAAGCTATATCATAACAATGTTAGAGATATAGATATATATAACAATTAGGATTCAACCTAATTTTTTAATACATATTCCTATTTGTCCTTTTGAGGGGAAAAAAAAAAAAAAAAAAAAAAAAAAAAAAAGATTTTAAGATGTCAGTATTTTCTAATACATTAAATTCTTTAATGTATAGAGGAGTTTTGTTTTTGCCAATTTCATGTCCATACTTAATATATCACTTAATTCAACAACTAAAACAAGAGAAACTTATATTTTGCCATGACAAAAAATACCTACATATTTTTCAATAGCCATAACTAAGATATGCTCAGTGAAAAAAAAATGGTGACATGACACCTGGGGGGGGGGGGGGACAACATTGTATAGTAAGTAAATTATCCTAATTTAGCACCTTAGGAGAAAAATTCCAATAAAATGTATTGTTAGAACCAGGTGGATTTGAAAAGTTAAAAATGTATTAATTGAAATAGAAAATGTTAATGCTTTAATAGCCCCCATAAAAAATATTCTATCTAAATATTCTTAGTTTTTACAAAATAACCAGTTAAATGTACGATTTTCTCTTATACAAATCAATTTTTTTATTTACTAAATTAAATACAAATTCAAAAAAGGTACAAGCAAAATTTTTTAAAGACTATAAATTTCTTGATAATTTTAGTTTTATTCACAATACCTTATCAAAAGGTTTTCTAAAAGTAGTTATAAACAAATATTTACTGCATTTTTTTTTAAAAACAAATTAGCAGGCTATTTTTTTTTCTACATATAGAAGCTTCTGGTATTAAATTACAATAGTTAAATGCTTCTTTTCAACAACTACAAAATTTAGTTTCTTCCCAAATTACAGCATTAGCATATGAAAATTAATTTTTAGAGAATCTTAATGTAGTGATAATATCCACTCACTACTACTCAACTGACATCAACCAATGGATTAAAAAATTCTCCACCATAATAAAAAATCTATGGTATTTTCACCAAGTTAAGAACCAATTCAATTAATCTAATAGAAATTTAATTATTTTTATTAAAAATGGGAATAAAACTGTAAATATCAGTATTTATTGGATTATGTAAGGGGGGGAGGGTGTCATTCAGTGCCATTCACTTAGAGCAAACCAAACTTATGACTAAATATACTAAAATGCTGAGAATCTAACTATATAACCTCAAGTCTAAATCTATTTAAAATATTCTATATACAAAACAAAAGAAACACATGAAAGACTTTACAGAAGATGAGACTAAATGAAATGTTCTAGAACAAAAATCTTGACAGTCACAAGAAATTTGCTACCTTAACCAATTCTACACTTTATGATTCCAATATGAATTGTTTTTCCTAAATGGTGCATAAATACGATTTTCTAAGATTGTTTGGCTTTAAATGCTACAAGTTCTGTATTGAGGAGTCCAAGTTGCAGAGTGCTATGTGAAGTAATGACAATGCTGCAATAATCAGCTCAAGTCATTGCCAACACAAGTTGTAATATCTTTAGTGAAAACTGCCCAAAGTACAATCAATTGCACAGTCACAAATGTTAGAAAGGCCATTGTGACAGGCAATTGACACTTTTGCTCAGATAAAACAACTTTCAGACAAAAGACAAATCAGTTAAATCAGGCACAAGATTCATGATAAGGTCACAATGTTTATTAGACGGTAAGTCGAAATGTAGATGACAAATCAGAGCCATGATGATGAAATCCTTATTTGGACTATGGAGGAAAAAAAAAAAAAAAAAAATACTGATATGAAGAGCACAAAGATGATGACAACCAACAGGAAATGGTTTTTTTTTGTTTGGTTTTTTTGTTTGTTTGTTAGTTTTTGTTGTTTTTTTTCTTTTTTCATTTTTTAACTATTGTCCACTACATGATATAAGTCCTTCAGGAATAATAGTTGATACATTTACAGTAAAAGTTGGATAAATGAATCACTGTCAAAATAGTAATGGTATGGGTGTAGATAGAGCAATTTTAATATCGTCGCATCCTTTTCATCTCTGCATAGTCTTCTCTGCTAGGATTTTCTCGGCGCCTGTCCATGTTACCTCTTTCTGCATTGTTGCCGGCTCCACCGCCGCCGCCACCACCTCCTCCTCCGCCGCCACCACCTCCGCCTCCACGCATTCCATTGTTGCCAGCCCCAGGCATGTTCCCTCCCATATTGGAATTGAACAAGCTGGGGGGACCGTTGGGTCCACCACCCATCTGACCACTACTGATAGGTGGGCCACCACCGCCACTGCCACCCATGGCACTAGCGGGACTGCTGCCCATTCCTGCTGACCCGTAATTGTCAGAACCTCCAAAGTTGTTATCCCCAGGTTGATCGTAGCGAGACTGACGCTGTTCAAGTTAAAAGGGCATATCATTATCAGAATGAGTGAGAGCAAGGGAGAGAAGATTGTATTATAGGAATGACGCATATATAAATAAAACAGGGAACTGGGAATCACAGCCCAGTCATTAAGCGCTATAGAAAACAATATGCTGAAATAAAAGGCTTTATTAGTACAAAAGTTTCAGATATTAATGCCCCGTTGGCCTCACCAGCAGTACAACCCTATGTCGTCACATGTTAGATAATTTAACTAGTCAATAGAAATTCTAAACTCTTGAGCAATGCATTGTCACTAGACCATGACCAATACCCAAAAGCTAGTGGTACACAAAACCCAACCCAACCACCTCAAAAATACTAAAGCATTTGCATTTTGTAGAAGGCAATTCACATTAAAATGCTGAATAAAGTATTGATATTTATCAGAAAACGTTTGCAAGCCATATTGATGTTTCACAAAAGTTATCGTGAGCATAAAGGAGAAATATAGACAGCTAATTCAACATCCTGTTCAACTCCTCTAAGCATAAAAGCAGGCTGTAAATTACATGACAAATTTCAAACCTGAATATGAGCTAAAATGTCAAGCAGTCTTATGTCTTTATAGAAATGTCATCCAAGATAAATACGTGCTTACAATTTTAATATTTTGTAGAGGCAGTTACTCTTTTGCTTAAAAATATAAATTAAAAGCACAGGAATTAATCTAGCACAAGTTTCTATAAACTATGTGATAACAGTATTAAATCAGAATTATAATCTTAATTGAGATTGTGTGCAATTATTTTTATATATATATATATATATATATATTATATATATAAGAAAAATAGTATATTCCCACTACCACCACAAAACTGCATTGCTGATATATTAGGATATATTCTAATAATTAGAAGTATATTTTCTTGAAATACCGTCTTTATCTGTCAATCTGGTGCCATATCGTAGGGACACAGCTGGCCAGCCAAAAATTATTTAAAAAATAATAAAGGCACTAATATCTGAAGCAGGTTGTCTAGGTCATACAGACCAAATCATTAGTCACTTATAAGTGGCTGGGAATGGATTATACATTTTCATTAAAAACATTTAAAATATTGATTTACATGTCTAAAAATACTAAAATATCCCTCTGATGAATAGGAAATTTTCATGTAAAAAATTAGATACTTTAATAAGTATCTGAGCAACATCTTGCTCGTTACACAGCTTCATAACTTTAAGACACATACACTAAAGTGTCATTGAAAAAGCTGTCAAAAAGTGATGGTGTCCTGTAAAGATTGAATCACAAGTTCAGCGTAGAAGAATGCACTGCTCACAACACTGAATTGTTTTAAGGGATCTAAAAGTAAAAATTAAATGTCAAATATAAACTAATTTTATTAATTCAAAATAAAACGGTTTAAATTCATAGGTATGAGCTTCATAATTTGAAGGTCATATTTTATGAGTCATTTTATATATATATATATATATATATATATATATATATATATATATATATATATATATATATATAATATATAAAATAAATAAATAAAAAAAATAAAAAAAGTAGATATGTCATTGGTCTTTTTATGAAAATAAATCTGAATGGTACAGCTGTTAGGCAATACAAGTTTCATAAGTGCTCCTATTAGTCAGATCATTCTACCTATATAATATTAAATAAAAATCAGCAAATACCAAACAAACAAAAAGTCTATATGTAAAATTATATCAGTTTGGATATCCGCAGAAATCGGGTTGTGCCAAAGCATGGAGAAGGGGGAAATATAGATGATTCTTTCAATTGACACGGAGATGCCATTTGAGAATTATGACTTATCCGATTGATTTCACATAAGAGAATCAAAGGAATCAATGATGAAACATTTGCAGATCTTTAAAAATTGTCACATCTTGAAACAATCATGTAAATTGCATTGTTATAAAATCAAAACAGGTTTTCAAAGAGAATAGGATCAAAGAAATTGAGATCTAATGTTCCTTTAAGCAACAGTGATATCAGTGGATTTTTAATTTCATACGAAGTGATCTCCATCGTATAAAAATTCAAGTAGTTTTGAAAGACCAATATACATCATTTGAAGTGAATATTGACAAATGATTCGTTAAGTTTAAGTGAAGAAATTTATACAGTTTAACAATTGTGGTTAGCTACTAATAAAATTAGTAACAAGTACATCTTTTTTTAAATTCATAAATATCTAAAGTGACAATTATGTCACTTTATTCCCATTTTCTAATAGCAAAATAAAAACCAGAAATGGACAGCCTATTCAAACAGAAACAATGTTATTTACATGCACATTCTTTTTTATTTGTAATACATTGAAAATTGATTCAAATATGTCAATACTTTCCGATTTAATTGGTAATAGCTATGCTCATCCAAATTAAGAGGATTTCAAACTTTATAGAAAAAGTTAGTTCTAGTATTTCAGTTTCTATACATTATGTAATAAGAGGTAAAACTAATACTCAAAATAAACCAAATGCAGAAACATTTTGCCTCAACGGTATCGTCATGTCATGCTATAGGATCAATCTATCCTCTACAGGTAAGTTCACTACTTTAAATCTGTAGTCATAGTACAGAATAATCAAAACTGATCTTAGCCAGGCACATTTTATAGATCAATTTGTAATTTACATGATTAAAAAATAAAATATTCTAACATGAAAAAGATCTTGTAAATGTTCAAATAAATACAAATATTTAAACCTACCAAAAATTGATATTTTCAGACAGTGACTATTAGGGGTAACTTAATTAATGAAACAAGTATCTTGTATAAGAGTTTCAGATTCATTTTGCAAGCAGCAACAATGATAAAGACGGGAGATTAAAATAATCAGCAAACAATGCAATTAACAATTTCAAGTTCAAACTTCATGAAAAGATTAATTCCTTTCAAATAAATTTATATTAAAAAAATGTTTAATTAAGGACAGAAAAAAAGAAAAGGCAAAATTCTAAATAGCCAAGAAAATAATCATTTGAGTATTTACAAATGAAATACTTATGAAAAGAACTAAGCTTTTAAAATTCTATCCAATTTTTTTTCTTCCCCCCCCCCCAAGTCATTGGACCTAGAACAAAGGTCACCAACCCGGTACCAGCCAATTTTTTTTTGCTATGTACTTGCCACAGACTAGCTACCATTTTTTTCTTTTCTATAAATACTATTAATGTTACAAGATCTTAAATCTTTATGCATAATTATTTTTACCCTATTTTTCTGTACCTCCAAAATAAAATGTGACCAAATTCACAGGCAGTCTATGCTCCAAATAAATTTCATTAATATTAGAATTTATTTCACATTTGTGAAAACTAGATATTATAGTCAAATTTTATAGGAGACTATACATTTGTATCATGTATATTTTATATTGGAATTATTTTCCTCTTATGCTCATAAATTCTAACTATAAATCTGCTTTGAGACTACCAAAGATGTTTATAAAATATTTTTCAAATAACTAAACTTATACATTTCATAAAATTTTTAGTTTATTTGAATCCGTTTTGTTTATGTATAATGCATATTACATAGGAACAGGATATATTTGATATTATGTTCATTAACTTAAAGTATTTCCATAATACAATTTCTAAAAACTGTTTCATATCAATTTTTGTGCATTTTAAATTGGAATCAAATACAAGTCCAAATATAGATTTTGTTTAGAAGTAAATAGTTCCCACTAAGCTACTGGTAATTGTAAAAGTGCTGAACAACAAAAAGTTGTGAACTCCTGATCAAAAATGTATTTCAAAACTAATGACAAAGAAAAAAAAAAAAAAAAAAAAGTTATTTCCCATCTTTTAATACCAGGATTTTATCATATACATTTTATATTTCTCAATCAACCATGCATTTTTACGGAAATCTGGCATGCAAATATTCTAATGAATTACCAGCGGAATGAGTAAGTGAATTTTATCGTGTAAAGCCAACAAAATCTGTATTACAAAAGATGGCCAGTAAGTAAAGCATAGAGTCAGTGGAAGTATTTAAAAATAAAATAACTATTAGAATGTAAACATCGATTTCTAATATATAAACTGAAAGAACCAAGTTTAAGTATATGAAAATTAACCTTAGAATATTGATCAAATCCCAAGAAAAATTCATTTAAAAATAAGTTATGTTTGAAAATGAAATCCTAAGTTAGCAACAAACCGATTAACCCTTTCCCAGTAATAGCATAAGCAAATTTAAACTGAATTACAAATTAAAGAGGCTTTAATTCAAGTTTGGTTAGATTTAATATTTTTTTAGAAGCTTAGAACAGATTCCTCTTTAAATATCTTAAATAACATAAGTTTCAAAAAGAAAATTGTTCAAGTGAAGAGAATGCTAACTGAAACCTTTAAATAACATCTGGAAATTCAAATTACATTAATGCTGTGTGAATTGCAATTTTATTTCACATGTCAATATAATAAACTTGATTTAAAAAATTTTTTTTTTTAAAAAGCAGGGTACACAAGAGCCAAGAATCTGTTTATCTACTCTTGGGATTATAGTCCTCTAAAATCTGCATGATCCTATATATTTCAAATATACAATGACAGTACTTGTTCTTTTTAATAAGTATTTACAAGAGACCTTAACATCCCTTATGAATCAATCACCTTAAACTGTTTTTGCACTTATAAGGAAATCTTACAAAAACAGGTTTGATATTTAGAAGTATAAAGTTTCATAGAATGAAATTAAGGTGTGTTCCCAAAATGTCAACTTTAAAAAGGCAAGAGAAGGTATAAAAAGTTATTCAATACATTGACAATACAACAAGAATTTTACATTGCTGAAAATGTATTTCCTACCACCATTTCTTATTTATATCTTATGAAATAAAGTCCCCAGGTTAAGATCTGACTTACAGATATAAAGCCTAATAAAACTTAGGCAATTGATGAACAAAAATAACAGCTAACTTTTAATACCTAAATCTTTTAAAGAAAGAATGGTGTCTTTTTCTTCCTATAGTACCATATACCTATACATACTCTTCAATGCAATATTGTGTATTTGAAAATGTTTTATAACTAACTGATGCTAAATAAATTGAAGAATAGATTTCATTCATAACCTGGAGACTGCATGTAAATTATCATGAACTGAAAGCATTACCCTCTATGCGTATTTGTAACAATTTTCATGTATAGTTAAGATTTGACTGATCAGAGTTTTTTTTTTCCCCCCAGAGTAAAACAATCAAATATAGAATCTACATCTTCAGATTCCTTAATATTGAATTATTAAACAAATCTTATAGCTATTTGTTTTTAATTGACGAAGAAAAAATTACAACTTTGTAAATATACTTTTAAAAAAAAAAATAAAAATAAAAAATCCAACTGTTTTGACTACATACAAGTTGATATTTAGACACATTTATAGGCTCAAATTGAAATTTCAAGCCTTTGTAATTTACTGTAATGGTGTGTGAATTTTTTTAAATAAAAAATAAAAACAGCAGAAAGATTATACCGATGGATATTTCTGGAAGGATTTCATTATTTGGAAACCCAGCCATTGGATAAGAGTCAAAATATAAAACCAAACATTCAAGTTTTAACTGAATATTGGTGGAATATATAAAACTTACATTAAAACTCATGTATCAAAAGATATGCTCATGGAATTTTAAAAACATACGATAACTTTAGTAGTTTAAATTTTTTTTAAATATTATTTTAAGTAACTTCAATTATTTTTGCTGACAAAATATAAACTGCAATTACAGGTCTTCCAAGAATACAGGAAAAGGATTTGATAAAGTATAATACACTAATTTGACAAAATTTAAAATAGCAAATGTGACTTACCTATCAGCACAGGACAATGGACTACACCTACATATTTCAAAATTATCAACCTCACACTGGTCTCGTTTAGGATATTTGATATGTGCTGTCAGGTAAGAGTTACTACTGTTCAATTTGTTTTTCCTTTCCTCTAAGTGTTGTGGAAAAATTGTTTTTGTGGTTCATTTGAGCAAATAAACTTCATTATTTTTGGTAGATTTTTCCCCACATTTACATTGTAGGCATTTCCAATAATCACATTAGAATTTATCTTTAAATTTAATTCTTAAGGAATTTTAATGGGATTTTTCTCTCTTCATCTTGTACTATATTCTAACAAGTTAAAATGTTGCCAACTTTGAAATTTGGCACTAAATGTTCCAATTTGCCTACTTTTTGTATAAACACTAATTCAAATTATTCTTTTTCTAAAATCTTTATATCAGATTATTCTCTTTAAAATGATGAATTTTATGAAAACATTTTTTTTATGTTCTATTTTGTTAATGGGTGTCAATCTTAAATGAAAAATCCATGAGCATACCCTAAGTGCACAACTACAATAACCAAAGTACAACCAAATAGCAAAAAGGTATGCAGATGTACATTTATAGATCAACTTCAGCCCTATACGAGTATCATTTCTAAAACTCATTACCTGCAAACGAATTCTATATTTGTAAAGTCCAGTGAGTAATCAATGTGAATTTTCTAAGTGATATTTGGATTTGAAAAAAAAAAAAAAAAAAAAAAAAAAAAAAAAGTATAAACAAAAAATGTTTAACTGATCAAGATGTTCTGTATTGAACTTGATCAGAAAAGTCATAACACCTAAGATTCCAGGACAAACATCAGAACATCTTAGTCACACAATCTGGGAAAGGGTTAAAGCTTTTGTCAAGTGGAATCCTATACAGTTCATTTAATAAACGTTTATCAATAGACAGTTTACAAACAGCTATTGGCTTACAAGAAAAATCTTTAGAAATGTGTGTATAGATATAACAACCACTTAAAAAAAGGTTTTGTTTTAACTAATTATTAAAAGGGTTAAAATCTTTTTTTTAATATGAATTAATCTGAACTTTATATTTTCAGTGGTTATCCATTTTCTACATTTTGAAAAAACTTATCCAGCTAATATTTCATTTGAATTTACCATATATTTAAGCAGTGTTCACAAGCATCTGTATTAAAGTATATTAAACATTGTAAACATTAGATGAATTCAGTTTTTATTACCAAGTTCACCTGTAACTTGGTCAGTATCAGAATTTTAACCATAAAAGTAAAATCAGACCTATAAAGGGAAAATTCACATAAACTACTCAACCATAATGAGAAATTACTACACTAAGCTGATGAAAAAAGGCTTGGCAATCATCTTGCTAGAATCACAAGGATAGCAATTCTTGCCAACCAACAAAGAAACAAGATCATTCAATTGACTAGACCCTACAGACAACTGAAAAATAAATGATACAAGCTAAACAATTAGAAGTTTTGTTAGCTTAAATATGTTGTGGCATAACTTTTAAAAAATAATTTTTTTTTTCGCTCACCATTCTGTTGGGGACATTTTGATTCATTTTCACCTGTTAAAAAAAATAAAAATAAAATAAAGTTATTTTCATAAATCCAACAAAAATACATTAAATAATAAATTAATGAAATTTAAGTTAAATGGAGATATTTACAAGTATCATTATTTTATACTCACCATAGTGTTTGCTGCCATTCCACCACCGGAAGGACCACCACCCATGTTATTTGAGTTGCCAGTATTGCCACCAGGTCCACCTCCCATATTCTGTCCACCCATTGGGCCTCCTTGGTTGTTATAATTATAATTGCCACTCATGCTACCACCACCAGGCATCTGAGAAAATTAATACTCATACTATTAAACTAGGATAGAAATTTAACACTAAAACAAATTAAAATTTAGTAATATTAAAAGAAATTTCAAAATTACAATTTATAATTAAAAAAATTGGCTAGCCAGTCAATTTATATTAATTCATTTATTTTATTCATTTATGTAATTTAAAGCAATGTATATAAGTTTACTTAACAGACATTAATAAAATGGCTGATAAAACATTAATATGCCAATATTTAATGCAAAGAATTCATGAAAAATTTTAACCATTTTAACTGTTACTCCTGCACAATATAAATAGGAAGGAGAGGCCATTACCTGGTTTTGGCCTGGTCTGTCCAATCCCATACCAGCAGGTGGAGGTGGTGGAGGCGGAAGAGGAGGAGCACCAGTACCAGCATTGCGGCCACGCTGCTGATTGTCATTCATTGCTGGACTACCTCCCTTTAAACACAAAACAAAAGTGTTATAAATCCACAAACTACTTGTAACTATTACACTTGTACAGCATTTTCACACACACACACACACACACAGTACATTCAAAGCCGTCAAATTTACAGCACAAATTTGTATTCAAGCATGAACCAATAACAATTGAATACAAAAATTATCGATTATCATGCTAATTTAAATGATTAAACTTTACAAATGAAACTTTGCACAAATATTTAGACTCTTCAAACATCAAAAACAAAAACATCAAATGTTACCTGTCTTCCCATCATATCTCCTGGACGATCTCCTCTACCCATAGAATCTTGTCCCATCTGTCTGCGTCGGATTTCTTGAGATCTCATCAAAAGATCAGAACGTCTTCTGTCTTCTTCTTGTCTACGTCTTTCTTCATCTTGTCGTCTATAATTGAATTGAACCCTAATAGTTTAGGCTAAAATCAACTATTCATTTTACATTTAAATTATTACACCTAGTCAACCAATTAGATATTTAACTAGAAAATAATGTTCTAATGAAAACAAATAAAAACACTTTATAAACTTACATAGGAATGGTTCTATCATAAAATTGTAAACATCTAAGTCTTTAGATATAGAAAGAATTTTAGTTTTTAGCAATACAAGTTACAGGATAAAAAATATGAACATTCTTAAATTATATTGAAGGGGCACTAAATTATTCACATTCAAATTTTAAAATAATTTAATCAAATTACAATTTTAACAAATCAAATATAGTAAAATGTAGCATAAACAATATTGTTTGCTTCAGTATCAATAGAAATTAAATTTAACTACAGAAAATAACTGGTCTAAGATTAGAATAAAAGTTAATTTTAACCAACTGAAGCAAATTTTCTTATAAAAAATTCTAATTGGCAAACTAGAGAAAGGAAAAAGCAAAAAAAACCTGATTTACCTCATTTCTAGTTCTTGTCTCCTTCGAATTTGTTCCTGTTGACGCATTTCCTCAAGTCGTCTTAATTCTTCTTGTTGTCTGAGTAAATCTAAAATAAAATCATTTTAATATAAAACTACAAATAAAATTTTTGAATTAAAAAAAAAAAGAAAAAAAAAAAAAAATTAACTTTTCAGTAAAATTCATTTTAAAAGTTACAGAAAAAGATCAATAATCTAATCATTTACCTTGACGAATCATTTCAGCTTGCTGTTCAAACATGGCATTTTCCATTTCATCTTCCAATTTAAGGCGGCTTTCTTCCATAGCTTTTTTAACACTTTCATGCTGTTGTTTTTCAAGCTCTTCCAATTCTTTCCAGCGCAAGCCAAATTCATATTCAAATGAACCAGGAGGTGCAAACCTAGGTTCAGATTCCCTGTCTCTGAAAAAAAAATATAAAATTTAGTTTTTTTAAAGATTTGTATATTTACCGAAGAAATATTAACGACAAAAAAATTTTTTTGCATTTACTCCTTCTGATTTGCTTTTCTAAACAATGAATTAAATTTTAGATTTAAAATTGTATAATATACTTTTAACAGCTTACAATGTTTATTTCAGAAAAAGAAAAAAAAATAGCTATTTGAAAAGAGAATTTTAAAGGCTTACTTTTTGTATCCATCAGTTTTATTAATAAACTTCTCTGGAAAACCATCCTCTTCATCTTTCTGATCCAAGGGCTCAACAGTAACAGGTCGTGGTGCTCTGCAAAAGAAACCAACCATCTTTAGCTGAATTCATTAAAAGATATTTAGATCCTATATGGACACAGAAAATGTCAAAGTCCCATTACTATTAAATGGACAATAAAGTTTCTAAAGAATAGTTTTAGATAAAAAAACATTTGGAGATATTTAAAAACATTAAACAAATACTAACGAGGTAAGCAGAAACACTCCTTCAGTAATTCTCTTGTAAGCAGCTTGAGCACCAGGTTTACGTGCAAATTCCACTATTCCTTCTCCTGTAGGTCGACCTCTGTCATCTACAATAACTACTGCACGTTCAACTTCACCAAACTGTGAGAAGGCCTGATGCAGCAATTCATTGGAAACATGCTGGGATAAATTCTTTATTTTAAGTGCAGATCCAAGAGAAGCATAACGAACACGAAGTGTACGTCCCTTGCGTTGCATACCATCAAGAGCAGCTTTAGCTGCTTCGGCATTGTGACGATAGTCCTATTAAAAAGAGAAAAAAAGAAAAATTAGTTAAGAACAAATTTTAATTAGCACGGAAAAAATCCGAAAAGATAATTTTCAGATGGAAAAATTAAACACGCTAATATAGCATGGGAAGTGGGGGGGGAGGTAAATAACTTCAAGACAGTGAACCAAAATAACTTACAAGAAAACATTGTTTACCACTTTCTGATAAAACCATAGCATTTGTATGCAGATTTGTTGGAAACTGCTAATTCTATAAGCTTCCAATTATACATTTTTGAGATAACTTCAGAAACATTAAAAATTCATTTTTCTGTAGCAGTTTGTAATAAAATTGCCAATAAATGGCAATTAACTGGAGAGTTGATTAAACATTTCTTAGATTGAATTTTAACTTAATGCAAATATTAATAGATGCTATACTAAGTTAATAAAAACTGAAGTTTAATGAACTACTGATTTTTATTCCACTAGTTTCATCTTTTATGAAAATCTTTCAATGTCAATTTTAGGATGAAAAAAGATGAATTGATAAAACCACTTAAAGAATTAAAGATAATGAGAACTGATATTCTATATTCGCCAACATCTGTCAGCTATTTCAAATCTATACTGACCTATCAAGTCATGTGTAGAATGTATTCAACCATTCTCTATATCTCTAGAACTAGTTTATGCAAATTGATAACCAATAAAGAGACAATAGCTTATATACTATCATATTCATCATGACAATACACCTGCTTATTCTTCAAATATTAGCAAGTTTGTTTTTTTTGCATCAATCAATCCAGATTTGGTTACCTGCAAACATCTGCCCCCCCCCACCAAAGACATTGTTTAATCACTGTAGATAGAGGTAATGGATAATTTAACAAGATAGCTGTTGGCAATTCTAAAAGGACTTTGCAGACTTTTTAGAAGTAGATGCTGTGAGGTCCTAAGGAGAATCATTTGAAAGGGATCAGTGTCATGACCCTAAGAAGTCACTCTTCTCAATATTAAATGGCTAAATACTAAATAAAAATTATATAGCAAGATAAAGTGATGAGAAAAATTTAATATATCAAATCACTTTAGGCATAGGCAAACTAGTCATTCATATCAAAAGTGCATTATAATAATGCATCATTTCACATTATATGAAAGCATTGCAAACTCAAAATTGTAAATAATTCAAAATGAAAAGCATAATTTTACTACTAGGAACAATTAAAATTCATTCTAAAGTGATCAAAATTATTGGATCCTTAATCCTACAGTTTATATTTCAATAAACTAAGATAAATAAGCAACCATGTAAAGTGCAAAAATCTTGTATATTGTAATTTCTTACTACCTTAATTCAATTGCCAACAACTACAATGGTATGATAGTTAACAAGCTATCTCATACCAAATTTTCTGCAAGTAGCTTAATAAATATCTACAATTATTAACCTTTATTTTTTAAATTGTAATTGAAGCTTTTATTTGAAGGAATTTGAGATTGTTCAAAGGGAGAACCCCTCATTTTCTTATTAAAATTCGTGTGAATATTTCGGTCCTCATTAGCACTCAAACATGATTTTAAACATTTACATTTCAGCAACAAGTAGGTAGCACCAAAATAGGTCACGTGATCAGTTTAGGCTATATTAAAAGAAACGTAAATATTTTTGAACTTTTATTAAAATCTCACAAAAAGAAATAACGAACATAAAGAGTTGTTACAAAGAAAACAGTTAATTCAAAGATCAAGAGGTACCACTAAACCGTTTAGGCCATCTTGAATAAAACGGAAATAGATATTTCCGAACTTTGTCAGAAATCTCGTAAAAAAATAAATAAATAAATAAATAAATAAATAAAAGATCGTACAGGGTTGTTACAAAGAAAAATAGTTAATTTAAAGATCAAATTATCCGATTCGGAAAAATTACATCGTTATCTTAAAAAATAAACAAACCTATCCATATTACATGCTAAAGGGTAATTTTCAGACCACAATTTAGACAGAAAGAAATACATATTATTACCCTCTTACGGTTATGCATCTAAGTACGGATGGGTGTAACGGACAAACTTTTTTAGCCAATTTTTTTCTATTAAAATGAATGAAATCTTTAAAAACTTTGATATTACAATTTACTATGAATAAAAACTTGAAAAAATTTCGCAGTGAAATTGACGTTAAAAAATGTCTTCGGTTTTAGTATTAATTCTTAAAATCGAAAATAAAATGAAAATTTGAATATTTTTTTCTAAGAGAAAAACTGATAAAACAATCATTCAATATATTATTTTTATTCTAATTAGTCGTAAAAGTTAAATAAAATAATTTTTTACGCTCAGAAAAACAAACTTTAGTTACTGAGAAGCGTCTCGTCTCCTTGTATAAAAACAAAACAAATATGTCAGTTTTGCTCTTCCGTATATTCTAAGAATCACACATTACTATTCAACAATAAAAATTCTTTTAAAAATATTAATCGAGCACGGATCGGACCAACTTTTAGTTCACCTGAATTCTAAAATTCATATTTTTAAATATCCGTAAAAAATTCGATTTTTTTTTCCGCAGAAAAAAAAATATTTAATCACACGAAAGATTGAAAACCTCGTAAAAATTAATTTAAATTTTTTTTTTTTTAACAATTTAATAGAATATAGTACATACCAATTACATAAGCAAAAAAAAAAGTTTTCAAATATTAATGACATTTTTTTGAACTTTTTATTTCCGATTTCATTAATTTTTCCTAAAAAAACTATAGTTCGGTACGTTATACAATTTCATTGATATAGTTATTCAGCCTCTTATCTTTATAGAAAAAAAAAAAAAGTACCAAATTTTTTTTCCACGTCATTTTTTTTATCTCATAAAATAAAATGGGGGGGGGGGTAATAAACCTCGTAAAAAATATTTCCCCTAATATATTTTAGAAAAAAACTATTTCAGATGTATTTACATCCAATGGTAAACATTTATGGAAATTTTCGTGAAATTAATTTTTCATAGAATTTTTTTAAATCCTCTTATCGTAACTTGTTTTTAGCTACGTTAAATTTCAGTTGATTTAACAGTGCAAAAATGAAAACATTGTTTTTCAATCATAATTTTCATTATTTTCGTAAGCTGATAAATTTTTAAAAAATCAGGAGTTTGTTTTATGTTTTTTCTTTCGAATGGAAAAATTTTTTCAAGAAAATATTAATTTTTCTGCAAGTTTCATTGTGTTAAATATAGGGGGGGGGGTAAATTGCACAGGGTCAAATTGGTGGTACCTAAAGATCAAATTATCAGATTTGAGAAAAATTACGGTTATCTTGAAAAGTAAAAATTAGTTTTTTGTTGTTGTTTTTTTTACAACACGGTCAGTTTCTTGATATTCTTTAGCATATTCATGGTTCTTTTACTAAAAGAACTATGGCATTGAAACTTATAAAAATCTTCTGATATGATTATTCACTTATCTTTATAGAGAGAAAAAAAAGTAAAAATCGTTTTTCTTCATATTTCTTAAATAAAATAGGGGTGGGGCAGACCTCGTAAAAAATATATCCCCCCCCCCCCAACAACATATTTTAGGCAAAAACTATTTCAGACATTTTCATCAAAAGGAAGTCATTATGGAAATTGTGAAAATAGGACCATTAATTGATTATTCATTTTTTTTTTTTTTAAGCCTCTAAGTCATAACTTGTTTTTGCCTACGTTAAATGTCAATTGATTTAACATTGCAAAAATGTTAACATCGTTTTTGTTCTTAATTTTCATTATTTCCGTAAGCTGATTTTTTTAATCTTTTTTATCATGATTGTTTTTAAGGTTTCTTCTTTCGAATGGACAAAAAAAATTAAGATAATATTAACCTTTATGCAATTTCATTGTTAAATATAGGGGGTAGGGGGTACATTTCACAGGGAAAGGTACCGAGCAACTAGAATTATTAAAGCTTTTAATTATTGTTTCCGTATTCAGTTTGTAGACTTTAAAAATAATGTATTCAAGAATATCAAGTTTGAGAATCAAGCTTGAATTTGGGGGAGTGGGGGAGGGGTAATGCATTTTAATATTTTAAAACTTTTCGAAACCGGCCTTCGCCAACTCTGCGTATGTGTGGCACAGGGATTTGTACGGTAAATGAAGGAGCTGATGGTAGGTGTGGTGCTCCACCTCACACGCAAAAACAATCTTCTTGGTCTAGCGCGAGAGAAAAGGGATAGACTCCTTAGCTGATACCGACTTTAGGCTACTCCGACGACTTTACTTTTATGAATTTGTAATCGTGAACCAATAATCTATATCAATGACCAACATTTATATAAAGCCCAAAACAAATAAAGGTGAAAGATTTACGAAACATTTAGTAAGCATGTTAAAAAAAAAAAAAAAAAAAAAAAAAAAAAAAAAAAACATGCACTTTGTAGCAAAAACGTTATCACAAGTGACATCCTTTTCTTCTAAAGTATGGATGATCAGAAGCGTAATCTGTTTTTTTTTGTTATGTTAGATTTTCGGAAAAGGTTTGTCTACTTAGTGACTTTTGATATTTGTTTCTTTGGGAACCTACGTAAAACTATCTTCCCAGTTAAATTTTATTCAGTGTTTTTACATCGATTAAAATGTCAGTCACATGCAGTGAATGGTAAAGTTTAATCTACTGATGACCATTTTAAACCTCTGAGAAAGAAAGAAAAAAAAAAAAAACTTTAACCCGATTTTTTTAGAAATTAAAGCAAAGAAAACTAAGTAAAAACAAATGCCTGAAAGTGCAACATTGTACTTTACTTTAAAAAATTAGACATTCGTACAAATAAAATAAACAAACTCAAAGAAATGTAAACTAAATAATTACCAATAGAATAGTTTAAAACATGTAAAAAAAATCGTTTACATGCATATTCATTAAGGGAATCAAATTAACAAAATGATTGACAATACAATTAAAAAACATCTTCAGAATTTTGAGAAAAGATGTCTTAAAAGAAACTATCTTATCACTTTTTTTATCGAACTTTTTTTTTTTTTATTTCAATTCACAATCAATACATTTGCTTCTTTTAATCTTTGGTAGGGCAAATTTCAAATGAAACTAAAATTTTAAGTCATATGCACAAATGATCTAAACTATTTTAAAAACTCTTTAAGTGCCATGAAACAAATTCATTCACGCTAAAATCAATAGAATGTAAGGTTAAAATTTATGGAAGACGAAAACAAAAAAGTAATCATTTCATTGGTTCTTAATTTTTTTTTTTAATGGCAATAAAATTTACACATTAGTTTATATCCAATTAGTGGAAGGTAAATTAGTTAAAGATAAAAATGTTATATGAGGTTCTGTAAATGCATATTACTGTCATGGAGATCATTAATTTATATTTCACCAATAAATGGTTTTAGTCCAACATTTCAATAAAATATACTATCTTCGGTGAGAAAATACAAACAACTAACGGAAAGTGCATATTAAAGAATTTTGTCCATAATGCTTGGCTGCACTTTAAGTTATTTGTTTTTAATTATAATTGCTTGATAACTAAAACATTCTAATGTAGCGCATCTTCGTTTTTGTATTTATCAAATTAAATATAAACATTCTATTCTTACTTTACCAAATTTTTATTCGGGAAAGATTCCATTAGTTTCATAATGATTCAGCGCTATAAAAGCCTCCATAAAAATTTGAAAGTTAATGTTACAATAGCATCAATTTATATCTGAATGATTGGAGTTAAGTATTCTTTTAATGTCTCTGGAATTACCATTATGTTAAACCGAGTGGAAAATAATAAATAGCATTGGTAAATCTAAGTTTTTATTTCCATGATTGCTTTTTTTTTCTGCCTACGCTTCGGTATTATGGATATTAAGAACGTTTCGAAATATTTGATTTGGAGATAAAAATAAACCAAATTAAATATACAAATGTTACATTTTTTAGGGGAAGGGGACAATTTTCACTAGCCCATTTCAAATTAGCACCATGGAAGTTAAATTTGAACGAATGAAACCGATAAAAAGTCCTTCAATAAATTCTTAAAATAGAAATAAAATCTTACCCATAGTATTTAAAATTAAATATGACAAATAAGATCAACAAAATAGATTTAATACATAAAAAGTAATTTCATGATATATTAATTGTACCAGAATTCAAGTTGCCTATATTATTCATCCTACTTCCTGACAAAATTTCTGGGGGGAAAAAAATGCGTGTGTGCACAGCTTCGGATAATTTTCAGATTAGAGAAACTTTTTTAACCCCCCCCCCCCGGCCGCCTTAGTGTGTAGTAAAGGAATGGTTTAAATAACGAAGCTGAAGGAAGGCGGATGATTTTTTTTAAATATTCTTAGCAATTAGAATTTAAAAGCATTTTAGTCAAAAATTAATGCTGTTCTCAATTTTAATTCTCTTATTCAAGAAAAAAAAAAAAGAATTTAAGTCAAAAGATTTTCAACAAGTACTATATTCAAATATCCAGGATTTTGAATTAATTTTATCATACAAATCTTTAAAATTTCATGAGGAAGAATTTTATTAGAATTTCGGATTCTTAAGATTATTTTCTACTTGAGAGTTTCAAAGAAAATATAACGCAATTTTCAGTTGGACTGAAAAAGAAACATCGAAACGATTGGTTAAAAGACTAAAGCAGCAGCCATGAAGGAAAAGCAAGGCAACAAGCTAGCCTAATGTTACTTGTCGGAACAAAAGGATTTAAAATTAATCCTATACTAATAAATTTTCTTTAAAGGATAAATATATATATTCATTGTAAAAATAAAAAAATAAACCTTAGTTTAAAAAAAAGATCGCAAACAAGAGTAGCAAGTTAATTTAATCTTTTTTCTTTTCAATAAATATGGAACATTTAGTAGTAGCAGCAAAACGGTTTTCATCATGGCAGAACACAATGAAGGTACAAAGATACTTAGCAGTTCAGGAAAAGCAATTATGCTAGATAAAAAGGTCGGTTTCGATAAATATTTTTTTAATCAAACTAAAATTACTAAATTTTATAAGTTACTAATTGTCATCGCTTGAAAAATGAAGATACATTCGACTCGAACGGGTTTTAATTTTTTATTGAAAAGCAATTCTTAGTTCCTAATTCTTGAATTAAGAGTCAAAAGTTAGAATCAAATTTTTTAAATAAATGTTATATTTGTGAATACTGCCCACTTACAAAGATTTTAACTGATTAATATTTTTCGTCTATAGAGAAACCTAACCTGATTGCAGACTTAGCAATTTTTTCTTCAAATTTCAATAAATGGCGTTAATGACATGAAAAAAAAAATATTACGATAAAAAGATAATCGTGAAATTAAAGCACGTGGTAATTAAATAAATTAAACTAATTAAAAGATTTTCCCCTTTTCCTGTCAAACTACTAAAAAGAAAAAACACGGATTATTATTTCAGAAACTAATAAAGATCTTTAAACAATGATCGCGTCGTATTTCTTAAAAACTTATGACGATTAAAACGATTATTATTATTCACATCGTACCACTCGATTGTAGAAAGATTTTTGCGTATCAGAAATTCAGATTGAAAAACCTGAAATCTCGTAAGGCATTTTATGATGCGGAAATATAAACGAGAAGGAAAAAAAATGTGCTTTTATCACGAGTCATTTTGTTCCCTCCATTGGAAAAGCTGATTGGTAGTATTAGTAGTAAAGCCGTTTAGCTTATTTCAAGGAAACAATAGATATTTTAGATATATAGGTCGCGATCCAAATATTTAAAAATAATCATACTCTCAGAGTAAGATATATTCGTAACGTTAAGAATATTCATCGTAATTTCAAAGCGATGTTAAAATAGGATACCATTATTTTTTTTTTTAAACTGAGGGGAGGGGGAGTTTTTTTTTCTCAACCTGAGCAACAACCGCTCCCACCATAGAACGGATTTATGAGTCATCACTTGACTCAGGATTCCTCTTGTTCAGCAGGCAAGTTGATCGTAAAAACCATCCCCTCCATCTTGTATGTTATATAAAATTTAAAAAAGGTATTCAATAAATATTTTTCATCGACCATATTTTAAATAGAAATATTAATTATCGAGGGAGGAGTGTGAAAGGAAAAGATTCAAAGAAAAAGGTTTTATATGAACGCTTTATTTTTGCGTCCATTTTACAAACAGCTTTCATTTTTCAATTCTTTGTTATAAGTTTTCAATAGATTAAAAAAGGAAAAACCTACAATATTGAATAGAAGTCAAAAGAAAAGCAACAATGTAGTTGAACTTTTCAGGAATGCTTTACACGCACAAATAAATACGTTGTCGAATGATTAAAAAGAAAATTAATTTTTTTTTTAATCTTATTTTTCAATAAACGAGTAATTTTATTTAACTATTTAACATTTCTCCACGTAATGAGAATTTCAAAATAAAATTATACAAAAATATAAGTTCAAATACATTTTACATACAACACGAGGAAGTTTTCAGACATTAATGAATAAAACTGAAAAAAAAAATTTCATAGAAGACTAAGAATATTTTCTATGTATTTTTTTTTTTTTTTTTTTTCACTCTCAATCCAGATAAAAAGAAATATAAATCCAAAAATAGATAATAAATAACTGACTTTTAGGAGACATTGAGATTTATGAAAAAAAATTTTTTTACTTACCAAACGAATAAAACCAAATCCTTTGCCGGCGTTCACATAAACCTCCGATATTTCTCCAAAAGGCTGAAAAAGTTTGCGGAAATCATCTTCAGTGATATCTGGAGTAAGATTGCCGACAAATAATCGACATCTGCCAGTGAATTTCTTTTCGTCTCTAGTAGAAAGAGCTGCGGCACTTGCAGCCGACATGCCGGGCACATTATTAGGATCACCGGCGCCTGAGCTACTTCCACCGCCATGTTGGTTATTTGGAGGACCTCCGTGTTGAGATTTACCCGGGTGTGAGCGATCGTTCATTTTTTTATCATTGGATTGTGCATTTCCACCTCGGGCATTCGGAGAGAGCATCTCCTGTTTTAAGTCTTTGGCATTAAGTTTAGCAGGGCTATTATCACTCTGTTTGCCTTTAAAGCCACCAGCCATGATGACGCCGTTTTTAAGATTACTTTTCTGTTTAAAAAAATAAGATTCTTTAAAAAAAAAATAAAATAATATGAAAAAAACGAGGAACTTTGTTGTGCCTAGATAGTGCTATATGTGTGTCTTTTTCTATTTTCCCCTTTTTTTGTTTTTTTTTTCTTAACGCTCGTTTAACGTTGTTCTCCAGTGTAACTAAAACTCAATATGGCGCTGGCCTGCACCAGATATGATAATATACCACGTGGCTTGGACAAGATCTCGTGGTTTCTCGTCCGTGTATATGTAAGCTTTGGCACTAATGTGTATATACAACAGTGGTTTTAACAATAATATGTATGTGTGCGATACTTGTATAATACCCCACCCCATCCCTTAATTTGCATAAAGAAACGAAATTATAAAAATTGGTATATCAGTATTCATTAAATTATTATGAATTTTTATTTATTTTTTTAGCTAATTTATTTTTACTTTGTATCAACCTTGAAAAATTTCTACAAATTTTTTTCCGGTTGATGTGAAACAAATATCAATGAATGCCATTTTTTTTCATAAAAACAAACAGTATACTGTTATAAATAAATACCAATCTAAAGGAAATGGTTTACTTTTTCTTTCTATATTTTTCGGGGGTTTTATAATAAGATAATTACGTGACCAAAACAATACCTGTTTTTTTTTTTAAATACCAAATATAGGGAAGCATCTCTTATTTACATGTATAATGATCCTAACTTAAATGTTTATCTTTTTATAAAATGTCTTTTGAGTTCTATTATATATAATATTATTTACTTTAGCTTTGAACATTTATATACGCGTCTGAATATTTTCAAAATATTTTCTTTTCTCGAAGCTGTCAAAAATACTTGATGTTGATAAAAGCATCAAGAAAGTAAACTATGCCAAAAAAATACGCAGCATTTTAACGTGAATAAATGTTTAAGAAAAATGTAGGTAGTTGAGTGCATGATACCCAACAGAGTTTTATTTTGGGGTAGAGTAACCTCTTGATAACAAACAAACAAAAACTAGTTAGCAACTGTTGTTTGTTAAATTGTCAAGAGTAATATTTACTGTTACTTAAATTGTAACGTTCACTTTGTTTCTGTGTAAGTTATTTCATACTTATATTCGTAAATTCTATATTTATGAGGGAAATGCTTTTATTTCTTGATATCATCAATATGTTTGTGTTGAAAAAGGTGAAGTAACAACGACTTAATTTTTATTTTAGTGAGGCATATAATAAAAGGGGGAAAATATTGAAATATGATTTGGAGGGGAAGGGCACTTATTTATGGATCATTGTTCAATAAAATTGAAACAAAAAATGTTCTCTAAATAATAAAGATGATGGTTATTGACAGACAAAATTAATCCAAAAGACCAGGCTTCCATTTATTTTAAGTTAAAAATTTTAACTCATCTCGATTGATACGAAATAATTGAAATTTTTTGTTTCAGTTTGAAAAAAAAAGTGATTTTAAAATGTTGCTGTTAATCGAACAGCAACATTTTAACTGTTAGACGTTACGTTTTAGTGGTAGAAAAAAGACCATAAGTGTTGCATATTCAAAACAATGTGCTTTTTTTATAAAAATAAAACGAATGACCAAAACTAAAATTATTATAAGATTTCACACGGATACATTTTATTATGAAATAAATGACAAAAACTTTATTCTGAACAAGCTAAAAACGAACCTCAAATTGTTCCGAAATGGTTGATAACGATTTAAAATTGTGTAACTTATTAAAATTACCAAAATTTTAAAATGATTCAATTTAAAAAATAAAAGGGAAGTAGCTTAAAATTCAAATTAAACCCTGAAAGAATAAGTAAAAACAATTAATCTTAGAAATCGGTTAATTTTTTTTTAATCAAGATTTTTGTTTGTGGTTTTTCTTTTTATTCAATTATCTAAAAATGAATTTTCTGTAATAAGTCTAGAAAACTTTTAGTACAAAAAATGTTATGGGCGATATGTATGTTTTATTTGAACACATGAAAAAATGGCTTCTTTTTTTTAATTATTTAATGAATGTTTTTTGTTTGTTTTATAGAAGAAAAAAATGGTGTAAACATTCTGGAGGGCAAAAAGAAGTATACCACTGTTTTGTTTATTAAAAATTTCGCTGTTTTAAAGTTTGTTTGTTTTTAATGCCCGGCATTCCAGTATCTCATAAATTTAGTTTTAAGAAAGGCATTTTTTTTTTTTTACATGGAGTATTTTTTAGTCAGGTAATTTTTTTTAGTCGAATAAAGTTTTTAAACCAAGCTGGAAACTGATTTACACGATTGTAAAGAGGGAAACTTAAGGTGGGAAAATTCACAAATAAATCACAGGAAAAAGTCGCAAAATCATGGCAAATTATTGAATAATTATGCCCTGCTTAAAAGTTTAAAAAAAATAAACGTACAAACATTCATTTATTATTGAATGAATGCATTTGATGGAACTTTGAAATATTACTTATTTTATTATTGTAAATTAAATGTGACATTTTTCCGGTGCCAAAATGTTGACTTTTTCTCTGGCTATTAAACCTTAACCCTTAACCAGACAAGACACCCAGATATATTGACAAGCATTTCTGTAACCATGACATTAAGTGGATGTCATGATGACAGACCAGATATATATGTTTTTCTTTTATTACTTTTATTATTAGATTGAATAAAACTTGATTTTTTTTTCTTTCCCTAACATGTAAATGACATAAAATAGTGTTGTCAATAAATAAAATGTCTTCAAGACTATAAGTCTACAGCGTCTGAAAATGTGACATTTTTTCTTGACCTTATCCTCAGTTGTGACTTTTATGATTTTTTTTCCGACCTAAAATATAACTTTTTCCGTTACTTTTTTTTTTCTACTTTTTTCTAATCTTTTAAAACAGATCTTTGAAGAAAATATAAATAAATAAGTTTATACTCCAGTGTCAATAGATTTTTTTACGTTCAAAATGAAATAAACTAAAATTAAACAAAGATTAATAATAATTTCAAAAAGTTATTTAAAATACATAAAATATGGATTATTTGGATTATTCGGACTATTGTCCTCATCTTTATTTTTATCTGCACAACGTTTCAGTCGATGTGCCCTCTGGCCTTCTTTGCAGGTTCAATCCTGGTCAAGGGCAACAGTAACATAGAATAATAATTACCCGGCTATGGTTAGCGGAATGAGAACAGGATACCCCTGTGGATTGAATAAAGGGTTGGGTTCAGAGTTCTGTGAAGGCTCCCAATTATGATAAGAAGGTTCCCCGAGTTCAAGAAGGCTCCCAAGTCAGACAAGAAATACCTGAAGAAGGCCGGAGGGCACATCGGCCGAAATGTTGTACAGATAACAATAAAAATTAGAACAATAGTCCAAATAATCCAAATTATCAAGCCTTATCTCAAAAATTCAGATGAATAGTACATAAAATATATTTCAATTATAATTATTAATTATATATTTTTATTCGTCTTATAAAGAATCTATTTTTTTTTTAATTATGTATTGTTTTGTTATGCAAAGAAAGCAAAATGTTCATCTATTTTGTTAATGATTTCCTTAGAGTTTAATTTTTATGTAAAGTATTAAATCCCAGTTGAGAAATTAAAAATATATATATTGGACTTCATTTCATATTCCACTAACATCTGTCCAGTAGACTATGGTTAGAAATTTACACCCCTGAATTCACATTCTACCCATTTATTCCAATCTTCAAAGTGATGAGGATTTTCCTGATTTGAAAATCAGCAATGACAGTCTTTGTTTTTAGCTGGGATTGAACCCCAACTTATGTCACTGTTGGGAAGAATGTAACAATTTCAGTCACAAGATAATTTATTCAACACAGACTTTATTGTTATTAAAATTAAAGCATTCATTGTTTTCAAACAATTTCACTAGAATATTGTTATTTAACAACAATGAAGTAAAAATATCCATGTTATTTTTATTGTATATTAATTTACACCAAACCAGTGTCTTCATCTTTATTATAAAAGTCATGATGATTTGGTTTTTGTATTAAAACATTGTGTATATGACAATGAAAATGAGGTCATTTATTCAAATAGATTGATGTATGATAATGATGCAGATAAATATTTCTTTTTTTTTTTTGGGACACTATGTCATCGTCTTTAGTGGACAGAAAGGATCCAATAACAATAAAATGATAATGATAAATCCTCATCTCAGAAATCCAAATAAAAATCTTGTTATTTGTTTTAGCATCCCAGTCAACCTATTTATTAAACTTCATACAACGACTGCTGTTTACACCATAGCATTGCGACCAACGAAGCCTTCATCGCATGCTTTCGGGGCCAAAGCATCATTACCACTAACCCAGTGCACCCCAACAGTATCTTATGATATCACCAGACTTTGTTGGTTTAATGTCACATGGTAGGATTGCCATATCCACGCTGATGAGGTTAGAGCTTTATTCTGGATCTTTTTGATGTATTTCCTCTTGTCTGGTGGAGAAAGTCCAAGTTTAGTCAAAAATGCCAAGGTTGAGTTGGTAATAAATCCTCGGCATCCAACTTCAATAGGAAATACATCCGTTATCCATCCATTTCTGACACATTGTTCTCGTAGATCTTCATATTTTTTCAACTTACGCTGATGTGCCCAGTCAAGATTTTCCTCAAGAGGGGCTGTTAATTTAACGATGAAAACTTTTTGATTACCAGACCAGATGACAATATCAGGACGCTGGGCCGTTAACGTTATTTCAGTTGGAAATTATTACTTATAATAATAATAATAATAATAATATCCTTTCAGCTAGTATATTAGGTCTGAGACCTGTCAGCTGTTCCTTATAAATATTCATTTTAATTCCACAGAATGTTTATAATCTTTCCACAGATTATCTAACATTGCCTTGAAGGAGTTTAGAGATGGGGCATTCACTATTGATGATGGTAGTTTATTCCATGTATTCACCACTCTGTTACTATAATAATTTTGTCTTGCGTTTGCTTTACAAGATTTTTTAAGGAGTTTTAATTTATGTCCCCTTGTATAGATATTTTGAGCAATGTTTAGTAGGTCAGAGTTCGTTGAATAAAAACCATGCGTGTATTTGTAGGTTTCAATCATATCCCCTCTTATACGTCGGAAAACCAGACTTGGTAAGTCAATGTTCCTAAGTCTTTCTTCATACGAAAGGGATTTTAAATTATTCACTAATTTAGTAGCTCTCCTCTGGACTCCCTCAATGAGTTTTGTGTCCTTGATGAGTCTTGGGCTCCAAACCACATTAGCAAATTGTGCAGATGCAGATGATGTTTTTTTTTTGGACACTACTCCATCGTCCTTAATGGATGGAATGGTGCCAACAACTAAAGAGTATGTCATATAATACGGATCAAATTCCCGACTCAGTAGTGACTGATTTATTTTGTTAAAACAACAATATGTACTTATAGTTATATGCGGAGAAAGGTAGACAAACACGGGATGTTGTACAAAATGGATATTTATTGTAGTAGGTTGTGATGTCGACTTTGTAACGTTTCGGCCTGTTAAACCTTCTTCAGATTTTTTAAGGAGTTTTAATTTATGTCCACTTATTATCATTATTATTGGCATTTCAATCTCGGAAGACTATAATATTGATTTTGTGCCCCAGAAGTTACTGCGCATCCTGTGACTGTAAAGTCCAATGTTAGAAAAACATTCTCGACCACAGATGTTGCATGTGAAGGCTGTCCCGGAAGATGTTGATGTGTCAGCACTTTGTTGCCGCTGCTTTCTTCTGGATCTCCTAGCTTCATGGTGTTGCGCCATGGGGACTTGACACATGAACAGTCCTCTACAGAGAGCCTGCCGCAACCGAGGGCGGTCCTGAGCCTTCGGTGGCAGCAGGCTCTCTGTTCTATCAAATGCATTTCCTGTCTCTATCAATGATAAATCGTCATCTCAGAAATCCAGATAGAAATATTATTATTATAATTAAATGGTACTAGCAAATATATGCACCCTCCAGGTGCTAGTATTTAAGTTTTAATATAATAAAATATTAGATTAGATTAGAAAGGCTAATGAACTAAATAAGAATGAAGATTAAAAGATTTGAAACAGAAGGGGTTATAATAAAAAAAATAAACAACTAGAATTTACTCTTCCATCACTCCCGTCTCTCATTGCTAAATTTTCTTGATTTAACTATTTAGTTAGATTAGGAAGTAAAATAATAAAATTACAGTTATTTCTTCTTGTTAATGGATTTCTTTTAAGATTTATCTCTGAGATTTTTTCTCATATTCATTAAGATAAAACCAAACAATTAGAAATCAATAATACTAAGCACATATTTATTAAAATCAAATTTTTAATATCAATATGCAAATTAGCCTGTAAACTGCTATTTTGTTGTATATATAAATACAAATGAATATTATTAGTATGTAGATATCATCAACAGTATTAATAATGTAAAGCAATTTTATTAATAATTGAGGTTTAAATAAAAATAAAATCATGGAGAATGTGACGTAAATAACTAAGGGAATTGTGACTTGAGTAGTGATATAGTTTCGGTTACAGACAGACAAACACACAATCTCCATTATAATAAGAAGACTAGCAATTCATTAGAATCATAGCAGTGGGGCCTTATTCTTAACACTAACACAAGACCTTTATATCCAAATCTGTAACCTTAAACCGCAGTCTTATAGGCTCCCCAGAAATATTTTTTTCACTCTAAGAAGTAGGGTCAGGGGTATAATGTGATATCTAAAACACCCAGGTACATTTTGGCAACTACCCCACCCACATACACACATTTGGGCTATATTCTGTTTTTTTTTTTGTGGCTACACAATAGACACTTTGGATAAATATATAGAAAGCAAAAAGCAATTTGGTAGAGAGGAGAGAGACTTGAGTGGAATGATGGGGGATGAGGCATTAAAACAGCAACAAACAATGCCATTAATCATTAATTAGAGTTTGGTATATGGACATACCAGAGTGAAAGTAGTGGAGACATTCCTTGAAAAGAGAAACCATTCTTTTTCTCTCATAACCCAAGCAAAAAAAAAAAGACTTTATCTGCCAGTTACAGATTCAACAGCTCTCTATAAAAATATTTATTCCTTCAAGATTGTATTCCTAACTGAATAAATTAACTGTTAGTATTATTTGGATTATTCAGACTATTGTCCTCATCTTCATTGTTATCTGTACAACGTTTCAGGTATTTCTTGTCAGACTTAGGAACTTTCTTGGATTCGGGAACTTTCTTTTTGAACTCGGGAACCTTCTTGGCTCCTGAGTTCGAAAAGAAGGTTTCAAAGTCTGAGAAAGTTCCCAAGTCCAACAAGAAACACCTGAAGAAGGCTGGAGGGCACATCGGCCGAAACGTTGTACAGTTAACAATGAAGATGAGGACAATAGTCCAAATAATACTAATTATAAAGCCTCATCTCAAAAATTCAGAGAAATAAATCAACTGTATATAATAGTAATAATAATAATAATAATAATAATAATACACCATAATCATTAACTTGTGATGTAGATAACGTGAAAGTTGTTGTGAATTATTTTTACAGAGTTCATAACAGAATGTAGCAAAGAATTTATACATAAATATAAAAGTAAATATTCTAGCTTAAACAACACATTAGGTTTATAAGTTCCTAAAATTTACTCTGAATTGTCCAATTGGACACATGGCATAGTGGATATAGGCATTGAGTTAATACAGTTCTAATTTATCATATATCTGCTAGATGCGGTGCTGAGGATCTTCATGCCCTGGGTATGACATTAAACTCTATCTGATGGTGAAGCTCCAATTCTGGAGCTCTAGAGAATGTGGAGTACCCCCTTCATCACCATTACTCCCAGGTCCACTCTGACCCGGATTGGTAGTACCTGTTGTGGTTCCACAACATGGGTTAAATAGAAAAAAGTGTTGTTTTTTTTTTAAATTGAATAAATAAAGAATAAAGAATAAATAAAACAAAATGTCTTTGGCATAAAATAACCCAACAAGGATTGATATGCCATAAATCATACCAACCAACCAACAAACTGACTCATTGCTGTTTAACTTTGGAGATAAAACATGTTATGGACATAGCCGGAACCCCCCCCCCCCGACGTGCACAAGAGACCCAGATGGGACAAGACATAATTTGCATGGGAACTGGGCTAGCTGTAATAAAAAAAACGATAATCGCTGAGAATGGTAGAATGAACTAAGCGTGGGACGGCAAGAGTGGTAAAATTCAGACGACTACTGTGATTGTTGTGAGAGAAGGAAGGTCAGAGGAAAGAGATTACCGTGATGGCAGACAGATTGTTGCAGAAAAAGGATTACTGTTGTTGATTAAAAAGACTCAAGTTCAAAAACTTTATCAAGAACCAATGCTTTCAGCATAATTTGAGTGAAAATCAATTTTTGACTAATACTTAGACAAGAGTTATAGGAGCATCAGGATATTTCACCCTGTGACAATAATCACCATAGACTATTGGAGTTGAGTTGTCAATTAATACGAGGGTGAGTCAAAAAGTAATGCCATTTTGTTTAGGACAGGTATAATTACCAACAAAAGAACATGTATCATACATCAAAATGAAACTGGTCCTCTGTAGATCACATCCATACTTCTCCACACAGGTGAGTCAAAAAGTAATGCCATTTTGTTTAGGACAGGTATAATTACCAACACAGGAACATGTATCATACATCAAAATGAAACTGGTCTTTTGTGGATCACATCCCTACTTCTCTACATAGGTGATTCAAAATGTAATGCCATTTTGTTTAGGACAGGCATAATTACCAACAAAGGAACATGTATCATACATCAAAATGAAACTGGTCCTCTGTAGATCACATCCCTACTTCTTCACACAGGTGAGTCAAAAAGTAATGCCATTTTGTTTAGGACAGGTATAATTACCAACACAGGAACATGTATCATACATCAAAATGAACTGGTCCTCTGTAGATCACATCCCTACTTCTCCACACAGGTGAGTCAAAAAGTAATGCCATTTTGTTTAGGACAGGTATAATTACCAACACAGGAACATGTATCATACATCAAAATGAAACTGGTCCTCTGTAGATCACATCCCTACTTCTCCACATAGGGGATAAGAGAACCTTAAATTTTCAAACTAAAAGCATCAAAATTTGCAAAATAAGAGTATTTACAGGGTTTCGTTGGAGCCCTTATTCTCCGTTAGTGGTTATTGTTCAGACAAAAGAAGGAAACAAACACAAATATGAAATGCAGACACATGTATTATCAAAAAGTGCAGAATTGTTGCAAATTTTAATGGCATCTGCTACAAGACTTATCTGAGAGGTGCAATAAAAAGTTCTTGGTGACCTGTGCTAGAAAGGTGTTCTACTCGCTGATTTTGAATGTTGTTAAGACGCTTCGTCAGGTCTGTTCTCGTTCCTCAGCCTTCTGATAAGTATGCTGTCGAAACAGGCTTCAGTGGTATGCTGGTTAAGGGCAAGGTGATGTGAGCGCTTATTTTAGCATCTCTCCTCGATAACTGCTCCCTGATAAGTGAAGAAATTTGGTTTTGGCGCCAACATCGTATTGGTGAATCGCCCTCTAGCGGCAGGAGAAGATAATTCTCTATCAGATTTCTGATAGAGAGTCAAAAAATAATGCCATTTTGTTTAGGAGAGGTATAATTACCAACACAGGAACATGTATCATACATCAAAATGAAACTGGTCCTCTGTAGATCACATCCCTACTTCTCCACACAGGTGAGTCAAAAAATAATGCCATTTTGTTTAGGAGGTATAATTACAACACAGGAACATGTATCATACATCAAAATGAAACTGGTCCTCTGTAGATCACATCCCTACTTCTCCACACAGGTGTAAAAAAGTAATGCCATTTTGTTTAGGAGAGGTATAATTACCAACACAGGAACATGTATCATACATCAAAATGAAGCTGGTCCTCTGTGGATCACATCCCTACTTCTCCACATAGTCACCGTTTCTTCAGCCCCATGAAAGAGATTTTGAGAGGCAAACATTATTCCAGTGATGAGGACAACAGTCCAATATATCATAATTATTCAATTTTTTTTTTTTTTTATATATAAATGAATTTTCTTTAAAAAATAGTTTTATTTCACTGCTCTTTGTACTAGACATGTTTTTTGTTCAAATTGTTTCTGAAATATAAAAACCTTTTATCTATAAAAGCTTATAAATAATCTAATTTGTTGACTTTGCAGATAAATGCATTATGCCCACATGTCAAACCATTTGACTTTTGTTGGTCACATGTAATGATTGAAAACCATCAGACTCTTATCATTACTCTATTGTCTTGTAATTGATTTCATTAATAATATATATATATATATATATATATATATATAAGAGATTTATCCAAAACTTGGTAGTAAGGGATGATTCTATATGTGATTTCTAAGATCCACTGTACAAATATTGATGATCCAGTATGTATAAATACAGCGAATCTTTAAATCACTACAGAGAGCTCAATGTATAATAATCTTTATAGATTATATACAGAGCAATATTTATCTTTAAAAGGAAGGAAAAACTCAACACCGTTAATCCATAATAAATTTATTTCAACCAAAATTGGGGCCTTTACTCTGTATATAAGGGTTCATACACACAATGAACTCCCACACAGGGATTTTTTTATAGTGGTGAAGGCTTGTGTTGGACCATCCACACTTTTTGGCACAGTCGATAGGAAAGAATTGGTGCATCAAGGGTTGCCACAAACCCAATCAACGACCAACCTCAGGAATTTTGAATGCAGAGTTATCCCTCTCCTAGACTGGTTACCTACCCAAGGCTGAAGAGCCCAGTCTGCCCTACTATTTAACCCATAACTGGAGGGAGAATATATGGATTCGTACCTTTCCCAAGGATATTAGCGTTATGTGAAATGCCAACAGCTTCGTCTCGGAATTGAACTCGAATCGACGAGTCCATTTTCCACGACTCTAACCACTAGCCCACGCGCATCCATAACAATCCTTTAGAGCTGAAACAAATCAGAGTTAACTATAATTGACTTTAAGATTTTAACCATGAGTGCTTATTCTCGCATTCATATGTAGGAAACCAATATGGTTGAGAATGTTCCTTTGTCACCTAATAAATAGATATGTAAAACCTTTATATATTTATCTTATTATATTATTATATATATATATATATATATATATATACACATATGAATGCGAGAATAAGCACTCGTGGTTAAAATTTTAAAGTCTATTATAGTTAACTCTGACTTGTTTCAGCTCTAAAGGATTGTTATTATGAAAACGATGGGATTGGTTTCACTTATGAATGAAACTTTATCTTAATAACTCAACCATTCAGCTTGCAGGTATTGATAAATAATTTCAAAAGTGGAAGTATTTTTTTGTGTTCTCCATGACGTCATCCTTAAGTAGGAAAAAGCAGTCTATAAAAGCTATTAAATTTTCAAATAATGAATTTTTTAACATTTGATATTTTCAACATGGAAGTTGATAAATGGGAATGTGTCTAAGGTTTAAAATTTAGCGCTTTTTTTTTTGGGGGGGGGGTTAACTGTTGAGTCCTTTTCGGATAAGGCTTTCCAGATGTAATATACATTTATCTTCATTAAGTTTTTAGAATTGATGTAGTATTTCATTATTTTTTTTGCACTCTTCAATGTTAATTGCTTTACATTTCAAATTAGAGTGATATCATTTTTGGGAGTTTGAAAAATTTTCTGTGTTCAAAAGATTATTAAAATAATAGTTGGGATTTTGTTTAGAATTTAGAATTCATAACAAAAATATGGAAAGAAAAAATTTTCTGTGTTCAAAAAATTATTAAAATAATAGTTAGGTTTTTGTTTAGAATTTAGAATTCATAACAAAAATATTGAAAGAAAAAATTTTTGTGTTCAAAAAATTATTAAAATAATAGTTGGGATTTTTGTTTAGAATTTAGAATTCTAACAAAAATATTGAAAGTAAGTATAGATAAACTATGATTAAAAAAAAAAAGAATTGTATTTAAAAACAAATTTTAAAACACAAGCATACAGATTACAGTTGTCAGTTTCACAATTTCTATTGTTTTATACATTCACATACACACACAGTTGATTCTGTGTCTACCCTGTCTTAACAGATCTCTCTCTCTCTCTCTCTCTCTCTCTCTCTCTCTCTCTCTCTCTCTCTCTCTCTCTCTATTCTTATAATATAATATATATATATATATATAAAAGAAAGTTTGGTATGTTCATGTTGACGTATAACTCAGAAAAGAGGAGTCACTCAGATTCGAAATCTTGTATATACCTTAATATTTCTATAACTAAGAAACACACCAAATTTGGTTATTGATTTCTACCGATTAAGGTTTTAATTAATTAATATATCCATTTTTAATCAGTATAACTCAAACCTTTATATTCCACCTGCTGCTAATATAAAAAAAATTCGCTGGCTGCTGCCTATTTCAGCAGTGATACAAAATAGCCACACGGCATTGCCTGCTGATAATTTGAAAAAAAAAAATTGTGTCCTAGTCGTTTCAGCTCGTAATTTTCCGTGTATTCCCCGTCCAATCTTAGAAGTATTTATTTGGTTAGAAATAGAATAAAATAATCTTTCTAAATATGTAATTTGTATGTGGGTTTATCAATTGAATTAATTTTTTTACAGTGAATTAAATAACAATAATAAATGAAAACATTTAACGATCAACTTTTTAAAATTATTAATTCTTTCATTTTAGAATAAAATATATCCATTTTTAATCAGTATAACTCAAACCTTTATATTCCACCTACAAATAAGGTAATGTTTAGTTGTTAATTTGTTTGTTACTTTTAGGGGTCAAAAAAGGAAATAAATTAAACTGATAAACTTCTCGAATTTGTCATATGTACAAAAGAGTTTTAAAAAAAAATTAAAAAATAAAACAAAAAAACAAAACAGGATTATAAACCAAAACAAAAGAAAAAAGAAAAAAAGAAATTGTAATATGAACAATTGTAAGTATTTAATTCTTAGCATTTTATTGTTACATTCTAATACAGTAAAAAAAAGGAATCAACATGCAAGGAAGCTCGCTTAAAAAAATAAGATTGTTTCAAAAATGTAAACAACAAAAAGAGACTATTCTTAAAATAAGCGAATATTATAACACACTAATTCTTAGCTTTGTTTTTCATTAAATCTTTAATAAAGTTTAGAAATGCATTTAAAAAAATAATATCTTGATGGAAAAAAATTTCCTAAAATAAACAAACATTCTACTATACAAATTCTCGGCGATTTGTTTTTAATTTGATAAATCATTTTCATCTTATTTTCTCTCTTCTCATTCACTCTCTGGAGTTCCTAATTTTTAGTCCTGTCATGGACCAGGTACTTTTGCTAGTATATATATATATATGGGTCATTCCATGTCAAAACACTAGCAAAAAGTTTAAATTTGTACCCATCGACACCGAAATACGTGAAATTTAGCACAAATGTTCCCCTTCGTGAGTTATGAAGGTGTGCCAAATTATTTTGTGCAAGACCTTACCGTTCTGATTTTAGAGGGGGGGGGGATATAATTTTCCTATTTTGCCTCTAAATTAAGGCTGCGTGGTGTCGCAGAATTTTAGTGTTATTTTTTAAATTTTTTTAAATACTTCATACATTCAATATTTCTGAAATTTGGTATTATATATATATATATATATATATATATATATATGAGAGTACGCAAACAGTTTGTTTGAGATGGTGATAGCCGACAATTTTTGGGAGAATATGTGCTTAATTGAAGTCATACCTAATTTGAAAATTAATTAGTTGATAATTATTGAATTAGGCGAATATATCTGTTCAAATGTAAGGCGTAAACAAATCAAGAAAAAGTCAATCTCTGTATGTACATTTCGGCCTATTATGTTATATATATATATATAGTTGCTTGATAGCAAGCCAAGAATTCAGTGTAATCAGAAAGCTATTTCAGTAAGGGTCAACCAACAACTATCATCCTTCAGCACGAATGATGGTAACATCTGCAATCGCGTAATCAACTACAAACGCGGCACTGGGCTCTGGCTGCTAGCGCAGTGGCATAGCTAGTTATCACTCCTAGTAGCTATATCGCACGTGCTATCACACGTTGTATGACATAGTTGCATTATTACATTTACTCTGGATAAATACTCCTGGGAAAGACATGAAGCCTCTCATCTCCCCAGCTATGGATTAAATATACCACTTCAACAAGGATGGTTTTGACTTTAAATAACCCATGAAAGATGATTAAACAAAGAAACCAAACCAAATATATAACTGATATTTATATACTTGATAGTTGTGTCACAATAATAAGAGAGAAAAAAGGAAACCAACCATATAGTTTGGCATTGTTTTGAAAATATTACTAAATTGGTTTCCACAACCAGCTGTTATATTCGAGGTATTGTGTGAATATTGAAATTACTCACATGCAGATATTTCAGACCCAATGAATTTTGAGGACATCTTTGTTTTATTGTTTCTTTGTTCATTTTATTAACTAGTACAAAATAAAAAAACACCCTCCGGGCGATGTAAAAATAGATTTTTGAAACATATTGCCTGAGGGGTGGGAGTAAAAAATTCAATGTCAGCGAGTTTGTACCCTAAGTAAGTAAAATCATCAAATTCATTAAAGGATTAAAAATAAAAACAATTTGAAATGTAAACTTTAAATATGTATTAAAATAAAACAAACTATATACAGATATATAATACCAGTCATGTATTTATTAAAACTTGTTTTAAAAAACAATGAGGACTATCTAATGCTGCATGTTCAAATTTTGAGTGTATTTATTCTATGTTATGCTGATTTTGGGTAATGTGACGTAAGCAGTGACGTTGTTTTTGTTACAGACAAAAACCGGAAGCGAATCTCCATTATTAATAGATGACTAGCGGCAGTACCCGTATTACCCAGGATAGGTGGGGTTATTCACAGTTCTCAGAGGAAGCACAATGACCGAGTGGTTAAGGCGTTGGACTTAAGTTACAACAGTTACAATCCACAGTTCTTGGAGAGATGAGAGAAGAGAGGTGAATAGATGAGATCTTACTTGTTCTTGTTCTTCTTACTTTGCCATCTTCCTTTGGGCTGATTCTTCTTTCTTCTTCTGGGCTGAGTCATCTGTGACCATTTTTTTGTTTGTAATAGAATAGCAAAACTTTATTGTTTTTTTAGATATCTATTATTTATTATAAAAACCCCAAGCTCAAAAGGGTTTTCTACCGCAGTGAGAAGCTGGCATCTTGGGAACAAAAGACCCCTACGTCTGCTTCTCTCGGCTAACGGCCAGCATCTGACTAACTGACTTAATTTCTGATCTCATGCGTTTCCATTGGTGGAAGTCGGGGGAGGAGGTCAAGTAAATGTTATTATCCATCAATAATATAAACCCCTCTGTTTTTGAATCTTCAACAAACTTCAATTCAAAATTTAACTACACGTACAAACATAATTTGTAGGTTACCCACGAATTATGTAACAGTTCTCAAGTTCAAAGAGAAGCCTTCCGAGTCCAAGAAGGTTCCTGAATTTGACAATATACACCTGAGGAAGGCCGGATAGCACATTATCTGAAACATTGTCTAGATAACAATAAAGATGAGGACAATAGTCCGAATAATACAAATAATACAAATCATTTTTATGTATTTTATTGTATTCTATGGAGGCACATGGTGTAATGGTTATCATCATAGGAAATGTATTCATTGAGCCTAGTTCAAATCCTGGTGTCTGTCCCAAGGGTATTAGCATTATGTGAAATGCAAACAGCCTTGTCCAGGATTTGTACTTCTGTCACTGTGTCCATTTACTATGCCTCCAAAATTTCCATCAGTATCAAAATCTTATTATAATGGAGATTGTGTGTTTGTCTCTCTGTAACTGAAACTATTTCACTACTCAAGTCACAATTCCCTTAGTTGTTTATGTCACATTCTCCTTGATTTTATTTTTATTCAAACCCCAATTATTAATAAAATTGTTTAACATTATTTATACTGTTGGCCATATCTACATACTAATAACATGCAATTGTATTTATATATACAAAAAATAGCAGTTTACAGTTTGAATGGGAAGGCTAATTTGCATATCAATATTAAAAATTTGATTATAACAAATATGTGTTTAGTATTATTGATTTCTAATTGTTTGATTACATTTTAATGAATATGAGCAAAAACCTCTGGGATAAATCTTAAAAGAAATCCATTAACAAGAAGAAATAACTGTAATTTTATTCTTTACTTACTAATTATAAAGAGACTAGCAGTGGCTACCCGGCGTCACCTGAATAGAGGGGGATTTTTTTAAGTTAGTCCAGCAGATCCATTATTATTGAATCGTGAGTTTAATCCTCATGGGATGCCCCATTTAAATCCCTATATAAAAAATAGATCTTGCATTGATCCAGCTACTCTGAAAAGAAATGTTAATGTCTACTATCTAAAATATTAAATGAAAAAAAAATCCCATTCTGTTATCATTTAAATTTTATTTTTTAATTATCTTCACAAATATAAATCAAATGTCTATTATTTTTGCTCAAAAACCAAGCCCTGGTGATATTTAATGTGTATATATATATTTACTTTATCGATAATTGTTTTATTTTCGAAGTTTTCTCCGGACATACATACACACAACTGCCCTTTATATATGTATAGATTACATTCGGACATACATACACACAACAGCCCATTATATATGTATAGATTTCATGGCACATTGACAAGTTCTTGTGCACTGAATTTTAAGATGAGATAAGATGAGACTTTGAAAATAAAGCATCAGAATTTAAAATAAATTAACTATTTAAGATAAGGTGTTACAATTGTAAATAAATGAATGCGTATATATGTGAGTGAAAAGAGAGAGAGAGAGAGAGAGAGAGAGAGAGAGAGAGAGAGAGAGAGAGAGAGAGAACCAAATTGAAAAAGATAATTTATTGATTATTCTTCATAGGAGCAATTAGCATAATCATTAAAGATTTTTAATAGATTGCTTTTTGAGTCAAAAGTTTTGCAATATTTTCGTATGTGCTAGTTTATAGTACGTATATCATATGTGATTACTTTTTACATGTTTTTTGTTAGGCAAAGATGATGTAATGGTTATTACTAATATGAGTCAAAAGTTTTGCAATATATGTTCGTATGTGCTAGTTTGCAGAACGTATATAAAATGGCTGTGATTGGCTTAGGGAGTCATGTGATCAGATGAGTCTTGGGGAAATAAAATTTATGTTACATAATTTATGGGTAGCCTATGAATTATATAAGTAGTGTAGATATTTTTGAATTGAGTTCATTAAAAATTCAAAATACGAAAGTATGAGTGAAAAGTGTGTGTGTGTGTGTGTGTGTATCGAAGAATGACATTGAGCATTTTTTACGGCTAATAAACTTACTTACCACTCATTTTATTTATACGTGTGTTTTTTCAAATTTCTTACTATACTAATTGAGTATTGTAGCAATATATTTTCCTCTATTTTGTTGTTGTTGTTATTTTTCATTTCCCCCTTGAAATGTTTTGCATTATTTAAAGGTCAGTTAAAAAGTAAAAGATGAATATTTACAATTTTCTGATATTGTAAATTTAGAAACAGCTGTTCCTCTTTTCTAATAGAAATACATTTCTTTGTGATTATATCCACAAGCTGCTACCCAAAACTTAAAGTAAGTCATTTACTCATCTTAATTTGGCACAAGGCCAGAAGTATAAGGCACTCAGTGAGAACCGAACTCACTAACAGTGATCTGCTCACCTAGCATTCTAATCCTTACACTATACAAATAATTAGAGTATGTTCTCCATTCTCTGTGAGAGGTGCCTTTGCTGGCTTGGTCATGTCAGGAGGATGGAAAATGACCCATACCGAAAGACCTTTTGTATGGTGAATTAGTAACAGGCTCCAGTTAGTAGACCACGCCTACGATTTAAAGATGTCTGCAGGAGATTCATGAGGATATGCTATATTGACACAAACACATGGGAGGTAGATGCAAAAAATAGAGTGGCCTGGTGCCTTAACGTTAAGCAAGGGACGGAGAGGGGTGAGGTGAAGTGGAGAGTAGCCTCGACAGCAAAGAGAGCCAGACAGATGGAGAAAAGACAGCAGCCCCAGAAAGCATCACAGTTTGTGTGCACCAAAGATTGTCACTTAAGAATTGGCCTGCAGAGTCATTTATTAATAATAATAATAATAATATCTCTTCAGCTAGTATATTAGGTCTGAGACCTGTCAGCTGTTCCTTATAAATATTCATTTAAATCCACAGAATATTTATAATCCCACAGATTATCCAACTTTGCCTTGAAGGAGTTTAGAGATGGGGCATTCACTACTGATGAAGGTAGTTTATTCCATGTATTCACCACTCTGTTGCTAAAATAATTTTGTCTTGCGTTTGCTTTACAAGATTTTTTAAGGAGTTTTAATTTATGTCCCCTTGTATAGATATTTTGAGCAATGTTTAGTAGGTCAGAGTTCGTTGAATAAAAACCATGCGTGTATTTGTAGGTTTCAATCATATCCCCTCTTATACGTCGGAAAACCAGACTTGGTAAGTCAATGTTCCTAAGTCTTTCTTCATACGAAAGGGATTTTAAATTATTCACTAATTTAGTAGCTCTCCTCTGGACTCCCTCAATGAGTTTTGTGTCCTTGATGAGTCTTGGGCTACAAACCACATTAGCAAATTGTGCAGATGCAGATGATGTTTTTTTTTTTGGACACTACTCCATCGTCCTTAATGGATGGAATGGTGCCAACAACTAAAGAGTATGTCATATAATAAGGACCAAATTCCCGACTCAGTAGTGACTGATTTATTTTGTTAAAACAACAATATGTACTTATAGTTATATGCGGAGAAAGGTAGACAAACACAGGATGAAGTACAAAATGGATATTCATTGTAGTAGGTTGTGATGTCGACTTTGTAACGTTTCGGCCTGTTAAAGCTTCTTCAGAACGTTGGATTGAGCTATTGCTTCAATGGTGAACATTTTCATACATTCATGATAATGATAATGAAATTTATTGTGTACAGTGCTCAGGTGCACCACAATCATCAAAGTCTCATGTCAAGTACACAGAATAATGTATTAGTGTCAGGAACATGAACAGTTTACAGTAGTAATATGCATGTATGTATGTGTGTGCATGTGTATGTGGAGAGTGGATTCAGGTATAGTGTCGGCTGACTACAGAAAGCATGGAGGCTTTGAAAGATTCAGTGCTTCGGCAGCCTACAACAGATGCGGGCAGCTTAGTCTGAGCGTGAAAAAGTGTTTGTGAAAGTCACGTGAGCAGTGCTGTTTTCTGACTTTGTAGGCATGCCCACGAGTGTTAGAAAGATGGAGATCAAAAAGGTGCTCAAGGTTGCTGTTGTTAAGATGATTAATGACTTTATGAGCGTTTACCAGTCAGTTGCCAGACGCCAAAGTTTCAATGAATCCATTCCCAGGGCAGCAAGATGTTCAGAGTATGGTAGATGCCTGATGGAGAGTATTCGTTTGGTTGCATGTCTCTGTACAGTTTCTAGGAGGTTAATATTCTGAGCAAGATAGGGGTTCCAGATTGGTGATGCAAACTCCAAGTGTGGCCGCACCATAGCTTTGTACAGCTTCAAATAGATCTTCATATAGTTATATACTTAGCTAAGATTAGTTGTGGCACAAGGCTCAAAGTATGCAGAATGAATTGAGAATTAAATTAAAATCTATTAACCTTTACATTGTATAAGGAGCTCTAAAATAATCCAGGGAAACTGACTATTAACAAAAATTACTTATTCTAAAACTTACATTCCCCTACGACTCCTTTAAGAATTGAAATCTACTAACCTTTACATCCTTTAAGGAACCCTACAATAATTTAGGGAAGGTGTGACTATTAAGAAAATTACTTACTCTAAAAACTTATGTTCCCCTACAACTCCTTTAAAGTAGTCCCTTGCCTGTATGGGAGTACATCAAAGGAAATATAATGGAAAGTAGGTCTTTTGGGCAACTACTTGAAAGACACATAAACCTCCATGATGGAATCTAGGAATCTTCTATATTTACACAAGACATTTTAATAACTGTCTGTCTTAGTTTATATACCAACCCAATTTATTTTTAGCCTATTTTAATTTTAATCACAATTCTAACTTTGTACTGTTTTGATTTGGCTCATCTTATTGATAAATAATTTATCAATAAAATCATAAACCTTTTTGGTTCAAACTCACAGATAAGATGTTTAACTTACACATAGAATATTTAGAAATATATTCATTTATTTTTTTAAAATTTTATCTTATCTTTCTTTTTTTCTTTCTTTCTTCCCCAAAGCAGAAGGGAAGTGGAGTTCAAGTCTCAGCAGGAAGATATTCATTAATCTTATTTCTTATCCATTATCTGTTCCTCACATTATCATAGAAATGACATCCTGAGTGAGTTGTGACAAAAGCCAACTAGAATTAGGAAGATGAAGATCCTAAAAGAAGATGAAGATCCTAGACAAAATTGTTAATAATAATCATAAAAAAATATTTTTTTCATAAAGTATATTTTATTTATATCATATATATATATATATATATAATATACCAAGCGTGTTGGTAGATCCTTGCGGAGAGAAAAAACCCGGCAGAGAGTTTGATTGTAAAAATATACTACCAAACATCAACCAGGAAGAAAAAAATTTTTGAAAAAAAAAAAGACCAAGATATTCGTACTAACAAAAAATAATCTATTGTATAGTATTTGGCCAAAAGAAAAACAATTTATATGCATATATATGTATATAAGATATATATATATTCATATAACCGCTAGGAGAAGCTAATTTGTAAAAAGTGCTCGATACCTAAGTAGAGCCAAGTAATAAGGATATCTACTGAGTCAGACGAACCTACTGTTAGTTTCGCATAAAGCTCTTCAGGGCTAAAATCTGATTTTAGCCCTGAAGAGCTTTATGCGAAACTAACAGTAGGTTCGTCTGACTCAGTAGATATCCTTATTATATATATATATATATATACATACATATATATATATATATATATATATATATATATATATATGTTGAAAGAAAAATAAACAAAGGAAAGAAAATGCTGAATGGATAAAATAGATTTTATTTTACTAACACATATTTCGGCCAGGAGTTTGTTCATGTACACATGTATTATATTTATTATTATTTTAAATATAAAATAAAATAATAATAATAATAGAAAACTACAAAATCTTTTAGCATACAAGGAATAACGGCCCTCATCAGAGTAAATTCTTTGGTGTTTTACTCTGACGAGGGCCGTTAGTTTTCAATTTTAAAACTGCTGCAAAACTTTATGAACATCCCAAAAGGCAATGGCTGAGGGTCTTAGTGTCCTGGGTATGATGTTAAACTGTATCTATTGGTGAGGTTCCAATTCTGGAGCTTTGTAGAGTGTGGAGTACCCCTTCACTGCCATTACTCCCAAGTCCACTCTGCCCCGGGGTGGTAGTTCCTGCTAATTCTACCATGATTGACATAAGGTTAAGATTAATTCAGGGCTCACATTAGCTTTGGGGAGTAATGCCAAAAATAGTTTCAGCTCAGGTATCAGGGATTAACTTTTACTTTCCTTCATCAATCTAATTTGTAAGAACATGAGTCTCCATGATATATTTCAGATAAGTCACTGATAAAAAATCTGGTTAATAATTGGAAACTGAGAATCCAGTAAAGTGATTCTTCTATGAAGAAGAGATAAAGGCAATGTAGATACTGTGAGGGAGAATTTCTCTGAATTTTTGAGATGAGGTTTGATAATTAGTATTATTTTCCAATTGGACACATAGCATAGTGGATAAAGACGTTGGTTTAAGACAGTTCTAAGTAACAGTTATCTCTAGGCTGCAGGTTCAATTCTGGTCAAGGGTGACAGTAACATAGAATGATAATTCCCACAGCATAACACCTGTACCCCAGCTACGGTTAGCGGAATGAGAATCGGATATCCCTGTGGATTGAATAAAGGGTTGGGTTCAAAGTTCTGTGATGGTTCTCAATTATGACAAGAAGGTTCCGAGTCTGAGAAAGTTCCCGAGTCTGACAAGAAATACCTGAAGAAGGCCGGAGGGCACATCAGCCAAACATTGTACAGATAACAATGAAGATGAGGACAATAGTCCAAATAGTCCAAATAATACTAATTATTTATTTATTTTATTCATATAACTGTATTGTCAATTTTATTTATTTAATTGGACACATAACCTAGTGGATAAAGGAGTTAGGTTAAGACAGTTCTAAGATTATGACAAGTAGGTTCCCAATTGCAACAAGAATGTACCCGAGTTCAAAAAGAAGGTTCCAGAGTTCAAGAAGGCTCCCGAGTCCGACAAGAAATATCTGAAGAAGGCCGGAGGGTATATCGGCCGAAACGTTGTACAGATAATAAAGATTAGGATAATAGTCCGAATAATCCAAATTATACTAGTGAGGGATAAGTTAGAATAGTCAGAAAAAATGGCCAGCCAAGTTGGTAGCCCTGTCAGTTGGGCTTTCGAATACACCGACTGCACCTCTGTAGGGAGGAAAGACCTGTTGGCCATAGCTAGTGACCTATGGTGCTTAAGGATGGAATCTTGGTGGGTGAGCAGTCCATGACATGCAACACTCCACTTTGGCCCTTACTTAGGCTAGACGGGCGGTCGGGGAGGCCCCCCACCTGATCAATCAGTTGGCCACATCAAACCCTAGTGCCTATATAATTGTCCCAACCCTATTGCCATTATGGCAAGCCCCAACCTTTTTTGTCATATAGTTGTTAGAAGACGGTAGCTGAGAGTCTTCATAATAATGAAATTTATTGTGTACAGTGCTCAGGTGCACCACAACACATCAAAGTCTCATGTCAAGTACACAGAATAATGTATTAGTGTCAGGAACATGAACAGTTTACAGTAGTAATATGCATGTATGTGTGTGCGCGTGTGTGCATATGTGTGTGGATAGGGGCATTAGGTATAGTGTCTGCGGACTACAGGAAGCATGGAGGCTTTGAAAGATTCAGTGCTTCGGCAGCCTACAACAGACGTGGGCAGCTTATTCCATGCCTCCGCAATTCTGAGCGTGAAGAAATGTTTGCGAAAGTCAAGTGAGCAGTGCTGTTTTCTGACTTTGTAGGCATGCCCACATGTGTTAGAAAGATGGAGATCAAAAAGATGCTCAAGGTTACTGTTGTTAAGATGATTAATGACCTTATGAGCGTTTACCAGGTCAGTTGCCAGACACCGAAGTTTCAATGAATCCATTCCCAGGGCAGCGAAACATTCAGAGTATGGTAGATGCCTGAGTGGAGTGGTAGTACCTGTTAGGATCCCATCTATAGGTTAAATAGAAAAAAATGTGTTTAAAACAAATTGAGTAACCATCAAGAATGAATAAAACAAAAACGTCTTTGACATAAATGACTCAATGGGTTGACATGTCGTAAGACCCAACCAACCAACCAACCAACCAACCAACCAACAGCCAGCCAATTTTGAAAGAATAGTTACAGAAAACTGAAAGAGTTGCCATAGCAAATCTATCCATATATAAAGGGCAGTTGTGTAAATCTATATGTCTGGAGGAAACTTAGAAAATAAAACAATTAACGACAAAGTAAATATATATACACATTAAATATCACCAGGGCTTGGTTTTTGAGCAAAAATAATGGAGATTTGATTTATATTCGTGAAGATAATTAAAAGTAAAATTTAAATGATAACAGCGTGGGATTTTTTTTTTCATTTAATATTTTAGATCGTAGACATTAACATTTCTTTTCAGAGTAGCTGGATCAATGCAAGGTCTATTTTTTTTACATTAGGGATTTAAATGGGACATCCCACGAGGATTCAACTCACGATTCAGTAATAATGGATCTACTGGACTAACTTTTAAAAATACCCCTCTACCCAGGCGACGCCGGGTAGCCGCTGCTAGTTAAATATAAATCTGATCTTGGAAAATAAACAGGAAACCGTCACAAATCTGAAAAAAGCAAAGCAAAACAAGTATGAGTAAATAGCACAAAATCCAGACAGCTGAATCAACATTAGAATCATATTTAAAAACAATTTGACACTTTAAAGATAGCTAACTAGATTTAAATATCTATCAAAGCAAAACATGACTGAGAATGTTACTCTTTATGAAAACTGGCAACAAAAAAATTGCACTCTGGGCAGTGTAAAAATTAATTTTTGAAAGATTTTGCCTGAGGGGGGTGGGGGTTAAAAATTCAGTGTCAGAGGGTTTATATGATAAGTAAGCAAAATCATCAAATTTATTAAAGGTGTAAAAAAATAAAACAATTTGAAATGGAAATTTAGTTGCGTCTCCCTCGTATTAAATGTTGTTTGCATCTATTAAACTAATTAAAGATTCTTTCATGATTAGTCCAGATTAAAGACACGGTAAGGGTAATCTAAAGACAACATTTTTTAAACCTTAAATTTTCAATGCAGGTATCTTCGGGGAATGAAAAAAGTTCTGTCAAACTACAATTTGATTTCTTAAATTAAATTTGTATTTTCTCGTTCCCCAATGAGACTTGCAGTGGAAAAACAAATTTGGTTTGTGGTTACTCATACAATGCTTTTAACTTGGACTGAATTAAAAATACTTGTGATATCAGATTTTGAAAGTGAGATAAATTTTTATTTTCTCGTTCCCCAATGAGACTTGCAGTGAAAAAACAAATTTGGTTGTGGTTACTCATACAATGCTTTTAACTTGGACTGAATTAAAAATACTTGTGATATCAGATTTTGAAAGTGAGATAAATTTTATTTTCTCGTTCCCCAATGAGACTTGCAGTGAAAAAACAAATTTGGTTTGTGGTTACTCATACAATGCTTTTAACTTGGACTGAATTAAAAATACTTGTGATATCAGATTTTGAAAGTGAGATAAATTTTTATTTTCTCGTTCCCAATGAGACTTGCAGTGAAAAAACAAATTTGGTTTGTGGTTACTCATACAATGCTTTTAACTTGGACTGAATTAAAAATACTTGTGATATCAGATTTGAAAGTGAGATAAATTTATTTTCTCGTTCCCCAATGAGACTTGCAGTGAAAAAAACAAATTTGGTTTGTGGTTACTCATACAATGCTTTTAACTTGACTGAATTAAAAATACTTGTGATATCAGATTTTGAAAGTGAGATAAATTTTTATTTTCTCGTTCCCCAATGAGACTTGCAGTGGAAAAACAAATTTGGATTAGGGTTACTCATACAGTACTTTTAACTTGGACTGAATTAAAAATACTTGTGGTCGCATCTACGGGTTAAATTGAAAATTTGTTTACAAAAAAAAATTGAGTTTAAAAAATGTTCTTCTAAACTATCGCTATGAACTTTTCAAAACTTTGCAGGCATTAAATGGTTGATATGCTGTAAAACAAAACAAAAACAAAACAAAAAATACTTGTGATATCAGATTTTGAAAGTGAGATAAATTTTAAGTCTGAATAAATAAAGATTTTTAAAAACAAACTTCTTTAGAAACATTAATAAGCATCTTAAAAAAAACTGGAATTTGATATGGATAAGTGGTGCTAATAATTATAACTCCAAATCTCTGAAATTCAACTCGGCCAAGTGAATAACTTAGGATGTGTAGCAGATGACTACAGAGACTGAACTTGCAACCTCCTGATTGTGATATTTACCACATACGGGTTAGGCACAAGGCCCTATTAATGTGGGACCACGCTCAAACCAAAGCTCATGGGTGGCGGGTACAAAAAAAAATATGTTGATCCTGTCGGCATTCCTCCTCAAGGGAGGTGCTTCAGGCACTGGGCAATAAACCCAGTCCTGTACCTTTAAATTGAGGGGGCAGGTGTTACCTGGGGTGGGATGGCTCCCTGGGATCAATGCTGTTAGCTTGTAAGGTCCAGGGCCGAAGCCACTGGACCCCCGGCTCCGAAGAACCAAAAGATTGTAGATGGTGGCACGTTGTTAGACTACTGTCACCCCTGTTGGCTGAAGTGGTTTGGCCGCTGAAAAGCATAAATACCGACTTGGTTTCTCTAGAGTGAGGGAGAATGAAGTGCTTAATTTACACATACATTTTTTCCGAAGACGCTATGATAGATTCCAGCAGTCACTTGTACTTCTAACATTGAGATTTTCACCTGTGATTTTCTGTGTCGGACATGAGAGAAATGATTTCAGAATGACTAGAAAGAAATATGTATATGGGATTATGAAAGTAGATAAAGAAAGGAAGAACTGGTCTTGTTTTCAGTGACAAGGCATCAGTGAAAGAAGCAGAAGTAGAAGCAGAGAGAAAGAAGAAAGGAAGGGAAAGGAAAGAAAGAAGGAAGGAAGAGAAAGGAAAGAAAGAAGGAAGGAAGAGAAAGGAAAGAAAGAAGGAAGGAAGAGAAAGGAAAGTGGAAGAAAGAAAAGAAGATTAAAAGAAGGAAAGAGGAGGGTGAAAAGAGAATAATCAACTGTGAGTCGTCATTTGAAGGTCCCTGGTTCAACCCCAGGTGTAGGCATCAGAATGGAAGCTATCAGCTTTTTTTTTTCAGGATGCCAACCAGAGAATGATATTTAAGCAAGCTTATCTTGAAAGCCATTGTTAATGAGTTCAATCATTACAGATGAATTAACTTTTGTGGCACTTTACCAAAACAAACCATTGTAACTTTATACTTAGAGAAAAAAAGAAAAAGAAAGTACTGATTCATTAGGTAGTGACATTGGTTTAGACACTCTCAGAAAAATGTGTATGATAGTAACCTGGTTAAAGGTCAAATGTTATTGTGGAATGTTTTTTTGGGGGGGTGGGGAGTGGAATTTTGTTGTTCTGACTTGCCAATAACAGATGCAAACATCTTGACATTTTGGAGGCACACTTAGCTTAATGGTTATCATTATAGAAAATTTGTTATTATTATTATTATTATTATTATTATATTATTATAAGGAGAAGGAAGAGGAGGAGAGGGAGGAGAGAAGAGGAGAGGGAGGAGGAGGAAGAAGAGGAGGAGAGGGAGGAGAGGAGGTGAAGGAAGAGGAGGAGGAAGGAGGAGGAGGAAAATCACTAATACTAATTATTCACAAATAATTTAAACCAGGAAGTTAGGGGTGAGCTGATGGTAGGTGTGGCACCTCACCTTAGCAAAAAACAGTCTCTAGTTGGTCTAGTGCTAGTGAAAAGGGGATAGACTCCATAGAAAATTTGTTATTATTATTATTATTATTATTATAAGGAGGAGAGAAAGGTGAGGAGAAGGAGTAAGAGGAGAAGGAGTAAGAGGAGAAGGAAGAGGAGGAGAAGGAAGAGGAGGAGGAAGAGGAGGAAGAGGAGGAGGAGGAGGAGGAAAATCACTAATACTAATTATTTACAAAAAATTTAAACCAAGAAGTTAAGGGTGAGCTAATGGTAGGTGTGGCACCTCACCATAGCAAAAAACAATCTCTACTTGGTCTATAGCTAGTGAAAAGGGGATAGACTCCATCACTGTATGTTTGATATATAGGTCAATCCGCCACCAATAAGCAAACTCTTCAGCATTGAAACCCTGTAACTTAAGATATGCATACATAGCAGTCCAAAAATAAGTACACTCTTTCGTGTATTTCTATGCAATTTTATATTTGGTTTGTTCCAACGATGGTCATAAATAATACCTAATAACATTCACTTTTGATTGTGTCATTTTTCCACAAGGAATAATAAAATCCTAACATCTTTGGTTTAAATTTTTTTGTAAGTAATTAATACTAGCAAAATAACAAAACGCCCTCTGGGCGATGTAAAAGTAAATTTTTGAAAGATATTGCTTGAGGAGATGGAAGTTAAAAATTAAATGTCGGAGAGTTTGAACCATAAATCATGAAATCATCAAATTTATTAAACGAGTAAAAAAAAAAATAAACAATTTGAAATCGAAACTAAGTTCTATTAACTTTGAATATCTATTAAAATAAAACAAACTATATATAAATATATGATACTGGGGATGTATCTATTAAAACTTGTTTTAAAAAACAATGAGGACTGTCTAATATTGCATGTTCAAATTTTGAGTGTATTTATTCTATGTTATGACGATTTTTGGTAATGTGACGTAAGCAGTGACGTAATTTTTGTTACAGACAAAAACCAGAAGTGAATCTCCATTATCAATAGGATTAGTGATTTTCCTCCTCCTCCTTCTCCCCCTTTTCTTACTACTACTACTACTACTACTACTACTACTACTACTACTCACCTCCTTCTCCTTATTATAATAATGATAAAAACTTGTCATAATAATAACAGAAAAGCTTATTATAAAAAATATTATATTATTATAAAAATAATAAAAACAATAATAATAATTGAAAATGATTTTTAAAATAATTTAAAAAATAATAATAAAAACTTATGATAATAATAAAAACAAAGATAACTTGTGTACATGCATGTTGAAAAGTTAAAGATCATTTCAATGTTTTATTGTAAATAGAATCCCTTCTCAAAAACAATTGACAATATTTTTAAAATCTGATTAATTGAGGAAAGTTTTCTGAACGCTAAGCAACCAATATTTCCCCCCCTTTTTTTTTTTTTTTTTTTTTTTTTTAGATGGGTCCCATCTGGTTCAGTTGTGCTGAAATATTATTAAAAATCATATATATATATATATATATATATATATATATATATATATATATATATATATAGTCGAATTATTACAGTATGTTTTTTGCTTTTCATGGGATATATAGAATAATATAATCCTTTAATCCGTTAGATATATAATAAAAGTATTAACCTTTTGAAATCTCAAACCCTTATTTGTCAGATAAACTGTACAGAAGTTCATATTATTCATAAAAAAACCTATGGAGAACAAAGCAGATAGAAATATCACTTGAGGACATAGACATCTTTGTTTTAAACTATCCCATAATTCCATCAAAAGGCTCTGATTGGTCATTATACTGTTTTATCATCAATAACTGATATTAGCTTCCTAAGCCTGAAATAACAGGGACATCATGTAGGTGTACTAGGGTAGGTTGATTTTAGAACTGTAATGTCTCCCATATCCTTGAATTGAGTTTTTCAAATCTTCTTGCAAATTCTTAATGCAGTTTATATAGATAAACAAATTCAAAGTTATCAATGTATATTAGTAAATTAATCTCTTGTGGTTGGTTGGTTGGTTGGTTGGTTGGATTTTACGGCATGCCAACCCATTGGGTCATTTTATGCTGAAGACTTTTTTGTTTTATTCATTTTTTATGAGTGCTTAATTAAAAAATATGTTTTTCTATTTAACCCATAGATGGGGCCCTAACAAGTACTCCCTCTCCGGGTCAGAGTGAACCTGGGAGTAATGGCGATGAAGGGGTACTCCACATTGCCCAGAGCTCCAGAATTGGAACCTCACCATCAGATAGTTTAACACCATACCCAGGACATAGTCTCCAATGAACACCTATGATTTTATTCACTTTACCAAAATTTTATTTGACCCCGGAGTCTATATGGGGGACCATTTTGAAAAACCCTCATATAGAACATCATTTTCCTGTTTTTTTCTCTCTGTTTTGTTGATTGATTTTAATGGCATGTCAACCCATGTGGGCTTATTTTATACCCAGAGCTTAGGGAATTGCATACATTGTATGTTTACAGTTACATAGTGTCCATAGTACATTTTTTATGTATGACTGATTGATTTTAATGGCATGTCAAATCGTCTAGGATTATTTTATGCTTTGGGGTCATGAAATGGCGTTCATTGTACATTCTTGTTTATGATTGAATGACTGATTTTAATGGCATGTCAACCCACCTATTTTATTTTATGCCGAGTGGAAAGGGTAGGAAATTGCGTTCATTGTACATTTATATTTACGATTGATTGATAGAGTGAGTGAGTGATTTTAATGGCATGTCAACCCATCTAGGTTTATTTTATGCTGAGTGGAAAGGGTAGGAAATTGCGTTCATTGTACATTTATATTTACGATTGATTGATTGAGTGAGTAAGTGATTTTAACGGCATATCAACCCATCTAGGGTTATTTTATACATCATGGTGAGGGAATCACAGTCATTGTACATTTACATTTATGATTGATTGGTTGGTTGATTGATTTTAATGGCATGTCAACCCATGTGGGATTATTCTATGCCCAAAGGTTTGGGAATTGCATACATTGTATGTTTATATTTACATTTTTGTGTTGTTATTTAAGAGTTTTAACATTTTTTTTTTAATATTTCATTTTAACGATATGTCAAAATCCTCTGGGATAGTTTGTTTATAATTTTTTTTATATATTTTCATTTCTCTTAGAAATAACAAAATGTCATCTATTTTGACATTTTCAATAAATTCTTCACATTGTTTGTGTTGAAAAAAATGTTGTTGAATGAAAGCTAAATTTCTGCATTTTATGAGAAAATGTTTAACTGTTTCTGATGTCTGGTGGTTGTTCCTCTTGTTTGAGAATAAACGTGCGTGTAGGTCTTGTGTGAACAATGCACAATTGGGTCATGGAAACTTGTTTTCTTTCTGTATTTTCTGAAATCTGGTCTCAATTCTCTTAGCATGAGTTTTTATCAGGAACAGTTTATTGTGTATGTTCACTTTGTGTATATACAATATGTTTTCATTATGTTTACTAAGATCTAATTCACAAAATAGTAAACAGGATATTGTAATATTCAGAGTATTATATTATGTCCGCCTGATGAAAAACTACCATGGTCAGTAGTAAGAGACTGTCTGTCTACAATATACAAATCTAAAAAAAAGGGATACTCTGGTGGAGTCAGGTTAGAAGAGTAGGGTCGGATCATATAAAACTTTTATATTCAAAACAAAAATATTTTCCTCTGTGTGTGTGTGTGTGTGTGTGTGTGTGTGTGTGTGTGTGTGTGTGTGTGTGTGTGTTCTGCAACATCTGATCCAGCTTTGCCATTCAAGGATGACACACCTTTTCCCGGAAACACTACACACTGGTGTAGTGTTTCCAGTTGGAAACAATATCTCTTTAGAATTGACTGTTTCAGTATAATTCTACACTTTATGATTAATATCATTTATCCATATCCTACTAAAAAAAGAAAAAAAAAGTCTTGATATGCCATAAAACAAAACAACAATCAGATCTGTGAAGATTAATAAAAATAAAATAAAAGCAAATAAGAATAAATAAAATAAAAAATAAAACAAAATTAAATTAAATATAAAAAAATAAATAAAAAGACACAAAAAGTAACAATTTCCCAGAAGGCCTCAGACCGGAAGAACCCTTGGGACATGTGCAGAAAAAAAAAACAATTCCTGGTGCCAAAAGGAATCTCTTTCTTTTTACTCCGGGGCTTCGTAGGAGACACACCTATTGACTGTGTTAGAGCATCTCACAATAGTGTAATGGTTAACAAGCTAGATTCACAGTCCATTGTTAATGAGTTCAATTTTCATTGGGCACCCCATACTTCTGGCCTTGTGCCACATCTAAACTAGGCTTAGTAAATAACTATTGACTTGCTTGGGAAAATATCTCCTCTCCAAGAAATAGTGTGAATCTACAAATAAATGTCTAACCCTAAAGTTATCCTTATCTTTGTTCCTTTTGCTTCTTTTCCTAAATTCCCTTTCAACTTAACCACCCCCAAAAGAAGGAAGAACCAGTTATATTTAGGGTTTAAATACCAACCAGGAATGACCTTAAAACTACAAAGAACTGACAACCAATGAAACCCCATAAATCTCCAGGACTCTGCTAAGTATCTGAACCAATTTTAATAGTGCTGTCGTTTTAAATGTGTTGGATTTCCAGTTGAAAACAATATCTCTTTAGAAATGATTGTTTTGTTACAATTCTACACTTTATTATTAACATCATTTATTCATATCCCACAAAAAAAAAGTCTTAATATGCCATAAATCAAAACAACATCAGATCTCCAGGACTCTGCTAAGTATCTGAACCAATTTTAATAGTGCTGTCGTTTTAAATGTGTTGGGTTTCCAGGTGGAAACAATATCAGTCAATTCTAAAGAGAATTGACTGTTTCATTACAATTCCACACTTTATGATAAATAATATTTATTTATATGTTATATGCCCATCAGGTATATCAGGAGGCGAGGTCATTTGCTGAGAGGGAAGGGTCAGGATTTGATCAACCCCGATTGGTCCCCAGGGTGAGGAAATCCATTGTTGAAAGACCAGAAATTTCCAATGATCCCAAGGATATAACAACGCTGATGACTTCCCTCTCGATCATCTTATAGATGTATTTTATGAGCCCTTTGCATATTGGGTATTTAAATGGCAAGAGGGAGAGAGAGACAGAGAGACAGAGAGGATGAGGGGGATGATGGGTTCTTAGTTTTCTGCTTTTTGTTTGTTCAGCTGCCATTTTCCTTTGTTGGGCTGATTTCTTTTTTCTGGGCTGGGCAGTCTCTGCATTTCTTGTAGATTAATTAAGCAAGCAAGACTTTCTTGTTTTTACTATAGCTTTTATTAAAAACAACCCCAGCTCAAAGGGTTCTCAAACCGCGCAGATGAGAGTCGGCATCTTGAGAGCGTTGATCACATCTTCTTCCGGTGACTAACTGCCGGCAACTGCTTAACTAAAATTTATTTCTGTCACACGCTTCTTATGGCGGATTTCGGAGGGGTCACCATTTGCCAGTCATAACGGTTGGCATCAACTTTCCATTCAACTCCCTCTGATTTTGAATTTTCAACAAACTAAATTCAAATTCTAGCTATACTACTTATACAATCCATAGGCTACCCACAAATTATGTAACATTTGTATTTTGCTTCCACAGGAATTGAATGAAATACGATATTAATTATTTAATTCTGTTAAGTTTGATTTTTTGAATAAATATAATTTTGGTACTAATGCAGAATAGCATGCAAGTGATAAACACTCAATTCAAATTCTAGCTACACTCCCTACACAATTCATAGGCTACCCATGAATTGTTTAACATATATTCCACCAAACACAGAGCATTGCATTGTCAGGGTGTAATCCTATTCTTGGTACAGGCATGGGCTGTTATAAACATTGGAACCCTTGTAAACAATCCCAAAAAAATCTGGAAAAGAAAATGGATGACATGTAGATTAGAGGAAGAATTGATATTGTTGCGTACTGAGGTTTTCACGGTACCAAATCGATATAATGTTGTATACCCTTTTTACTTCTTACTTCTAGTCGTCTTTTCTTCTGGTCGGCTTTGGTTCTTCTTTATCTTGACTTGGTATATCTTCTAACATCTTGCGTCTGGGTCTGGAATCTTCTAAGGTCTGGAATTTCTTGGGGACTTCGGGTCTGGTTTCTGTTAGGGATTTCTCCTTATCAGAAGCCCTGTGTCATTGTTAGTTTTTAGTAAACACAAGACTTGATTTTCTTTTAATGTTACTTTATTCGGTAAATCCCCAACCCAGATATAACATAGCGCGTATGCAGAGTTACAGTTTAGACAGAGCATCATGGCCGACTGATCTGTCTGACGTCCACTGCAAAACTAAACTAAAGCTCCTTACTATTCTTAAACTGGAACAGGTTCTTCTATGCCTTCCAGTTCCCACGATTTATCCCCGGAAGGCAAGGTGAGATTGAGGTCAAACGCCGTCACTCACTTTCAGGGCCATCAACTGCACTGATCGCTACCATATCTCTATACTACCTTACATAAGTATGAAAAGGGTCATCCCCTCAGAATTACAGGCAATAATCTTATGCCACCGCATAGATTATGTAACAATATATATATTATAATTACCAATCCCTTTGCACAAAGTCAATTTTTAATTGTAGTTTAACAGGTTTGAATTCAGTTTTCCTTCTCCTAAACTGGTTGCTATGCCAAGGTTTAAGTGCCTAGTCTGCCCTATTATTTACCCATAACTGGAGGGAGAATTGTTGAATGTATACTTTTCCCAAGGGTACTAGTGCAATGTGAAATGCAAACAGCATCATGTAGGATTTGAACTCTGGTCAATGAGTCCATTTTCTAAAACTGTAGCCATTACACCAAGTATGCCTCCTCAGGGTATTCTGAAGTAAACAGTGACATAATTTTGGTTACAGACAGACACCAAATCTCTATTATAATAAGATATAAAAGTGAAAGATAATCAAGATAGAACATGTATCTATGTCAGTGTGATTGACCTTTTGACCTGATTATTGTGAAAGATTTATCAAATGAATTAAATGTCATCATGAGGTAGAGTTCAAACCCTTGTTTGTCAGCAGACGATGTCTGAACTTTGACCCTCAGTAGTCAAAAAATGTTATACAATAAGAACTTCTTTTTTGTTGTTGTTGTTGTTATTGTTTCATTTTGTGACACGTTTCCAGGATCGCTTAACACTCTGTGTATGAGTTTAAATTACCAGAATTGAATTTTGAATTTTAAGTTTTTAAAATTTAACAGAGGTGATTAATGCAGGTTTTTACTGGTCGGCCTACACTGCTGTGTCCATGTATCAGTATCGACAGGAGAATGTCACTCATGACTTTGTCGTTGCTTCTCCAGAAGTTTCTGCCAACAACTAAGTGTTGTATACCCTCTCTTTTTACTTTCTTACTTCTATTTTTCTTCTTCTGTTCATCTTTTCTATCTTACGTTCTTCTTCTAGCGTCTCTTCTAATGTCTCTTCTAGCGTCTGGACTTTGTCTTGGTGGTCGGTCGCACTTAATTAATTTCTTCTAGGTCAGTCTTGTTGCCAAGACTTTCATTAATCACAAAATCCATATTACTTATGTAAACTTTTATTTACTTAACTAAACATTTCATGTAACTAACATAACGTGTGTGTGCAGTGAGCTTCAGCTAAGGCAGAAAGACCTTATCTGCCGGACGTCCAAGCTGAAACTGAAGACCCAACCAGGTCCCACGTGACTTCACGTATTTCGCGGGCTTTCTGTAATATTCGATGGAAAGTCCCGCCCGTGATATGAAAAGGGGCCATCCCCTCAGAATTACAGGGGGTTGACAATAATCTATGAAACCGCATAGATTATGTAACACTAAGGTCATCAATTTCTTTGATAGTAGAGCAAGAATTATCCAGAGGACTACCAATTGTTGTAAATGTTATTTGGGGTAAATCATGGTAATCATTTCCACACAATTTACCTTGTGAACCAGTGAATATTCTAGGACTTCTCGTAGTATCATCAACATAACTGAAAAGAGGTCTAAAGGGAAGTTAATTTTGATGCAGGGAGCAACCAATGGTGTGTAGACTTCTCGGTGTCTTTTTCTCTAGAAGTGTTAGAAGTCCAACCTCACAATGTGTATTTGTATTGGTGTTGTCTATAATAACAGCCTTTGATGAGCATTTGATTTCATGTTTGTTTGTCTCACCTGAATAATCTGTGTAATAAGAGGCAGGTGATCATACAGCTGGGTTTTTTTTATGCTGCTTCCAAGATTTGTTCAAGACACTGCAAAATTTAGACCATATGACCTTTAGGCACCCCTTTTGTGATCTCGATTCATAAGGACATGTTTTTCATTTACACCGTCAAAATCCAGTTGTTTGTTAGGGTTTAGGGTTATTGTTAGGGTTAGGGGTTAGGGGCTAGGGGTTAGTTTTATAATTTTTTAAAATCTCTAAAAATCGTCTGTTAACAACCGGATTTTCATGGTGTAAATGAAAAACATGTCCTTATGAATCGAGATCGTAAAAAGGGTGCCTAAAGGTCATATGGTCCCAAAATTCTTATGTAGCTCCCATCTAACTTTTTCTCTAAGCATTTTGTTAGGGTCCAGGTGTTGTGGCTGTACAGTAGCACAGATATGGCTACAGATTGGAAGAATTATCACTTTGTTTCGTCAATGAGATCAGATTTCCATATGATGGATAATTTGTTTATAGCAATCTGTGCCTTTCCTATATGTGCATTGACATTGCTTTCTGTAGATGAGATATTACTACCTAGGTATGTGAAATGGTGTTGTAATTTTAGAGGCTTACCATCAAGCAAAGAAATGTCTCCATCTTGTTTAAAGCACATGAACTCAGTTCACATAGAGACCAGTGCTTCCTGCCACCCTCTCTATGCTATGCAGCAGAGATACTGCTTGTGCAGGTGTATCTGCTAGAAGCACTAGATCATCTGTGTAGGTATATCGCCAGCTTTTTGCCTTGTGGGGATTATCTTCCCTTTGCCAGGAAGAGTTATCTTCCCGCGGTGTTGCCGTTTGTTCCCACTAGGGGACCTCTGGTATTTAAGTGCCTTATTTAAACTTCTCTCCCTCTTTTCTACCTCTCCTCGTAGGTACCCACATGGGTTAGACAATTTTCATTCCCTTCTTGTTGGGGCTTCGGCCCTCAATGCCGGCTACTGGTCACTGTAAGTGATTTATACAGCATGGACTATTTTTAGTCTCATGTCTGTACCTTTATATTATGTGTACTTTAATATTATCTTGTCCGTGACTTTTATGTATGTATCTTTATGTACACTCTTCTCTTCCATCTTCTATTGTTTATGTATCTTGTTTATTCATGTGCTGTATTATATAAAATGTTTTGTCTCAGAAATGTGTCGGAGTTGTATGTTCAATTATGACTTTGAACCTTACAAGTGGTGACCCTGACGTGATGAACAACGTTTTTGAAGGCCTTGTTTCACATTACAACTTTTTTAGGGTAAAGCCTTTTTCTAGGGTAAAGCCTTTTTCTAGGGTAAAGCCCTTTTCTTTTATGGGATCTAATGACAAGTGAAAGCAACGACTATCAGGGAAATATCTTGAGACAAATTTCTTTTGGACACAAGTGAAGTATAACATCCATCTCGGTTGTGTTCTTGTTTGGGTTTTTTTTGTTTTTGAGGGACGAAGCAAAACAGGCAATGCGAACCTAGGCATCATGACAGTGATCTTGGAGACTAGAGTTAATTTTGGCCTTGGCTATGTGTATGGTCCTTCTCTTTAGATAGATTGGCCATGTGCTACTTCTTACAGCTCAGAGGATTTGTGGGGTCTGGAGACATCTAGTGTTAATGTTAAAAAAAGGTACAGTGGGTTTATTTGCATTATTAAATTTGTAAGTAGGTCCAGCCTAAATTCTTATCTCTAGACTCTGATATAGGTAAAAATCTAAACATTTGGCTATCCATTTCTCTCTCTCTCTTTCTCTCATCCCACCTCTGTCTTACCTCATCTGTTTCCCCCCTCTCTCTTTCTCTATCTCTCTTTCTTATCCCACCTCTCTCTTGCCTCATCTGTTCCCCCTCTCTCTCTCTCCCACCTCTGTCTTATCTCATCTGTTCCTCCCCTCTCCTCTCTCTTTCTCATCCCACCTCTCTCTTGCCTCATCTGTTCCCTCTCTCTCTCTCTTCCACCTCTGTCTTATCTCATCTGTTCCTCCCCTCTCCTCTCTCCTCTCTCTTTCTCTATCTCTCTTTCTCATCCCACCTCTGTCTTGCCTCATCTGTCCCCCCCCCCCTCAAATGAATAGAGCCATGGCAATTTGGGGCAGATATTAACAGTAGATAAATCAGGCAATTTTTCTAAATAGGTCGGTAAAATAAAAAAAGGTTACAGCACTTGGTCCCCAGTGTTCTGATTGTTGCCATCAGATAATAATGTATAATTAAAAAAATAGTGTGGTCCCTCATAAAATGCTTAAAATTTTGGGTGTTCTGCTATATTTCTATATATTAATTTATTCTCCTCTATAATTTAAAGTATTAAATTATTTGTTCAGCATTAATTCAATTATTTGTTCTACATTAGATATGCTCAATTTTTCTCAAGGGAGGTAATAAATTTTTTTTTTCAATTTTAAAACAATTACTAAATTTCAGGGAATTGTCAAATTTTATTGAAATTTTCAGCACTTTATTCATTAAGGACTTAATTCTATAATAAATAGTTTATTTTATCAAAAAATGATGCTTAAATACGGAATCCTGGTGGCTGAGCAGTCCATGACATGCAACACTCCACTTTTGCTCTTACTTAGGCTAGAGGGGCAGTCAGAGAGGCCCCCTTCAATCAATCGGCTGGTCATGCCCTAGCACATATGTTTGCTCTGACTCTATTGCCCTTATACCAAACACACAACTCTATTTATCATATATGTGTTAGAAGGCAGTGGCTGAGGGTCTTAGTATCCTGGGTATGATGTTAAACTGCATCTTTGGGGAGTGACGTTCCCCTTCCTCACAATCACTCCCAGATCTGCTTTGACCCTAGGCGGTAGTACCTGTTAGAGTAGCATATATGGGTTAAATTGATGCAAAAATGAGTTTTTAAAAATTTGTTGAAAAAAAGAATAATTGAGTTGAAAATAAAAATTTGAATGAATAAAACTAAACATCTTTGGCATAAAATAACCCAATAAGGGTTGACATGCTGTAAAATCTAACCAACTTAACAACCATCCAGTCCCTAATTTTTTACATTTCTAGAAAGATCAAAACCATAAGACCACATTAAAAGAAAAAAAAGAAAACATTTAAAAGAAAAATTTTTTTAAAAGTTATTTGAAAATTTATAAGTTATTTTCTTAAAACTCAAAAAATAATTTTTGTAGCATCTTTTCTTTTTACATAGTTTTAAAATCAATATTTTTCTTTGAATTAATTAACAAAAAACAATATTTTATCTGGTTCAATAGACCTATTTTTGATCACTTAAAAATTTAATTGTGAACTTTAAACGTTTCGGAAGTGGCATACAATATTTTTGTTATGAATAATAAAATATATTTAATCTATCTAAAAATGTTTGATTAAAAATGCACAATTTTGCACAACATATTTTCAGAGATTTTTATATATTTAAAAATTATTACTAATAATTGTTCTTTTTTGTTTGCATAAGACTAGCATTAAAGAATTTTTTTTCTCGTCTTTTTCTTCAAAATACACTGATTTTCACTCTGGGGACAGCAACAACTGTTTCATCCGTTTTTTTTTTTTTTTTTGTTTTTTTTAGCTGTGCAGTATAAATGTCCTGAAATGAATTTATACGTGTAATCTTTCGTAATTTTGTCCAATTTTAAGTTGCGTTTAGTCTATTTTTTAGTTGAAAATCATCAGTTATTTCCCTTTAACTCGGAAAATTGGACATACCTATTGTAAATTGTATTGTTTGCTCGAGTTTTTATTTTTATAAAAGTAGGGTAATAACTACTTAAAATGTTTCTTTGGCGTAGAGTGTCACCGGACATTCCAAACATTCCAGAAGGAACCGCACAATCCGAAAAGTACGCGGAAAAAGTTACAACAATAATGAAATAAATAAAAGAAATCAATAATATCAGGGTTTTTTTTGTTTTTTTTCAAATGGACACTGGGAATGATTTGTATTTCGAATGCGAGTAACCCTCTCATTTTACCGATATATTCCGAAACATCGCCCATTATTCATTACTGCTATGCTATGTCAGAGTAAAAAAAAAAAAAAATCCCCAAATTTAAAAAAAAATTTTTTACATTTAATTTTCCAATTTTCGGTACTTATTTTCAACCAGAATAGCTCCCTTATTTTTTTCTTCTTCTATTCACACCTTCGTACTTCTGTCTTTTTTAGTTTCCAAAGTATATAATATAACACCACCGATATTTTGCGCACCAAAAATAAGGGGGGGGGGGGGCAAAGTTAAGTGACCTGAAAAAAAATCAGAAAGTTTTGAAATAAAATAACTGAAGCATAATAAAATTCCTTCATTGATAAATCAACACTGAAAATTTCATTAAAATCGAATAATTCCCTGATTTTTTGGTATTTTTTTTTTCAATTGTGGTGTAAAATACGCATATGACGTGACTTTTGGCAGACCCTATGCCTATTCTATGCTAATGTGTATCTAATTATCTTAACAGGTGTAGCTCCATGCTTCATCAAAGAACTTTAAAATCATCGGTTATGAAAGGAGAAATAAGTGGAAAAATACTGTGTGCATTCAAAGAGTAGGATGCTAGTCTTAACTCTTAAAAGATAGGAAATAACTTTTTTCTTCGTTTTTCTTTCTTCTTTTTTTTTACTTCTTTTTTCTGTTAATACTCTATTTATTGAATTGGTTCAGTACAGGACATACACAGTGAGGATCGAACTCATAGTCGTGATTCTGTCTTCTAAATATATAGTCTTAAAGAAGCCAAAATCAGTGTAAGGAGAATCGAGAAAGAAAAGACGTTTCCTTATGGTTGGTCGTTAGTTCCACACTTCGTTTCCTGTTTGCTAGTCGCGCGCACCTTTTCTCTTAACAGGCTCGCGCCTTTAAATAAACCCAAATGGATCTACAAGGCCACGAAAGTTCACACTAACTGTTGCTAAGCAACCAACCACTTATAATGTCAGACAACTAAGCTTCATTAGAACAAGCGATAACTTGAATTGCTGTCTTAGTAATAGTTACTTGTTAAGGTGAAAAAAGGTACGCACATGTGTTTGTTTTTGTTGTTTTTTCCTGGGCATTTTATCTCTTTGAGATAGAAAATTCAATTAATCAGAAATAATTAAGATATTCGTAAATAAGCAGTTTCATCTTTCAAAATAGAATTAAAATGTTATTCTATTTGTATTTTGTAGTATCAAAGAACAAATAACATGCCTTTTGCATGTTATTTGTTCTTTCTTTAGGTTTTATTATAAAACGGTTTTATAAAACCTAATATAAGAAAGAACATCAATCATTATTATTATTACTTGTAAAAAAAACGTACTCTGGCGGGTGTAAAAATAAATTTTTGAAAGATAATCCCGGGGGTGGGGGGTGACATAGTAAAAAAAATTTTTCCTAATATATTTTAGGAAAAAAATATTTTAAACATAAATTCATCTAAAGGTGAATAAGTATCGAAATTTTCGGGAAAATTTGATAATTAATTGTTTTTTTATAGAATATCAATATTTTTTTGTAGTAATTATAATGACTATAAATTAAATACTCATTGATAAACTCTTACTTAATTCTTGAAATGACTGACGTAAGCAGTGAAGTAGTTTCAGTTACAGACAAATAGAGACCAAATCTTTATTATTAATAGAAGACTATTTTCTTTCATCTTTTAATTTTAGTAGCTTTCTTGGTACTACCAATTTGTGTGCTCATTTTCATTTTTAAAAACGAATTAAAATTAATTAAATCGATTATTTAAGGTCAAATTTTTGTTTGAGTCGAAAAGTAGTAATATAATGAGCATCAGTAAAAAAAAGCAAAATAATATTACATATATAATTTATTTTTAATACATTTTAAACAATTAAATTCACCCAAAAATGGCTAAGTGAAGATTTATGATGCACTTAAAACAAAGCCTTTTATAACAATTTTAAAGCATTTTTAAAAGTTTCATCTTAGAAATCAGTTACAAAAAACATTAAATACACTATATACAGAAAAATTACTAACTTGTTGATATTTATTTAAATGTAATATAATTTATTTTTGTTCCAAACTCGCAGTTCGTAAAACTTGTTCATCTTTAGTAGGGAAACCTTTTGTTAGGAAAGAAGTTTAGCATGATATACCCGCGTCTATGGAAGTGACAATTCTCTGACCCAGATTGATAAATAAGAAATTACCAAAAATAAGGGAATTATCTAATTTTAATAAAATTTTCAGTGTTAACTTATTAATCAAGGAATTATTTCTTTTAAATTACTGAATCGTTTCAATCAAACTGATTCAATGGAATAAATCAAAATTCTTTAAAATAAATATTACCATTCTCTCCATCCATATGAGCCTTTAGAGCAACAATTTATATACTGAATTGATGGATAAAATTCATCTAAAATATGAAATGCCTAATTTTAAGTTTTAAATTTCATATTTTCAAATTCTAAAAACAAATATTATTTAATAACCAGCCTACTTTAGTATTGTTATCTGATAATTTTTGGAGAAAACTCAATTGAAAAGTTAGGCACCCGCCCTTTTAAGCAGAACAAATATCGATGTATAAATTTTTCATTGATAATCTAAGTCAATTTATACACAAACAACAGAATAAAAAAAATCTCCATAGTTTTTTTTTTTATTTTCAGACTTTCGGTACTTATTTTCTACCAGAGACGCTCCTTTAAAAAAAAAACAACTTTTTTCTTCTATTCACAGCTTCGGTCTTTTTATTTATACTGTAATTAGTTTCAAAAGTATATAACCCTACCAATATTTTGCGCTCCAAAAATAAGGGGGAGGTCAAAATTAAGTGACCTGAAAAAAAATTAGAAAGATTTGAAATAAATTAACTGATGCATTATAAAATTCCTTCATTGATAAATCAACACTAAAAATTTCATAAAAATCAGATAATTCCCTGATTTTTGGTAAATATTTTCAATCAGCAGGGGGAGGGGGTTAAATTTTATTTGTAAAATACATCTGTGATGCCACAATTGTCAATACCTATGCTTTATCAACTCCGTCACAAGAGCCATTGTTGTTAAAGAAGGGTGGGTCTTTCTTCAAAGTTAAATTACATTTATAAACCAATAAACTATGCTGCCATATTTGTTGCAAAAAGGAACTGATAACTTTTAATTTAATTGTTTGTATTGAATTAAAGACAGAGTTGTACACCACCAGCTGAAGAAATGGCCTCTGTATATCCTTGTGCAATGTCGAGGATCATTCTCTGTTTCCAGAATATCAGCTATCGTGAGACATACAGGTGAGCAGTTTGTTCATTAGGGTAGGTTGATTTTTCACTTTTAAAAAATATCAAATTCTCCCAAACAGCAGAAGTTGTGTGTTGGTTTAATGAATACTGATACCAAAAACTTGATCTCATACTTGCACTATTGTTTGAGGAAATAGCATCAAAGATCGTCAGTCAAAATGCACTAAAAAATCCTTGTTTTCACAAGATTTGGCCTAGAAATTGGTTAGAAAATTGAGCAATTTCAATATTCAAAACAGAAATTTATTTTACTAAGATAAAACAAATATAATTATAACTAGAATTCATATTGAAAATATCCCCCCATCATCACCGACCCCTCTAATATGCTGATTTTTACGTCATTAATTAAGCTTCTAACAGAGATAAGATTTTAAAAGATTGAAATCTGTTTCCTCAAAGTTTTGAAAAAAAATATTCTGTGGGGTAATTTTTTATGTTAATTTGCAACTTTTACTACATGGGAGATGTTACAGTTCCAAAATCAACCTACCCTATTGCTCATCTCCTTTAAAGTCTAGTAGGCAAAGTATTAAAATATCTGGAAGAAGTTTTCATATATTTAATGTAGGAATATAAAGAAATAGATATACATAGACATTTACTATTCATATATCATATATATCTTTTTTATCATCAAACGAATACGTCATATCTTTAATATTTTATCTGATTCTATATCGCTCTAATTAGTACAGAGTGATATAGCAAATTCTAGCGGTATGATTGGAGGGTGAGGAGTGTTGAAACAAAAGCAATGTATTTTAGCTCCGTCATTTGAAAGAACCCCACCCAACCCCAGACAGGCAAGTTTTTTGGCTGCCTATTGACTTCATAATCATTCCACCCCTTCCCTGCTTAGCTTTTGGCGATAGAATATAAATATGATTTTGATATAGAAATACATTTAAAATAAGAAAGAAAGAAAGGGACTGTCTGTGGTCAGGAATTAAGGCAAGCATTATAAACAGGTTATTATTTGTATAATGTAAACATATTGGTAATGATTTTACTATAGAAAATTAGGATGGAAGGGATTGTCAGTGGTCAGGAATTAAGGCAAGCATTACTGAGTGAATGGTACAATTAAATGTATAACACAAAGGTAAATTAGAAATAAAGAAATTGTTAGTGGTCATGAATTAAAGTAAAAAGGGGCCGGGTTAGCTCAGTCGGTAGAGCGTTCGGCTAGAAACCACAAGGTTCCCAGTTCGATACCGGTCCCCGCCAACTCAGCGTATGAGTAGCACAGTGTTCTGTGCGGTAAAGTAAGGAGCTGATGGTAGGTGTGGCGCTCCACCTCAGACGCTAAATAATCTCCTTGGTCTAGCGCAAGTGAAAAGGGGATAGACTCCCTCGCTGATTGGCTGATACCGACTTTAGGCTGCCCCGACGACTTAACTTTACTTACTTGTATATATCGGGGCTGATTTAGCTCAGCCAGTAGAGTGATTGCCTTGGAACCACAAGGTTCCGGGTTCAATACTGGCCCTTGCCAACTCAATGTATGAGTAGAATGGGGATCTGTGTGGTAAAGTGGGGAGCTGATGGTTGGTATGGCACAAAAAAAAAATCTTCCTGGTCTAGCGCTAGTGAAAAAGGGGGTAGAAGGGGATAGACTCAAAAACAATCTCCCTGGTCTAGTGCTAATGAAAAAGGGGATAGACTCCCTTACTGTCTGGCTGATACCAACAATAGGCCACTCCACTGACTTTACTTTTTACTTGTATATATAACTATCATACTTTCAGGGCTGTGGAGTCAAACTCAGAAGCAATTAAGGGGTCACTAGAGTTGGAATCAGTAAAACTATACTGGCTCTGATTCCAGTTGAATTTACACTTTTCTATGGCCCTAATTTAGTCTGTCAAGTTATACAGTACACACTCTTTATAAATAGATTATAAAAAATCATGGTCTTATATTTATTTGTAGCCCATAATCACTTAGTTACATAAAATCAGAGTCAGATGTACCAAACATAGAGGAGTCGGAGTCAAAGGTTTTGTGTTTGACTCCACAGCCCTGTATACTTTCCTACTATACACACACACACCTATTCAGTTTTTATGGTTTTGTTAACTTCTGATTAAATGACACTTGAGATTTTGGTCCCTTAATGTACATACACATGCACACACACACACACACACACACTCATATACATATCCATATAGGTTTTTCCTAATGCCAAATTTGCCTATACATACACTTGTCGTGCCACAACATGAGACCTTCAAATCTGATACAGGAAATATAAAGGCACACTGCACTGGTGACTAGTGTAGGTTGGTTTTGGAACTGTAACATCTCCCATGTGGCAAAAGTTGCAAATTAACATAAAGAATTACCCCACAAAATATTTTTCTTCAAAACTTTGCCTTCATTTGAGGAAATAGATTTCAATCTTTTTTAATATTATCACTGTTACAGCTTAATTATTAGGTAAAAAGCAGCATATTGGAGGTGTCAGTGGTGATGGGGGACATATTTTCAATTTGAATTTTAGTTATAATATTTTATTCATTTCGCTTAAAATGGCAATCTTTTCTGTTTTAGATATTGAAATTGCCATATTTTCTAACCAATTTCTAGGCTAAATGTTGGAAAACAAGGAATTTTGTTGCATTTTAGTCGATGATCTTTGATGCTATTTCCTCAAACAATGGTACAAGTAAGAGATGTGCACACATACCTACATAAATATACACTTTCCCATGTAGATATATATATACACATTCATACAAATACACGTATACACACATTCACACCTACAGTCATATATAAGCATTCATATGGCACCTCACATGGTGTAAGGCTCAGCAAGCTAGATTCACAGACCATTGTTAGTGAGTTTGATTCTCATTGGCGCCCCATACTTCTGGCCTTGTGCCACATCTAAGCTTAGTTTAGTAAATAACTATGAGCACCTCAGTGGTATAATGGTTAGCAAGCTAGATTTGCAGACCATTGTTAGTGAGTTCGTTTCTATTGGGCGCCCCATACTTCTGGCCTTGTGTCACATATAAGCTAAACTTAGTAAATAACTATATATGCATTCATTTTCACTCATATATCCACACACACATGCACACACACACACACACATATGCACGCACACACGCACACACACGCACACAAGAAAAGGCAAACAAACACTTAGTGAAGTAGTCTGTAAGTTTGTGACAGCCATTTTTGTATCTGCCTATAGACAAGAGATTCCATCTTCTTAGCCATTGTTTGCTCTCTCATCTCTTTGTGGCATTTATTTTTTGTTATTGTCTGAGTTGATTGAATGAAAGCTTTGATGGTGGCTGTCTTATAACTACTGTTACTCTTCCCCAACAGCCAATACAGGTCTATTGACCATCTATTAATGCAGGTCACTAGCAATATTTGCTGATGCATTGTTACTGGATATTCTACAGAGATGTTAGTGCCACTTATATAGGCTACAGAAAAAAAATCTTTGCAAAAAAAAACGAAAAAATCCTTGGAAGTCTTAGAATAAAAATAAAAATAAAATCTCTTATCGACGAAAGAATTAATCTTACAATAAGAATTAATCTACAATAAGAATAAAGCACAAACTCTGGCCTGTCTTGAAGATTAAATTGTAACATATTTCCCTAAAGGTGGTGCTTGTGCTCAGATAAATAACAGAATTTTGAATCTTCTTCTTTCTTCATCTTTTTTAAAATATAGAAGATGGATCATCTTCTTCTTCTTCTTCTTCTTCTTCTTCTTCTTCTTCTTCTTCTTCTTCTTCTTCTTCTTCTTCTTCTTCTTCTTCTTCTTCTTCTTTTTAAAGATAGGACTTCTTTATATAGAAGATGGTTATTCACTTCTTCTTCTTCTTCTTCTTTCTTCTTCTTCTTCTTCTTCTTTCTTCTTCTTCTTCTTCTTCTTCTAGGTGACCTTGTGTTATACTAAGCTAAATTTAGTAGGTACCAAAACTAAAACATTCGACATACAACCTGGACTTGTGGAAATTCTGTGGATGCTGACAACATCATCTATTATCTCATACCTCTGCTGTTTCTCTGGCCCTTTGCCTGTATCTTCTCATTCTCTCCCTTATCCCTTTCAATCTTTATTGCTAGTTTGTTTTTTTACTAGAATATTATGCAATCATGGATTACATGGGTGTGCCAGGTAACTGATAAATTATTATGCAGTAGGCAGGTCGATTTTGGAACTGTAACATCTCCTATGTGGCAAAAGTTGCAAATTAACATAAAGAATTACTGCACAAAATATTTGTCTGCTGCTTAAGTGGTCACCCAATTAAAAGCTCATCACTGCTTAACTTCGATGATTTAGTGGGAAACTGTGCTTTCAGCATGACTTGACTGTAATTTGCTTCAACTCTTAAAGATACAATGAGACTAACAGACAAATATAAGAAAAATCTCTTCTATTCTATTAGCCCTGACTGTCCTGGAGAGGGGTACCCTAACACCCCCCCCCCCAAAAAATGTATATCCTGGGTATGACATTAACTCTTAACATCCTGTTGAGAATTTTCTAAGTCCAGAGCCCCATTCCTATAAGAATTTATCAAAAAATGGCTAAAAATGGCCTCTTCATTTAAAGTTACCTGTTATTTCCCTTAAATCAAAGACTTCTATGTTTAATATTACATTTAAACAAAGACTATTATTTGAAGTAGATTAGAAAAATGAATGTGACTTCTGGCCGGGCGGAATGAGGTATAGGACAATTTTAAACTATCTCTGATGATGAGGTTCCAGTTATGGAGATCTGGGAATTGTGGAGTACCCCTTCATTACCATTACTCTCAGATCCACTCTGACCAGGGAGTGGTAGTACCTATTAAGATCACATCTATGAGTCAAATAGATCCGAAAAACTATTTGTATTAGGAATACTTGATGCCATATAACCGTAAATTATTTGTATTGAGTTTTTTTGTTTTCGGCAATCGGTCATTTAATGCGACAATTGTGGTTAATGCATAATACAATTTTGTTTATTTTTTCTATTTAACCCAA
>CM042152.1:80523478-80525978 GCA_023376005.1 Doryteuthis pealeii
AAATTACAGCAAAGAAAGTGGAGATTGCGTCCGACCATACAGTTACGAGCTGACTCGCATTTGCTTCGTGTCAAGCCACAATTGTTCCTGCTACTTATAGTAGTCGTCAGCGCATTCCATTTATGTCCATAGGTTATATCACCTATAACAATATATATACACATTCACTATCACCAGATCTTGCTTTTCGAGCAAAAATAATGAAGGCTTCATTTATATTCATGAGGATAATTAAAAAATTAAATTTAAATGATAACAGCATAGAATTTTTTTTTTTTTTTTTTTTTTTTTTTGCTTTCATATTTTAAATTGTAGACATTATTTTTTTTTTCTTTTCAGAGTGGCTGGATCAACGCAAGGTCTTTTTACATAAGGATTTTAATGGCGCATACAACGAGGATCCAACTCAACTGATTCAATTATAATGGATCTGTGAGACTAACTTTTTTTACCTCCCCTCACAATCCAGGCAACACTCACTCTCTCTCTCTCTCTCTCTCTGTTTGTCTGTCTGCTTGCTTAATCTGTTCATAGTAACTTCCCAAATATTTTTAGGTTTATAAATATGTTAATTTGGTGGGAAATTAGGTTACAATCTCACACACATCTATCTTTCTACGTATCCATCTATCCCTCTGTCTGTCTGTCTGTCTGTCTCTATATATATATATATATATATATATATATATAAATGAGGCACCTCACTTGGTGTAATGGTTAGCAAGCTAGACTCGTTGACCATTGTTAGTGAGTTCGATTCTCATTGGGCGCCCCATACTTCTGGCCTTGTGCGACATCTAAGCTAAGCTTAGTAAATAACTATGCACCTTGTGTAGCCTAATGGTTAGCAGGCTAGCTTCCCAAACCATTGTTAGTGAGTTCGATTCTCACTGGGTGCCTCATACTTCTGGCCGATCTAGTCAGTCTAATAACTCTAATGAATATTCTATTGATTTAATTCTCTGAGAATTAATCATTAATTCAATACATCAACAAAATGCTGTTCAATTCTAAACACGTATAGACTAAGTGGTCAGGTGATCAAGCTGGACTCAAGGGACCAAAATGCCAAGAGACCCAAATAACAAAAGTCTCATTTTTTAAATGCTCTTAAATGAATCAATATGTTAGAGGTGTGATGTTCTATATCAGTGGTTCTCAACCGGGGTCCATATGGACCATATAACATTTTTTGGGGACCCAGGCAAGTAAAATGTATTTAACTATAAAAATACAATGAGATTTTTTTATATATCCGTGTTAAGGGATGTTATATACACAAATATAGATATCTCCCGATTCACTAATTCAGCAATTCAATTCGCGCACACACCGCAATGAAGAGATATACTCACCAACAAAATAAAATATAAGTTGCTGACCCCAAACGGAAGTTAACTCAACGGTAGCCTAAAACGAAGTGACCAAAATAACATGGTTCTACGCATAGGCTCCAGCTGAACTTCCGGCTGGAAAACAAAAATTCCTAAACAATAAAAAATAATATTATAAATTCACATTTTCGTCCAATCGAAAACTCTCGCAAAAAATAAAAAAGGATTGTGTTGATCCGATTTCGGATCACGACAACCTATATAAATCGACTTTGAAGAACCAACAATCTCAGACACCAGCGGCGTCAGCACCGAACACATCACAAGGTGGCCGACCTACATCTTCACCTACAATACCCAAAATCTGACCGACCGGCAGTCAACAATTCCACATCATTCAACAACAAGAATACACCAACTTTCATACACGATACAAACCCCCTATCGATTTCAGAATACCAAAACACAAAATTCTGCCCACATCACCACCTACACTACAACTGACTCGGCCACCGGACATTTCACTGTCTTTATTATCAAGACACAACTATCACCAAAAATCTCCTTTAAATTCACTTCTATCTTTTCCTCGCTTTTCATGTTCCTTTTTCCAATACAATTGTTGAAACTTAAAATCTGTGTTTGTTTTTCCTCGTCACCATACGCTTCATACTAACCCTGTTTATTACAGGGATATATTATGAAGTTTGTATTTGGTATATTATCGCAGTAATAGATGGTGCGTCGAATAGCAGTACGTCTTCCGAGCAGCCGTGGTGGTATTCTGACTGGTAGGCGAGTAAGCTTAGCCTAGTAGACTTAGGCTTAGGCGCTTGTACCACCACAGTGTTGAATATTTATAGATGACACTGTCCAATCAGATTATTTAGTGCTAACAAAAGACAAATGAATTAAATAAATATTACTAATATTAAACTCTTACTAATGATATTTTTGTATATAATCTTGGTGGCGATTTTTTTATAGCATGACTTTTTGTGATGAAACTTAAAAACCCTAAAAATAATGATGACTGTTTCGAGGCAAATCTAACTCAGATTTTCATAGAGACACCACTAATAAATAAGATTTATTCTAAGTATTAATGATTTTCAGTATAAATTAGATAATCATTGATAAACTTACGCAATTCCTGAGGATATTGC
>CM042152.1:80530978-80535978 GCA_023376005.1 Doryteuthis pealeii
GTATATATATATATATATACATGAGTATTTAACTTCTCTCTTCCAGTTTGGTGGGAGTGAAGTATAAAGGAATTTCATTTTTAACATTTGTATTTTAAACAGATGTTCTTGTTTTTTGGGTGGCTGGATAATAATCTTATAAATTTAGTTTTTATGATTCTTTTATTAGGGTGTGTATGTGTATATGTATATGAATAGTTATGCCTATGTTTAAGCATTTTTATTATATATTAAACCATCATCAGGACAATATTACAGAGAGATGTTATGAATATATATATATTAAATATTAAGTAATATATATTAAATGTAGGCATAACTATTCATTCATAAATAGATATATCTGAATATTTTTTTTCGTAAATATATATATATATATTAATATATAGAGGTGTGAGGTATCCAAAACTTGGTAGTAAGAATGATTCTATATGTGATTTCTAAGACACATGTATATTATTGTATGATCAGTATGTATAATACAGTGAATCTTTAATCACTATATCTTTTTTATATTTTATATTTTTTGTTTTATCATTGCCCCATACTTTTTCAGACTTATTCATATTCTCATAGTTTAATTTGTCTACTACCATCCCTGAAAAAACGAGGCCTGAAAAGTATTCTTTTTTCTCATTTGACTTCCTGTCGCCATGGTGACAGTCTTTTAATGAATACATTTTGTAAAGAAAAAAAAATTTTTTTGAGGAGTAAATTTTTCTGTTATGCAATTCAAATTATTTTGATTCCATCTGATGAGATGAATTCTGGGGAGCTTTATTAAATCAACTTAGATTTATAAAGGCCCCATTTTGGTCGAAATAAATTTATTATGGAATAAGGTGTTGAGTTTTTCCTTCCTTTCAAAGATTATATATATATATTGATAATGTCAAATACAATTCCTTGCAGACTGCTGCAGTAGAACATAGTAAAAGTTACAAGTTGCAGGGCTAAAAGTAAAATTGAAAGGGGTTATCACTTAAGAATCATGTGATTCTAAGTGTTATGTCATACAGACAATCAAAGGATTGTCAGTACAGCGAGAGACTCTTCAGAGTCACATGACTGAGAGGAGATAAACATTTTCACTTTTATGTTATATAACACACACACACAACACACACACATATATATATATATATATATATTATATATATATATATATCCATGTCAAATTATCCTGGCTATGTCACCAATCTTCAATTTTCGAAATTGGATTATGATAAAGTTAGCAATCCCCCATATATATGTGTGTGTCTTGTGTGTGTGTGTGTGTGTGTTGGAATTCATATATATATATATATATATATAATAAATATATATGCATGTATATATATATATAATAAACATATATGCATGTATATATATATATTAACATATATATGTATGTATATATATATAACATATATGTATGTATATATATATGTTATATATAACATATATATATATAGTATATATTATATAAAACATATATTTGTATATGTATATAAATATACATATATAACATATATTTGTATGTGTTGGTAATGAGCTCTCTAATTGGTATTTTAAATTAACTCTCACTACTAAGCAAATAAGCAATGATAATTTCTCCGGAAATTTGATCTCTCAGTGACCGAAAGATACATACATTCCTATGTACTTAATAGTTTAAAAACACCAATCCCCACATCACTGTCAGTGGGCAGGGGGATAAGATATCGGACTACCATGCGGTCAGTCTGAGTTCGACCCTACCCAAGGATAGTTGTGTCTAGCACACTGAAGAGGCATGATATGCCGAAACAGTGTCTGTGGATGACTTATTATATATATATATATATATATATATATATATATATATATATATTATATATGTGTATATATGTATTTTATGTATGTAATTATGTATATATATATATATATATATATTTATATGTGTATATATGTATTTTTTATGTATGTATATATGTATATATATATATTATAGTATAATATATATTTATATATGTATTATGTATTTTTATGTATGTATATATGTATATATATATATTGTATATAATGTGTATATATATATATATTATATATATATATATATATATTTGTAATATATGTAATATATGTATATATATATATATGTATATATATATTGTATTATGTATATATATATATATATATATTGTATTATATTATTATATATATTTTGTAATGTATGTTATATATATTTGTATGTATGTATTATATATATATATATATATATATATATATATATTTGTATGTGTATATATATATTTGTATGTATGTATATATATATATATATATATGTATATTATATATTTGTATATATATATATATTTAACATATATACATATGTATCTGTGTATTTATATATATACATATATACATATGTATATATATTATATATATATATATATATATATATATATATATTATATATATATATATATATATTGTGTATATTATATATATATATATATATATATATATATATATATATATATATATATATTTGTGTATATATATGCATATATATGTATCTGTATGTATATATATTTGTTATGTTATATATATATGTGTGTGTATAAAGAATAGTGCCCATAAGAAATGATAGTATTATTTCTGTATCAGGATCCTATAATATGTGTGTTCTCCAGTGAAACAAAAAAGAAAAGCACTTAATTCTAAGAGTTGTTTTTGAAATGTGTGTCATTTGATTCCTTGGATTACTCATCAAATTTCAAAGACATTCTTATTCTTCTCATTGGTTAGGCAGTTTGGGGGGGGGGGGGGGGTCTTACCTTGGTGACAAAATGATGGATGTTTTCATTGCAGACTGGCAAACATGAGTGAAGCATACATTTTTTCTTTGTTAACTGTACTTCGAACCACTGCATTTCTTATATTGAAACATGATTTCTTCTATTTGACTCTGTGCATTTCTTCTATTTTGAACTGCTGCATTTCTTGTATTATGAACGATTGTATTTCTTCTATTTTGACTGCTGCATTTCTCTAGTATTAACGCTGCATTTTTCTATTTCAAACTGCTGCATTTCTTCTATTATGAAACACTGCATTTCTTTTATTTTGAGCTGCTGCATTTTTCTATTATGAACCGCTGCATTTCTTTTATTTTGAGCTGGCTGCATTTCTTCTATTTTGAGCCACTTCATTTCTTCTATTTCGATTCACTGCATTTCATCTAATTTGTTTTGAACATTATCATGTTTATTTCTCTTCTCATTATTTTGGTCTTCCTTTCAGCATAAAAAAAGCCTACTTCAATATTTGGCAAGTTGATTTCATTCAATTGAAACTTTTCATTTTGCATTTCATTTTGTGATGATAATCTTCATTTTCAGTCTGAATTCAGTTTCTTGTGATTCATTTGTTGGTTGGCATTTTATGGCATGTCAACCACTGTTGGGTTATTTTATGCTGAAGACATTTTTGTTTTATTCATTATTATTGGGTATTCAAATTTTTTAAAACTCATAGTGGTACCTAACAGGTACTACATCCAGGTTAGAGGGAACCTGTTATAATGGCAATAAGGGGTACTCCACACTCCCTGAGTTCAGAACTGGAACCTCACAACTAAATGCATTTAGCGTCATACCTAGAACACAAGAACCAAACCAAAGCTCTATTTAACCTATAGTTGGGACCATAACAGTACTACCACTCTGAGTCAGAGTGGACATTGGAGTAATGGAATGAAGGGGTACTCCATACTCCTCAGAGCTCCAGACCAGGAACTTCACCACTAGATGCAGTTTAATGTCATAAGGAGACAGAGAGACAGATCTAGAGAGAAGGGGTTTCTGGACTGTCATGTAACACCCTTATTGAACTTATTAATTCTCTAAGGGAGATAATTATCTATTGTTTCCAACTAAATTTTAATGAAAAATTAGGAATTGTTTGATAAATGCAATTAGAAATAAAGTCACTAATACAACGTACAGGGTGTTTGGGATAAATTTGACATATTTATATTTGCTTATTTTTTCCCATTGGTTGAAGGTATTGATGCACACTACATCATTTAAAAGCTTGGACCCTTCTTCATATATATGTGATGACAGAAGAGATGACTGGAACCACCTGAATCATGAAGAAATACTTGTTTCATGATGATCTGCACCGGCCATCAAAATAAGAGATTATGGTTGCTGCCCAATGCTCCCTGAACACTGTCAAAACAATCAGGCATGAACTGAAGAATTGCAATGGAGACTATGCGGCTGTGGCTAGAAGAAGCAACATAACAGACATCTGATTGGTTCGTACAGCAGAATTCCTAAAAAATCTGCAGAAAAAAGTGTTGTAGGACTGCATTGGAATTGGGCTTTGTCATGTGAATTGAATGTTTCAGCCTCTACCATGAAGTTGCACTCAATGAAGACATTTGCTACTACTCATACAAGTCGCAGGGGTCAACTGCTCCCAGAAAGGCCTGTGAAATCATCTGACAGGTGAAGAAACTTCTGAGCAAAGTGAAACATTCCTGGTGAACTACAAACTATCGTAGTTTTTTTCCGATGGAAAAAATTTTGCCAAGATCAAAAGCACAACACACAGAATAAAAGATGGCTTGCATACAGTCCAAAGGACACTTCTTGTGTCATGCAGACTAAATTTCCCAAACTGTGATGGTTTTCAGATGTGTATCCTCTGAGAGTGATGTGATGCCTCTGTATTTTTTCAGTGGAGTTGCTAAACACTGTAGTCAAGCCCTGGATAACAAGGGTAGCCAATGGTTGGCCATATGTATGACAACAGGATTCAGCCCCTCACACTCTGGGAAAAGTCCAAAATGGTTGTCGGCAAATATATACGACTACACCAGTCAATGTTTGGCCTCCAACCCCAGATCTTAACCCCATGGATTATTATATATGTGGCGCTGTTGAGAAAGACATCAATCACTGTGCCAGTACTACAAAAGCCCAATTAATTGACAGAATTCAGATAGTTTTTGAGATGCTTCCCAG
>CM042152.1:80538478-80683478 GCA_023376005.1 Doryteuthis pealeii
GCACAAGAATGTATATTCAGAGATTGAGTTTTCTCGATTTGTTTAGCCTTACATTTAAGTAGTTAAATCCCGCCTAATTAACCATAAATGAATTAACTTTCAAAAAAATTAGGTCTGACTAAAATTAAAAGCACATATTCTCCCAAATATACTGTCGGCTGAAAATAGCTAAAAGTTGTTTACATATATATATATATATATATATATATATATATATATATATATATATATATATATATATATATATATATATATATATATATATATATATATATATACATATAGTATGAATATATATATATATTATATATATATATATACATATATGTATAATATATATATATATATATATATATATATACACATATATGTATGAATATATATATATATAATATATATGTAATATACATATGTTTATATATATATATATATATATATATATATATGTAATATACATATGTATATATATATATATATATATATATATATATATATATATATATATATATATATATATATATATATATATATATATATATATATATATATATATATATATATAAAAGGAATGACTTACCGGTAAAAATATTGGGTTGGTCTCAATATTTGGTTGGTGTAAGCGTTACTCGGATAAGTCAGCGTTATAACAAATATAAAGTGCTCAATACGTAAGTAGAGCGAATTTATTATTATAGTGTGTACAAAAATACAGGGTGGGGCATAATTCCTGTTACAATGTTTTAAATCAATTTTCAAAATACATTAAGTTGCTAATATATTTGTATCAAATCCATTCACTATATTAATTATTTTTCAGAATATTCTTTTGATAAAGATGTATTACCTCGAAAATTCAAGAAATAATAAAAATACAGGTCAACACACAACACCATTGTTACCGTATTATTATTTTTATTTATTCCAAACTGCATTGTGATAGCCTTCTAAATCAACCTCCTAACCAATACATACACAATGCTTCAAGCAAATTAGGAAACTCTCTTATATATATATATATATATATTTGTATCAAACTAATGCACTATATTAATTATTTTTCAGAATATTACGCCATTCAAAATTTGCAAAGTTCATTGAATTGAAAAGAAAGTTCATAATAGAGAAGCATGAGAAATGCCCGACTCCAGCCGAGATATTTAAACTGTGGAAAACTTTTAATATCAATAGAATGTTCATCAAAAGAACAATCGATCAATTCAAGGAAACTTCCTCAACCAAAGACTTCGATCTGGACCCACTTGCACCTCAAGAACACCAGAAAAAAGTTAAAAGTGTTAGGGAAAAAATAAGGCGTAATCCAAGAAGGTCCATGGCAAAAGAACCAAGAACTAAGGGTAATCTGAACATTAGCTACATAAATGAGAGTAACCTCCCCTTGTTTCTTTCACTTTGAGGAAACCTTATGTTTTGGTTTGGCATTTTCATTTCACCATATATCTACACTGAAAATACGAATTTGTACGAATCAATACAACTGCATGTTTTAATATGAAAATATCATAAAATGTGTTTTTAATTGTGCTTGCACATTATTTGAAATGAACTTAATTGTTATTAAGGCTTCCTCAAAGTGAAAGAAACACGGGGAGGTTACTCTCATTTATGTAGCTAATGTTCAGAACACTAAACTAAGTGGGGTATATGTCAAGATGATCTGGGAATGTCTCCCTATAAGAGTATTAGTGAAAAGCGAATTCCATGTCAAATCATTCAGTAATAAGTAAAATTGTCTCCAACACCCTTTAATTTTTCTGAATTTCTTTCCACGTATGGATTATATTAACATTAGACAATCCCAAAAATTATGTGAAATAATAATAGACAAAATTGTTGTTATAGATGCAGTGCCACATTGAGATATTGATCTTGCTATGAAAAAATCAGAAATCATCAATAACTTAAACTTGGTTGATTTTAAGACTTTTTTGATAGCATTTTTGGATTCCTTGGACAAAAATGCCTTTATAAACCAATTTTTAGGAGTAGGGAAGCTCTTAAACTCATTTGACAGACAAAAATAGGTTACAAAAAGTCACCATTTTTCGCAACCCCCCTCAAATTTGGAGAGCTAAAAATTGACATAACTTCGCCAATTTTTGGAATTGAAAGCTCAAATTTTTGGAATCGGTTAACTTTAATATAATCCACAGTTGGACAACATTTCAGAAAAACTGAAGTTGGTGGGTGTTATGGCCTGGATGATTTGACATGGAATTACCAATTTGTGAAAAGCGAAATGCAATGATTTAGCACAGTTGGTAGAGCATCTGGCTAGGTACAACAAGGTTCCAAGTTCAATACTGGCCCTCACCAACTAAGCGCATGAGTAACACAAATAGGATTTGTGTGGTAAAGTCTGTCGCTGATGGTAGGTGTAGCACTCCACTTCAGATACAAAAACAATCTCCCAGATCTAGCACTAATGAAAAGGGGATAGACTCCTTCGCTGTCTGGCTGATACCAATAACAGAACTTCTCTGCCAACTTGACTTTTTTTTATATGGTTTCAAGTATACCTATCTAATGCTCATATTTTTCCAACAGATAAATGTGACCCATAGATAGGACCCTAACAAATAGTCTCTCTCTCTCTCTCTCTCTCTCTCTCTCTCTCTGTCTATATATATATATATATATATATATATATATATATATATTCTATGGAGGCGCGGAATGGAAAATGGACTCGTTGATTCGAGTTCAATTCCTAGACGAAGCTGTTGACATTTCACATAGCGCTAATACCATTGGAAAAGTATGAATCCATATATTCTCCCTCCAGCTATGGGTTAATTAGGGCAGACTGGGCCCTTCAGCCTTGAAGAGAGGGATAACTCTGAATTTAAAATTCCCTCCAGCTAAGGATTAAATAGTAAGGCAGACTGGGCCCTTCAGCCTTGGGTAGGTAACCAGTCTAGGAGAGGGATAACTCTGAATTCAAAATTCCTGAGGTCGCTCGTTGATTGGGATAGTGGCAACCCTTGATGCACCAATTCTTTCCTATCGACTGTGCCAAAAAGTTTGGATGGTCCAACACAAGCCTTCACCACTATAAACAAATCACTGTGTGGATGTTCATTATATGAACACTCATACGTCGATCGACGGGAGAGTCCATCATATATATATATATATATATATATATATATATATATATGCATGATGGACTCTCCCGTCGATTTCGACGTATGTATATATATATATATATATATATATATGTATCGTTTTCCAACAATAAACTTGTAAAAAGAAAACGGAAGCATTATATTTCATGTACAATGCAAGGGAGACAACTTCTTACAACACCAAGATTTACGCACCATAACTGTTTTTCACACAAATATTTTACATTTATCTACTTGTAAGCATAAACATTTTTTTAGTTATACTAGCAAAATAAAAAAAAAACGCCCTCTGGTCGACGTAAAATAAATATTGCCTGAGGGGATGGGAGTTGAAAATTTAATATCAGAGAGTTTGTATGATAAGTAAAGTAAAATCATCAAATTTATTAAAGGAGTAAAAAATAAAATAAATTCATTAAAGGAGTAAAAAATAAAAATTTGAAATGGAAACTTAGTTCTGATAACTTTAAATATATATTAAAATAAAGCAAACTATATATAGATAATACCAATATGTATTTATTAAAACTTGTTTAAAAAAACCAATGAGGACTGTCTAACATTGCATGCTCAAATTTTGAGTGTATTTATTCTATGTTATGACGGTTTTTAGGTAGTGTGACGTAAGCAGTGACGTAATTTTTGTTACAGACAAAAACCGGAAGCGAATCTCCATTATTAATAGATTAAGTCACAATGCATAACACCTGAAAAGTGCTATAATCTAATTATAAATATCTTATTGTATGATGATAAATCTTTAGTTTTCAGGTATAGCAAATATAAATGACTTATATATTATAAGACATAACTTTTAATGTTCCAGATGTTTTCAACTGATGGAATATGATTTTACTTTAAATCTCTATTTCCTGACTAAAAATAAAAAGATCCATAAATAACCGTATCCCCTTATGTCTAATTCACACCTCGTGGTTATGATTTCGGAGGAAATCCACCAAGTCAAGCGTATTGCTACAACTGTGGGACAAAGTAAACAGGGTGCATGGACCAGGTGGGAGAGTGCAAAAGAGAGGGTTGTAACATGGAGCGACATCAGACATATGGAGCCTAAAAAATTAAGTTTCCTGATAAAGGCAGTTTATGACATATTGCCAACACCAGTCAATCTTCACGTCTGGGGTTTAGCTGCGTCAGACCTATGCAAAGCATGTGGGAGAAATTGCTAGCCTGAAACATATTCTCACAGGTTGCGAGTATGCTCTAAGAAGCTACATGTGGAGACACAATGAAGTCCTCAAGATTGTTGCGGAGGCGTTGAAGATAGGCTGTGAGACTGCAAATAAAGCTGTTAATAACATCAACAAAGCAATACATTTTGTTAAAGAAGGAAACATTTTGAAATTTTTGCGTAAAAATAGGCACGTGTCATCAATATTTGACGGCTCCACGGGCTGGCGCATTGCGTGCGACTTGGAACATCAACTCGTTTTTCCAACTGAAATAACTTTAACGGCCCAGTGTCCTGATATTGTCATTTGGTCTGTTAATCAAAAGAAAGTTTTTATCGTTGAATTGACAGTTCCATTTGAAGAAAATCTTGATTGGGCCCATCAGCGGAAGTTGGAAAAATATGAAGACCTACGCGAACAATATGTCAGAAACAGATGGATAACAAATGTATTTCCCATTGAAGTCGGATGCCGGGGATTTGTTACCAACTCAACCTCAGCATTTTTGTCTAAACTTGGACTTTCTCCACCAGACAAGAGGAAATACTTAAAAAAGATTCAGGAGAAAGCTCTAACCGCATCAGCGTGGATATGGCAGTCCTATATTGTGACATCAAACCAACAAAGTCTGGTGGTATCGTGAGATACTGCTGGGGCGCTCTGGGTTAGTGGTAATGATGCTTTGGCCCCTGAAACCATGCCTGAACCCAGAGTCATCATCTGATGAAGGCTTTGCTGGTTGAAATGCTACTGTGTAAATAGCAGTCATTGTATGAAGATTATTAATAAATAAACCGAACGGTCGTAATAATTGTTCCAATGACAATAAAGAAAAGCTAAACCTTTTATTTATTCATTTATTTATGCTCTATCGCAGATATTGAGCACTCTTCTAATATCACTGAACGTTGGATTACTACAGCTTTTTCAAGTATAATAGTGCCAACCATACACAGCCTTCTTGACAATTTTAGAGATGTGCTTCATCCAACGTAAATTGCTGCTGACAGTAATACCCAGATCACGTTCACAAAAAGATTCCTTGATATTAGTGTTGTGGAGGGAGTATGTGTATGATAGTTTTTTCCTCCCAAAATGCATGGTGGTACATTTGTCTACAGCCACCTTGAGTTGCCAGTTAGTGATTCATGGTTGAACTGTGTCCAGGTCTGACTGCAAGAAAGATCTGCTGTGTTCAGGATCTGTCTTTTTGATTTCAAGATACATCTTGATGTCATCGGCATAATGTTAAAAATAAATCGGACCATATTACCTTAAGGCACCCCTTTTCAACTTTGTGTCATTAGGTCATTTTTTTCATTTATACCGTCAATATCCGGTTATTTGTTAGGGGTTAGGGCTAGGGGTTAGGGTTAGGGTGAGAACCCCTAACCCTAACCTTAACCCTAACCCCTAACTCTAACCCCTAACAAACAACCGGATATTGATAGTGTAAATGAAAAAAATGACCTAATGACACGAAATTGAAAAGGTAATATGGTCCAATAAATCTTGTATCTATATTTATATATAGATTAAAAAAAAATTATTTTTCTATATATTTGTTTTATTATCTTTTATTCTTTATATGTTCTTGTGTGATCTACACCAATTTTCCCTTATAAAAGGACGTGGCATAATGGTTACCATCATAAGAAATGGACATATCGGCCCAAGTTCAAATCCTGGACGAGGCTGTTTGTATTTCACATAACGCTAATACTCTGGGAAAAGGTATGAATTCAACTATTCTCCCTCCAGCTATGGGTAAATAGCAGGACAGGCTTGGCTCTTTAACCTTAGTATGGCAACCAGTCTAAGAGAAGGAAAACTCTGAATTTAAACCAGTTAAACTCCAGTTAAAAAATTGTCCTTGTGTTGCATCCTGCTTGTACAGAGGCGTTCAGTAAATACACATAAAAAGACATGTGTTCTGTCATTTTACAAACAAAATATACATACAGACAGACAGACAGACAGACAGAAGTACAGATTCTTTATATATATATATATATATATATATATAGACATTACCTTATTATCAATATCTACATATTCATATTCTTGTTCCTTAATCATCTAACCGTTATCATCTTGCAACATCCTCTGATTAAAAATCAGACTGTCCAAATCATCCAAAATGAAATGCAAAAATGTAAATCCAGATTATCTGATGTTGCTTATCTGCCAAATTCTTATTTCTTATTAGTGTCGTCACTTCAACTAAATAATGGACCATTCCGTTTTTATTATAAAGAAGGAAAGGGAAGGGAAGAAAAAGGACATGCCACACAGAAAAATAAAATAGAAAGAAAGAAAGTGAGTAGGGGGAAAGATAGAGAGAGGGGGCGATAATGCTAATCTCTTTCAATCGAACATAATGAAAAGAAGGGGAAAAAGAGTGAGAGAGACTTAAATCAAATTATTATACTTTTTACATATTGAACTATTTATCGCAATGGCTCTTAATTATCAAATGTTGTAATAATTAAATTATCATACTGTGGTATATCCACAGGTCCTGCTAGCATATCTATTAATAATAGAGATTCAGTCTCTATTTGTAACCGAAACTATGTCACTGCTTACGTCACAGTCATTTCAGGAATTAAGTAAGTTTATCAAAGAGTTTTTAATTTATAGTAAAAATATTAAAATTCTATGAAAAATCAATCGTCAAATTTTCATGAAAATTTCAATACTTATTCACCTTTAGATGAATTTATGTTTAAAATAGTTTTTTCCTAAAATATATCTGGGGAAATATTTTTCTACTAGGTCAACCCCCAACCCAATTCAATTTTTATGAAATCTGAAGAAAATATATTTTACTTGTATGATTTTTCAATTTTTCTCTAAAGATAAGAGTCTGAATAATTAAATCAGAAATTTTTAGAAACTTTTTGAGCTTCCTACTGTCGTAAAACAAAAATATATCTCAGTGGAGTGGAGTGAATATGATGCTTTTTAAGTAAGTAATTCATTATTTAAAAAATATTAAACATTTATTTTATTTATTTAATTTTCCCACTCCACTCAGGCAATATCTTTCAAAAATGTATTTTTACACCGCCTGGAGGGTGTTTTTTTTTTGCTAGTAATAATAAATTACAAATATTTATCATACGCAAAAAGTTTCCATGCCATTTATAGGACATTAACAGGATATGTAATATAAATAGAACAATTTTTGAAAATGTCTCATAAATTGGATGATGATGCATATTGGGATAAAAGCTGAGAAATATATTTCGTAATTTATACAATACTTACTTTCAATGTCAAAATGTCAATTCACCTTCCCCCTCCCCCACTATAAATTGCCAAACTCTTCTCAGTTCAATTTGCAATTGGAAGGCTAAAAATGTCCTCAACCAAATGAGATGCCGTCAAAATATTTATCAGGCAATTTTACTTTATTTTATTTTTTATGTGTGGTTTCAAAATTTGGTTCGGAAATTCCGAGTTTATCTTAAGTAACTTAAAATAAATCGCTTAAACAATACAATTTCCTGTTTCAAGTTCACCGTGATAAAACATGGAGGCATAAATTGGATTTTACGACATGTCAACCCTTGTTGGGTTATTTCATGCTGAAGACGTTTTGTTTTATTCATTCTTAATGGGTATACAATTTTTTTTTTAACTCAATTTTTTTAAAACTCAATTTTTTAAACTCATTTAAAGATAGGACCCTAAATGTATAAAATAATTATGGTTCTTGTAAGATAATTAAGGGGTCACAAAACAATTAATTTTAGTAAATGTAAATTAGGGGTGAAGAAGAGAGAAAGAAATATTTTGGAAAAAATATTTGGGGAAATAAACAATACATAGAAATAATCCAGGACACTATGACCCTCAGTCACTGCCTTCTAGCATATAAAAAGGGTTGGCACTGGCCATAATGACGATGAGGTTCAATGCTTCATCAACAACATGGCAGTTAACTGGTAAGACATGGGCATACAAAAATTGCCACAGGCCTATAAAAATGCATCAACCGAAATGGTGATTATGTCAAAAAATAGATATATGTTCAAACTTTAAAATGATGATGATAAACAATAAACGTTTCTAAATATTTTGTAGACCTTACCTTTAGGATTGTTGTTGGTACCTTTCTGTCCACTAAGGACAATGGAGTAGTGTCCAAAAAGAAGAAAAAAAATGTATCTGTGCAATTGACTCTGCAGGCCAATTCTTGAGTGACAGTCTTCGGTGCACTGAATGCACACAAACTGTTATGCTTTATGGGGCTGCTGACTTTTCTCCCTCTTTCTGGCTCCCTTTGATGTTGAGACTACTCTTTTCTCGGCCTCACCTCTCTCTGTGCCTTGCTTAACGTTAAGGCGCCAGGCCGCTCTATTTTTTGCTTCTACCTCCCACGTGTTTGTGTCAATATGGCATATCTTCATGACTCTCCTGCAGACATCTTTAAATCGTAGGCGTAGTCTACCTACTGATTGGAAGCCTTTTACTAATTTACTGTACAAAACATCTTTTGGGGTGCAGCTATTTTCCATTTTCCTGACATGTCCAAGCCAGCGAAGGCACCTCTCACAGAGAATAGAGAACATGCTGTTCATGTCAGCGCTCCAACCGACATCTAGCCTAAGTATCGGAAATCTGATTATCTCCCCCTGCCGCTAGAGGGAGAATCGCCAACAGGACGTTGGCACCAGAATCAAACTCCTGTACTTGTCTACAGGCTGTCGACCTGGATGGAGGCGTTTTTTAACAGCATACTTTCTGAAGGCCGTTTTGACAGCAAACTTATCAGAAGGCTGAGGACCTAAATAGTCAATTTAAGAAGGGCCCCATCCACCGTCATTTAAAAGAACAGTTACCCAGGCGAGAAGCTTTTAAAAGAGCATCCCCTACTTTTACTTATCGGATGAGAACCGATAAAACGGACGGATCTCTACAGAACTCTACAAACAGCGACCAGAATACACCTGTTAGCGCCACTTCTCCAACGAACAGTATTCAACCTCACAGATAAGTCTTGTAGCAAATACCAATAAAATTTGCAACAAGTTCTTGTATTATTTGTCAATACATGTATTAAATTTCCATTGTGTGTTTGTCTTCTTTCGTCCGAACAATTTGCCTACAACTGGGAGATTTAAAAGGCTCCCTCCCTTTAAACCCGTAATTCCTCTTATAAGTAAGGACCAATTTGTGTCTTTAGGCATCACAGGTCATCACTCATAGTCAACATGTGGCCCCATTGGGGTGATTTTACCCCTCTGCAGAGGTGCAGTTGGTGTATTCTTCTTGTTACATAATCTATGCGGTTACATAAGATTATTGTCAATCCCCTGTATTTCTAAAGGGATGGCCCTTTTCATATCACGGGTGGGACTTTCCATGGAATAGTACAGAAAGCCCGCAAAATATGTGAAGTCACGTGGGATCTGGTTAGGTCCTCAGTTTTTCAGTTGGACATCAGGCAGTGAGGATGTCCTGCCTTAACTGTGACTCACTCTGCATACGTGCGCTATGTTAGTCAGATATTTAGTTACATGAAATGTATAGTTAAGGAAATAAAAGCTTAAGAAAAATAACACAGTCTTGTGATTAATGGGTGTCTTGGTAACAAGACTGATTAGAAGGAGAAATGAGCCAAATGCAACTGATCACCAAGACGCTAGAAGAGATGTTAGAAGAGACCTAGAAGAACTTAAGATGTCAGAGACGACCAAAGACCTCAGAAGAAGAATAGAAGTAAAGTAATGAAAAGGGTATGCAACATTCTGTCCCAGCTGCAAAGTATTAACTATGGTTTATTTTCAAAACAATACTTGTAATTAAAACAAGACATTTCATACTACTAAAGTAGCTTTAATAAGCTAATTTACAACATAGTTATATTGGTCACCATTGGTACACACTAGCAGTTCTTTTACTCTTCTACAAGAGAGTTACCAAAAGGGAGATAATACCAATTCTCCAGAAGGGAAGTAATTAAGAGTCAATGTTCATTAATATTACACTTGTTATATCAATTCTATGATGCTAATCATCTTTATGTTGATATATCGAACTATATATACTGTCAAAACTTATGTGCTGATTTAAATCGCAAATGTGGAATTAACAAGAGTTAGAAACAGGAAATACATGAACACAACATGGAATTTCAAATAACACTATATTGTTACATTTATACACACAAGGAAATACAATTGTAATAATTGTTGTTGCAAACGATAATATTGTCTGTGGGAAATATCAATTATATAATAAATATAATGAATACAATTTCACTTAACTGAGTCCTTGGAATGTTTATGGTAAGTTATCATATTTACGACAGCCCTTTTCTATCTCTGCTGAATTATTGGGAGCGACAATGTCCAATTCTGAGAGATGCTGGTACAAAGAAAGGAAGATTTCTATCTTCAAGATTTCTATCTTCAATTGATGCCACCAAAATTTGCAGGTCTGTGATTGGTTGGTTTGAAAAGCGGTACATCAATCAAGGGAAACAACCCACCTACCTTAGATCTATTTTTTATACATAAAGAAATAAGGAACTTTTTTTTTCTTTAAAAAGATCTAAACCAAAATGTTGATAGTTTAGTGAAAAATAAATGTGACCCTCTGCGAAAGTCAGCAATGTAATTTAGTAATATACAGGGTGTTCATAAAGTCTTTTCAGCAGTTTTGAGATATAAAATTTAATAATTCACATTGTACAAATGATAGAATTAGTAAAAATTTAATTTTGTCAAAACCAATTGAAAGTTCAACCCTTGTAGTTTTATTTTTTATGTACGTTTTGATTATTGCATTTCAACAAAATTCATCTTGTTGCTATATTTTAATCTGCTGCAAAACTTTATAGACACCTGCTAGAAATAATAAAATCTGATATATTTCATTTAGAATACACACACACACACATATATATATGTATATATATTGTGTGATACAAACTTTTATAATCGCTATAAAAAGATCCAATCTATTATTCATTTTTTTAAAAACGACTAAAGAAACAAATTTTTGTTTCTTTTTAGTCGTTTTTGTAATGCTTTTAAAAAATGAATAATAAATTGGGTCTTTTTATAGTTATTAATCAGAGTAGTGAATTGATTCAAAATGGTTATTTTTCCCTCTGTATGGTTGAAGTGGGAACTTGAGAAATAAAGACATTGAAATTAAACTAATTCGTTGTGTTCATTTATAAGAACAAGAATGCATTTTAAAATTAAAAATCATTTCCAATGCATTTTTATAGTAAAAATCATTTCCAATGCATTTTTATAGTAAAAATTAATTCTAATGCATTTTTATAATAAAAATCATTTCCAATGCATTTTTTATAGTAAAAATCATTTCCAATGCATTTTTATAGTAAAATTATGTAACATCTATTTATGTCAGCCTGTTATTATCTATCTATCAATGTGTGTGTGTGTGTGTGTACGTGTGTGTCCATGCATGTGTATATGTATATATGAGTGTGTGCACATGTGTGTATTACTTGTATTGTAGAAAGAAGTGGACACCGAAATTAAGAAACACCCAAGACCAAGAAAACCAGAGGAACAAAGGAATCATCCCAGCAGAGAAGAAATAAAAGTGATTATAAAGAAGATAAGTATAATAATAAGATAAGTATAAGCATTATGCAACAGAAACAGGTGTCTCCAAATGCTACATAAATCATAGGTAACCTACGAATTATGTATGTAAGTGTAGTTAGATTTTGAATTAAAATTTGTTGAAATTCAAAATCGGAACGGGTTATATTATTGATAGGTAATGATCTTTAATTGATCCCCAGGCTTCTGCCAATGGAAGTGTGAGAGCAGAAGTTAAGTTTAGTTAGATTTTGGCTGTTAGTCAACAGGACTAGATGTAATGTTCATCTCTCTCAAGATGCCAACTTCTCACCACACGGTTGAAAACCTTTTGGGGTTTTTAATAAAGAATTAAGAAAAACAATAAAGTCTTGCCTAATCATTACAACAACGAAATGAGCAATTGATCCAGCCCAGAAGAAGGAAGAAAGCCCCAGAAGAAAAGGATGGCAGTGACAAGCAGATACAATAAGAAACCATCTCCTCTCCACTCTCTTATCTTGCCATTTATATACCCAATATGAAGTGGGTATATAAGTTTAGTTAGTTATATTTTGGCTGTTAGTAGAAAGGAGCAGATGCTCTTAAGATGCCAGCTTCTCACCATGCAGTTGAAGACCCATTTGGGCTTAGGGTTTTTAATAAAGAATTGAGGTCTTGAAAAACAATAAGACTTGCTTAATTATTACAACCAAGAAATAAGCACAGACGACCCAGCCCAAGGAAGACTTAGCCCAGAAGAAGAAAATGGCCGCCAATGAAGCAGAACAAGTAAGAACCCATCTCCTCTTCTCCACCCTCTCTCCCCATTATATACCCGATGTAAATTTTCTTCTTTCTATTTCAATTGATAAGAAATTGGCTTCATCTTAAAAAAAAATTTAAAAATTTAAAAAGTACATCTTGATATATATTTTTAAAATCCTTCAATGAAAATATTTATTACTTAGGTCCCATATTGTTGTTGTTGTTAGCATCCTTCCATCTACAAGAGACAATGGAGTAGTGTCCAAAAAAAATTTTTTTTAAAATTATGTAGACTGGGCAGGTTCATATGGAGGATGAGCTGTTGCCCAAGCAGCAACCGCCCTCTCCACACTACCGTTGTGATCCAAAGGAAAAGTAAGGAACCAATTGAGTTTAGCACCAGTAGTGTCACAGGAGTTGCTGGGTAGCACTGGATTTAAGCATCACATCACCTTGAGGACTCGGGCTCCTGATTTGTTTTCAGGGTTTACTCCCCTAGCCTTTCCTTGAGATGAGGTAAAGCCACTAGGCAGTGGAGGTTTTGTATCAAACTTTTCCTTTTAGGTCCCATAACAGTTGTTATATTTGCATATAAACATCACAACAATTATGGGACAGGAGTAGTAGATATTTATCCAACCCATTTGCCATGGACAGGATGTCATACAAGGTCACAATTATGAAGCATCCAGCGAAGATTGAACTCACTATTCAGTAGTAATGGATCTGCGAGACTAGCTTGCTAACCATTACATCACAAAGGGACACCTTGGGGCAGAGGTAATATCTAAAACTAGACTAAATGAACATACAAGTCAGAGTGACATAGAAAGGAAGAATATCTATTAATAATGGAGATTCGCTTACAGTTTTTGTCTGTATCAAAAACTACGTCACTGCTTACATTACACTACCTAAAATCGTCATAACAGAATAAATACACTCAAAATTTGAGCATGCAATCTTAGACAGTCCTCATTGCTTTTTTTAAACAAGTTTTAATAAATACATACCTGGTATTATCTATCTATATATAGTTTGCTTTATTTTAATATATATTTAAAGTTACCAGAACTAAGTTTCCATTTCAAATTTTTTGATTTTTCACTCCTTTATTAGATTTATTTTATTTTTTACTCCTTTAATAAATTTGATGATTTTACTTTACTTATGATACAAACCCTCTGATATTAAATTTTCAACTCCCATCCCCTCAGGCAATATTTATTTTACGTCGCCCAGAGGGTGTTTTTTTATTTTGCTAGTTCAATTAATAAAAGTACATCTTTATTAAAAATTGGTACTGGTACCTGTGTTTTTAACTGAGTAACCTAAGATTCTCTATAGACCCATTATAAATTTAATAATAAATTATAGATTAAATTCCCATCTGTTGATGAGATATATCTGGGAGTCAATTTTTGAAATTGGAAACAATAAAGGAAATAAAATGATCAGATTTAACTGGACTGTCTGAAAGAAAGTGGAATCTTGAAAGTTTTCAATATTAAATCCCATCTGCTGAGTAGCCATCCCATGAAGATAATTAAGTTTTTTTGCAGTTGAAAACAAAAGACCTTTCAGAAAATAGATTTGCCAACTTTAACTCAATTGTCTATTGGAAAGTATTTCAAACTCCAAAAGGTTCAATATTAATTTGTGTCTGTGTTGATCAGACATATCTGAAAGGCAATAAAGATTTTCTAGGTAAAAACAAAAGACTTATAAGAAAGGAAATAAAAATTCCACATCTTTAACTCAATTGTCTATCTGAAAGTATTTAGTACAGGTGTTTCCAAAATGGTCAGTATTAATTCTAATGTGTTGATGAATCTGGGAGTCAATTAAGAATTTGAAGTTGAAAGTAAAACAAATTATAGAAAATAGAATCCAACATTCAAGTATTTATTTCGGATATCAACGACAGAAAATGTCAGACTTTTAGTCATTTTAGTCCAGGCTAAAAGCGCAGTAAATGTAACTCGAAGTCAAACTTTTTTTTTAGACCTGATTGGAAAATGTCTACAATTTGATTTCATTTGGTTTGTGTTGTTTTATGGCATATCAATCCTGGTGGGTCATTTAATGCCAACAAAGTTTTGTAAGATTCATAGCAATAATTTGGAACTCAATTTTTATTAGCATTAATCTTATGTTTTGTTGAAGTTTTGAAATTGAAAGCAAGGGAGAGTCAAAAATTATCCACACTTTTGCCATAAGTAAAGTTGGCAGAGTGGCGTATTGTCAAAAATTATTAAGAACTATAAATAGCATAAGGCAAGATATCCTCAAGTTAATCCCAAATTGTTTCTAGACTCAAACAGCAAAGAATGCCAGCCAACCCAACATCAGGTCCAACAACCAGATTCTGACAGTAAAAACAGGAATAGAGATAAGTATTGTACTATTTGTAGTGAGATAGCCAATGGCGTGTTATCTCATTTACATATGTGTATTACTGCAGGAGATATATAGAGACAGTTTAGGGGACTAGGGAGATTAGCTACGAGAAGCTGAACCCAGTGCTAAGATTAAGCGCGAATAAATACTGCTGCAACAAGGAACACAAAACCACACCTCACAACACTATTATTATTATTATTATTGACATATCATCACTCCGTTTAAAAATTGACCCACTATGTTACACAGCAACCAGATGGGACCTTTAGATACAACAGGACGGGATCTGCTACCACAACTGGATGTGGCTTTTAACACTAACTAGATGTGTTGTATACTCTTCTTTTTACTTTCTTACTTCTATTATTTTGGTCATCTTTTCTATCTTATGTTCTTCTCCTAGCGTCTCTTCTAACGTCTCTTCTAGCGTCTGGGCTTCGTCTTGGTGGTCGGTTGCACTTAATTCATTTCTTCTTGGTCAGTCTTGTTGCCAAGACTTTCATTAACCACAAAACCATATTATTTTTGTAAGCATTTATTTCTTAACTAAACATTTTTCATCTGACTAACATAGCGCGAGTATGCAGTGAGTTCCAGTTAAGGCAGTACATCTTCTCTGCCTGACGTCCAAACTGAAACTGAGGACCCAACCAGGTCCCACATGACTTCACGTATTTCGCAGGCTTTCTGTAATATTCCATGGAAAGTCCCGCCTGTGATATGAAAAGGGGCCATCCCTTTAGAAATACAGGGGATTGACAATAATCTTATGCAACTGCATAGATTATGTAACAGATGGAGCCTTCAACAATAACTTTGATGGGTGTACAAATAATTTTGTCGTTATATATCTAAGTTAAGGTAGCAAAAACCTGAAGTCAACAGTGCTTGGTAATTGACTATTTCTCACCTATGCGATTTTAAAACCAACAAGAATAAGCACTCTTTAGTTATAGATATTGCAAACTTTATTATCAGAATTAAAATATACATATACATATATATATATATATAATATATATATATATATATATAATATATATGGAAATACGGTAAGGAAATTAATCCGACAATATGAGAAGAAAATATTTTAAAAATATAACAAACACAGGATGTTATGATTAGGGAAACACTTTTATGTGTCAATACTTAAGCATTTCGGTATATTGTACCATCTTCAGGACACTGTTAAGTAATGTTTATGTGAGGGACAGAATGAAAGATGTTAAGTGTATAGTGAATGTGTGAATGTCCTGAAGATGGTACAATATACCAAAATGCTTAAGTATTGACACATAAAATTGTTTCCCCTGATCATAACATCCTGTGTTTGTTATATTTTTTAAATATTTTCTTCTCATATATATATATATATATATATATATATATATACAGGTGCTATGGGTAAATTGTTGTCTAAATTTGGCAAAAATGAAAATAGCACTGACATCTCGTTTTATTAGATACATTTACCAAAATTACATGTAAATATCTTGAAATACTATAGATTTAATTCGGGACATTCGCAGAAATGTATCCTGGCTTCCTGCCTTAACAAATGCTAAGTGGTGACAGATCAAAAAACGACCCACACTAAAACAGATAAACAGCTTTGCTAATATTTTGCAATACATTTCACAATTTTACAATGTAGATTAAAAATTAATTTTTTGTAGCACCTAAATTTATGTTGTACAATTGCAATATCATAAAATAAAAAATATTTTTTTGAATTAAAAAAGTGACATTTTTTTTTATCAAAATAAAAAAGAATATCTAAATATTCAGATTTTTTAAAATTTATGTTTCTTTAATGTCTTGATTGTTTTTGTGACATTTTTTTTTTAGTTAAAATAAAAAAGATTATCTAAATATTTTGATTTTTTATTTGTAATTGATTGATGGAAATAAATATATTAAAATAAAATAAAAATACCAAAAAAAAATATTTTAATTTTTTTATTTGTAATTGAGTGTGTAAAAAAAAAAAGATATTAAAATAAAATGAAAAAAACGAGAAAAAAAAGAAAGGTATTCTTTTAGGTGATTGAAGATGTTTAAGCATGGGTTGTTTTTTAAGATGTCACCACTTAGCGTTTTTTAAGGCAGGAGGCCGGGACGCATTTCTGCGAAGGGCACCTTTAATTCATTCAAAGAAATTGCCAATGGTATCAACCATGGCATCAACCATGGCGCCAGGATGACTTTCTCTTCTGACAATCTCCTTGTTTATTCTTTTTCTTTTTCCTTTTAAAAATCTGTCACAGATGACAATGACGTCACTCCATGTCATTCATCAGTTGTGGACCCTCTGGTGGCTAATTAGTCCAATTCTGGACTTGCACATGTGGCCACACACATTGCAATGGAAATTCCCATCTACATTTGGTGGTTCATGACGACTAAGACGTCACCACTCTGCAGCCCTGTTAATCTCGATATTGAGCCACTCAGCTCCTGTGCAGCACATGTCTTTCCAACCCTGTATGTTAGAGGCCAGATCTTCCTGAGTTAAAGGTGTGACGCCACGTTTTTTCAGCGTTGTCTTCATATGGTATTTGAACCGCTTTTGGGAACCTCCTGTCCTTCGTGTGTCTTCTACGAGTTCAACATAAAGTATTTTACTGGGAATTTGTCTGCAGGCATGCCCCATTGTCGGGTATATACGTGAGAGAGAGAGAGAGACCCGGTGATAGAGAGAGACCCGGTGATAGAGAGAGAGAGAGATACAGAGTTGAGATTTACTTGTTTGTTGTTTCATTTTTTTTTTGCTACGTCTAGTCACCATTTTCCTCTTCTACTTCTTTGGCCGGTCGTTGTCTAGTCTTCTTTTTCTAAGGGCTTCTTCTGGGCTGATTCTTTAGTCATGTAAATTGATCAACTCGCAAGACTTTTATTTTCTTGATCAAGATTTATTTCTGCCCATGTTCTTATTCGCTGTGTGGGAGAATCAACCTCACAGTGGCACGTCTACCCTGCGTCCATCTCTGGTTGAAACTGAAATCTAAAATCTAGTCATGTGTTTCTCATGATGTATTCTCTAGGGGTCAGAGAGCTATAACTTTACTGGTATTTTTCCACTTTCTGATTTGAAAGCCATTGGCCCCTTATTCTACAGGGTTTGTCAATAATTTATGCTACCACATAAATTATGTAACATATGCAGCTGCCCACTTGATCTAGGACAGCACTACCTATTCCAGGCACTTGATATTGAGTTTGAGGTCATGTGTGAAGATGAATGGAAGCATAATATCACCATCCCTAGTGACCCCCCCCAAACACCCTATTCAGTACATGTTGTAGGGTAGAGCAAGCTAACTATTGTTTAACATCAGATCCTGACAAAATTTTTTACTCATCTGAGAAAAACCAAAGCATTTTTTTTGCTTGAGTTAGTAGAAAAGCTTTGCTGCGCAGTCTTTCCTTTTGTTGCCAGTGATAAAAATTAGTCTATTCTCATCTGGTATGATGTCTTCCTGCACTACCTGCCTGATAAGAAACTCAGACATTCTCATGTCTCTGGCTATGGACCTGATTGACTTGATGGGATCGTTGTCAATCATAGCCTGGTTTGTTTTTGTTTGTTTGTTTTGTTTTACGGCATATCAACCTCAGTGGGTCATTTAATACCGGCAAAGTTTTGAAAGATTCATAGCAATAGTTTGGAAGAAAAATTTTTAAATTTGATTTTTTTTATAAACAAATTTTCTATATAACCCATAAATGGGAACCTTACAGGTACTACCACTCCAAGTCAGAGTGGACCTTCGACCAATAGTGATGAAGGGGTGCTCCACATTCCCCAGACCTCCAAAACTGGAATCTCACTATCTATATGAGTGACATCTTTTTTCTGAGTTATATCGATACATACATACCAAACTTTCTTTTATATATATATATATATATATATAGAGAGAGAGAGAGAGAGAGAGAGAGAGAAAGAGAAAGTGACAGACAGACAATGACAGAGAAACAGAAGTAAAATAAAATTGCAGCATTGCAAAAATATCTGCTTCAACTTACTTAAGATTAAATGTTATGGTAATATATATAATATATATATATATATATATATATATATATATATATAGAGAGAGAGAGAGAGAGAGAGAGAGAGAAAGAAAAAGAAACAGACAGACAGTAACAGAGAAAGAGATGAAAGATAAAATTGTAAAATTGCAAAAATATCCACTTCAATTTACATAAGATTTAATGTAGTGGTAATATATATATATATATATATATATAGAGAGAGAGAGAGAGAGAGAGACAGAGACAGAGACAGAGACAGACAGACAGACAGACAGACAGACAGACAGACAGACTGTGACAGAGAAAGAGATGGAAAACATAAGATTTAATGTAGTGGAAATATATATATATAGAGAGAGAGACAGAGACAGAGACAGAAAGAGACAGACAGACAGAAAGACTGTGTCAGAGAAAGAGATGGAAAATAAAATTTCAACATTGCAAAAATATCCGCTTCAATTTACAGAAGATTTAATGTAGTGGTATATATATATATATATATATATATATATATATATACATAGAGAGACAGAGACAGACAGGCAGACTGTGAAAGAGAAAGAGATGGAAAATAAAATTTCAACATTGCAAAAATATCCGCTTCAATTTACTTAATATTAAATTTACAAATAATATAACTGAATTACGTTAAATGATTGCATATACAAATCAATACATATGCAAATCAATACATGCAAAGGTTTCAAAATAAGAAGTGTATAAATTGTACTCAGTCCTCATATTACAACATTGTCTATCCTCTTGGGGGAATAACACAGACTTATACTCTCTGAAGTTCAGCCATAGATGTTAGTGTTACCATATTACAAATAAAATGTCTGAAGACTTTCATCAGAATATCTGCTCTTCCCTTGGTTGACTTACTGTAGTCAGGTCACTGTCCTACAGAGTGTAGCATTTTGGTTTTCTCTCTCTATGTACACGGCTGTAAAATTACTTAGCATTATCTGCCATTGTTTTGGTTACACCAGTTTACAAGAGAATCAATGTTCAAAAATTGATTTTTTTTCTTATACAGATTTAAAACAACAGTTAATATTAAATTAAGGAAAAAAAACAAAAACAAGTAGATTTGGTTTGGTTTGGTTTGGTTTGGTTCGGTTTTACAGCATATCAACCTCAGTGGGTCATTTAATGCCGATAAAGTTTTGAAATAAATCAATTCTTAATGGATGATAAAATTTTGTTTATCAACTCATGTTTTTCTATTAAACCCATAGATGGGAAAACAAGTAGAATCCGGTGCATATCGTATAAATGCATCCTGGCCTCCTGCCCTAAAAAAACCCTAAATGGTGCCTGCTAAAAATCCGTGGCTGTTTGAAGGTGTTTTTCCCAAAAAGTTAATGCGATACGAAAGCAATATTTTACAGGGGGGGGGTTAAATTTTACATTTACTTGTCGAGAAAAGACTGGGGGGGCAGTCTTTTCTTGACAAGTAAATGTAAAAAATTTACCCCCCCCCCCCCCCTGTAAAATTTTTTCTTTACCAGTTTGAAGGTGTTTTTATCGACAAATACCTTTTTTTAGTGGTTTGAAGGTGTTAAAAGAAAGTCACCACCCAGGGTTTTTATTGACAAGTAAATGTAAATATTTACTCCCCCCTTTAAAATATTTTTTTTTTGGTATTTTCATTTTTTACTAAATATTTACATTTACTTGTTGTGAAAAGATGGAGGGGGTTTAAAATATCGCTTTCATATCGCATTAACTTTTCGGGAAAAATGCCATCAAACAGCTAGGGATTTCAGCAGGCACGGATTTTCAGCAGGCACCATTTAGCGTTTTTTAAGGTAGGGAGCTAGGATGCATTTATGCAATAATACCCTAGAATCTTTCACTCCTTCCTAAATAGAAGCATCAATATCATCATGGACTACTCTTACAATGGAAATCCAACAAGTTCATAGATCATCTAAAAATATATATATATATATATATATATATATATATATATATATAAAGGGCAGTTGGTGTGTATGTATGTCCAGATGAAACTATGAAAATACAACAATTAACGACAAAGTAAATATATATACACATTAAATATCACCGGCTCTTGCTTTTTGTGCAAAAATTATGAAGATTTGATCTATATTTAAAGATATCTAAAAATTAAAATATACATAGAAATAGCATTGAAATTCAGCATTTTGAAATCTTAAAAGTAAACAAATCAATACACCAGAGTTTTTTTGACCCCACATCCACCCAGATAATGCTGGGTAGTCACTTCTAGCACATAATAATAATAATAATTATGCATATGATATAATGATATATTTTAAGCTCATTTGAATAATAGAAATGAAATTTTTATCTAAACTGTTTGCCATTTTGAAGATAATGTTTTTATAGATGTAAAATGTGATACACAACAAAAGAAAAGCATCTTCAAAAATATCCTCAAATAAAATTGCACAGAAAATGGAGTCTTTTTGCAATAGGAACATTAGACACAGACACACATACACAAGAGGAAAATGCTATTTATTGATTATACAAATGAAATTTTAGAGTATCTCTCCTTTTGTAGCAGACACACATATTAAAGAATAAGCCATCCTATGCAAAGTCTAAATACCTTTATAATACAAACTGAACACAGGATTTATCGATGCTACAATGTATTACAGAAAATAGAGATATGTCTAAACGATATTTATTTTTTAAGCTTTTTCTTGCAGATTCTGTTGGAATCCATAATAGATTTTATTGTATCAATATTGATTAACAATGAAATGCAGACGACGGCATGTGTCAAATAATAAGGTTTCTGCGCAGCCTCTCTCTGTGTTTTATACAGCCAACTTGTGCACTCTTTGAATTTCAGAATATTCAATACTGTTCTGATTTAGACTCTGGCTAATCATGAGTACATGTAACCGTGCAGGATGCAGAATTCATCTCTATATTTCAAAATGGCTTTTTATATATTGATTTTCACCTCAGGGAATGAGGATCTAATATAAATAGAGAAAACCAGGAACACACAACAATCACACACACACACACACACACACACACACACATATATATATATATATATATATATATATATAAGTTTTGGTAGTAAAGACATGAAATCAATGACACTTTGTAACTGGCAGTTTCTTGCCTATGTGATTTTTGAATCAAACTGTCAGTTACCAAATGCCATTGACTTCATGTCTTTGCTACTCCAACTTAAATATACATGCTCTATCAATGATATTGAGCACTCTTTAATTTTAGATATAGCAAACTATATTATCAATATATAAATATATGTATATATAGATAGATATACATAGATATATAGTATTTGACAAAAAAAACAGACAATGAAAAAAAACAACTTTTAAAAATTGCCACAAATTTTAATGAAACTTCAGTGGCTTAGATAGACATAGGAAGTGATTATTTTTCTTGATTATTGTTGTCGAAATTCCCTTAGTTGTAGCGAAAAGTCATAATTTTCTGAAAATAAAATTTGTAGAAGTTTCCTATCTTTGAGAATTTTCTTTGACAATAATAATCAAGGTAAATATTCACTGTCTAAGCCATTGAAATTTCATTAAAATTTGTGTCAATAGTAAGAAATGATTAAATTCTTTTCACTGTTTTTTTTTTTGGGGGGGGTGGTGAGGGTTGTCCAATACTAAATATATTACTGATGACTCAGTGGCTGCTGACTTTAGTGGGGTTATGGTGCTTTGATAAATAAACCATCACTTTGTACTGTGCTTGTGACAATTCAGGATCCATATTTGAGTTACAACTTGCTTGCTACATTTGTCTTCCAATTTGACAGTAATTGGTCTTCTACACTGATGTTGTTCATAATAACATTACATGAAGAAAAAAAAATTATGTGGCTACTTATTTTGGGCCCCTAAAAATCAGCCCCCACCAAAACAAAAAACTGCTTACTGTCATGTCATGTTGAAAGCACCGGTTCCCACTAAATCACTGAAGTTAAGCAGTGGTGAGCCTGTTCAATGCTTAATTGGGTGACCATTTAAGCAATGGTAGGTACTGTAGACATCCTGAGTCTTTTGTTTATCAAAATGACTTGATTTGGCATCAAATGACCAGAAAAAGGGTTGATATGTCAAAAACCAACCAACCAACCAACCAGCAAAAAAAGAACAAACAAACAAACAAAATCCTTTGAATAACATGACCCAGACAAATAGATTTCTGAAACAATAAAGATAATCATTAAAAATCTTAAATTTGTTTTACTCTAGTATTATCTGCGTTATTCGGACTATTGTCCTCATCTTCATTGTTATCTGTACAACGTTTCAGCTGATATGCCCTCCGCCCTTCTTCAGGTATTCAATTAGACACATGGCCTAGTGGATAAGGTAGTTAGGTTAAGACAGTTCTAAGTGACAGTTATCTCTGGATTCCAGGTTCAATCCTGAGCGATGGCAGTAACAGAAAAATGATTGAGACAACTCCTACCCCAGCTATGGTTAGCGGAATGAGAACAGGATACCCGTGAACTGAATAAAGGGTTAGGTTCAAAGTTCCATGAAGGTTCCCAACTACGACAAGAAAGTTTCCGAGTTCAAAAAGAAGGTTCCCGAGTCCGAAAAGAAGGTTCCCGAGTCCGAAAAGAAGGTTCCCGAGTCCAACAAGAAATACCTGAAGAAGGCCAGAGGGCATATTGGCCGAAATGTTGTACAGATAACAATGAAGATGAGGACAATAGTCCGAATAACGCAGATGATACTAATCATGAAGCCTCATCTCAAACATTCAGAGAAATTATTTTACTCTTTTTTTGAGATCTGTCTCCACTGACCCAGGCATTGAGTGTATAACATCAATGATTCTAATAGTGACTTAGACTGGTGCTTAACCTGTGTCAAAGACATTTGTTTTGAAAAATACAACATATAAAGATAAAATATCCTTTTAGTTTTTGTAGAATAATCAGTAGTCAAGTATCAGCTGTGCAGTTTTGTACAGTAGGGTAGGTTGATTTTTCACTTTTTTAGTCATAAAATATTCATAAATTCATTCATCAATAAATATTGTTCAGATGGTGGGGCTTAGAATTTACCAACTATATACTCGGCTGGAGTTTAAGACCCCTTGCAAAAGGGGTGTCTTGGGTATGACACTAGACTGCATCTGGTGGTGAGGCTCCAGTTCTAGAGCTCTAGGGAGTGTGGATTACTTCTTTGTTGCCATTACACCCAGGTCCACTTTGATGCAGAGTGGTAGTACTTATTAGAGTCCCACCTATAGGTAAAATAGGTAAAAAATAATTGGGAAATTATAAGTATTAAATCAGAATACTTGAAAACTGTGTGTAAACAAATGATTATTATCAAATAGGAATAGTCATTTGAAACTATATAATTGTTTGGTTTGGTTTTGTTTTGTTTTATGGCATATCAACCTCGGTGGGTCATTTAATGCCGATAAAGTTTTGAAATAAATTCATTCTTAATGCATAATACAATTTTGTTTATCAACTCATGTTTTTCTATTTAACCCATAGATGGGACCCTAACAGGTACTACCACTGCGGGTCAGAGTGGACCAGGGAGCAATGGTGATGAAGGTGTGCTCCTCCAAAACTGGAACCTCACCATGAGATAGAGTTTAACGTCATTCCCAGGACATGTAGACCCTCAGTCTCCGCCTTCTAGCACCCATATGATAAAAAGGGGTTGGGACTTGCCATAGGGGCAATAGGGTTGGAAAAATCATATAGGTGCTAGGGCTTGACGTGACCAGCCGATTGATCGGAGGGGGCCTCTCCAACTGCCCGTCTAGCCCAAGATAGGGCCAAAGTGGAGTATTGCAAGTCATGAACTGCTCATCCACCTGGATTCTATCCTTAAGCATCACAGGTCGCCACCCATGGCCAACAGGTGGCCCCATTGGGGGAGTCTTACCCCTCTACAGAGGTGCAGTCGGTGCATTCTAACGCCCCACTGACAGGGCGGCTATATAATTGTGTATACATCATTAATATTAGATAGGGACATATAACTGTGTGTAGGAAGCGTGTGGTGTAATGGGAAATGGACTCGTCGCCCCAAGTTCAAATCCGGGATATAGTAATTGCATTTCACTTAGTGCTAATACCCTTGGGAAAGGTATGAATTCTACTCTCCCTCCAGCTATGGATAAATAGTAGGTTAAACTGGGCTCTTTAACCTTGGTTAGGCAACTGGTCTCAGAGAAGGAAAACTCTGAATTCAAACCTGTTAAACTCCGCTTAATAAATTGACCTTGTGTCACATCCTGCTTGTGCGGAGGGGTTGGTAAATATATATAACTGTGTGTAAATTATTTCAAATTGTCTTATCATATGGACTATCTTCTGGACCACAATATAAGAAAAACCACAAAAAAGCCTTGAATGTATGCACTTGAAGATTATCAAGAAGAAATATTCTGTATTTTATAACAAGACCTGTTTAAATAATATATATATATATATATATGTGTGTGTGTGTGTGTGTGTGTGTTGCATAATAATATTTATCTTTTATTCTACGCTATGCCATTTTTCTGACATGTTTTCTGTTCTTCTATATTTTGTTACACTAGTTGACCTCTGGCTGTGATTATTTGACTTTTCTGGGGCCACCTGTAGAATGACATGTTCTGAAAAAGACCCCAGAAACATTTCTAGGTTCCATCTGGTAAGTCTATCAAAAGAGCATGTATCATCTGTCACCCATCTGTAAAAACTAATTCTTCTCTTACTTTCATGTTCTGCAAAAAAAGAGTCCAGAACCATTTCTAGTTCCATCTGATGAGTCATCTGTCAACCATTTATAAGAACTCATTCTTCACGTTTCTGAAACAGAAATCTACACACAAAATTCCATTGTAAGCTCATAATTTTGTGAACATTTATTGGGCATAAATACATAAACAAAATCTGCTGCATCAATCTTTGTTCAAATTAAGGGCCAGTTTAGCTCAATTGGTAGAATTTTGGGAGACAGGAGACCAACTTTAAGAAAGTCTAGAAAGGAACAAGTCTTTGTGTCCCGGTTACGCATTGGTCACACAAGACTAATGCACTTCTATATACTCAAACAAGAACAACAACCACAGTGTGAAACATGTCAAACACCTTTGATAGTTAAACACTTGGTAGAATTTGGGAGACAGGAGACCAACTTTAAGAAAGTCTAGAAAGGAACAAGTCTTTGTGTCCCGGTTACGCATTGGTCACACAAGACTAATGCACTTCTATATACTCAAACAAGAACAACAACCACAGTGTGAAACATGTCAAACACTTTGATAGTTAAACACTTGGTAGAATTTGGGAGACAGGAGACCAACTTTAAGAAAGTCTAGAAAGGAACAAGTCTTTGTGTCCGGTTACGCATTGTCACACAAGACTAATGCACTTCTATATACTCAAACAAGAACAACCACAGTGTGAAACATGTCAACACCTTTGATAGTTAAACACTTGGTAGAATTTGGGAGACAGGAGACCAACTTTAAGAAAGTCTAGAAAGGAACAAGTCTTTGTGTCCCGGTTACGCATTGGTCACACAAGACTAATGCACTTCTATATACTCAAACAAGAACAACAACCACAGTGTGAAACATGTCAAACACCTTTGATAGTTAAACACTTGGTAGAATTTGGGAGACAGGAGACCAACTTTAAGAAAGTCTAGAAAGGAACAAGTCTTTGTGTCCCGGTTACGCATTGGTCACACAAGACTAATGCACTTCTATATACTCAAACAAGAACAACAACCACAGTGTGAAACATGTCAAACAAACACCTTTGATAGTTAAACACATATTAAATGGAATGCAGGTTTTTTGCTCACATCAGAAACCATTATTTTAATGCAAACAATATGAAAGATCTATTTGAAAATGTCAACATGGAGGACATTCTGTCCTTCTTGAGGGAAATAAAATTATACCATAGAATATAGACATGAACCTAATCAATACCATACAGCATGATCCCCAATGATGCTAACACATTGTTAAAACCAATTACTAAAAAGTATAAATATAAATACACAATATATATTACTTCCTAACCGTTAGGCATGACATAACCCCAGACGGGTTGATATGCCGTTAAAATCAATAAAACAAACAAACAATCAATTGATTGAGCATTTGCCAAGGAATCGCAAGATTTCAGGTTCGATCCTGGCTCTCATCAACTTAGTGCATGAGTAGCACAGGTTGGGTAATCTGATCTGTGTGGTAAAGCATCTGGGAGCTGGTGGTAGGTGTGGCACTCCTTACTATGATGTGCCAGTTTTTTGCATGTAAAAATAAGGAGTAATTTCTATATATTAATACGCATGTTTTTTAATCTTCCAAATGTTATCATCTTGCGACACCCCCTGATTAAAAATGAGACCGTTCAAATCATCCAAGATTAAATGCAAAAAATGTAAATCTTGATTATCTGGTGTCGCTTAATCATCAAATTCTTATTTCTTATGAGTGTCATCACTTCAACTAAATAATGGACCATTCTATTTTATTATGAAGAAAGAAAGGCAAGAAATAGGATATACTACATGGAAAAAATATAAAAAAGAAAGAGATTGGGGGGAAAGAGAGAGTGGGCAAGCATGTGGAAGTGATAACGCTAATCTGTTTCAATTGAACATAATGAAAAGATGAAAGAAGGAAAGAAAGAAAAAAGAGTCAGAGAGAGTATCAAATTAAAATTATTATGCAATTTTAATAATGAACTATTTGCAATAGCTCTTAAGTAAATATATTAAATGTTGTAATAATTAAATTATCATACTGTGGTATATCAACAGGTCCTGCTAGTTTAGATAATAAAACTGGTATCAAAATCAAGTAAATTTATTTTTCTTTAAAGTTACAAGTTTATCTTTCATTATATGATTGATTGAGTGAAAGAATTTAATTGTAAGTTGATCTGTCTAGGCTTATTTATAGGAAATTGTGTACATTGGGCATTTATATTTTACAGTTATATGATATCAAGTATTCCTATCTAATACAACCTAATTTGTATACTGTATACTTTTTTGTGTTGGCATCTACATCGAAAAACTCTGTCAATGTCACCATGTGTACTTGTTTCTTAAGAGTCGTTTTTTTGCCAAACAATTATATGATATCAAGTATTCCTACCTAATACTAATAATTTGCAAGCAATTATATGATATCAAGTCTTCTTACCTAATACAAATAATTTGTACACAATTATATGATATCAAGTATTCTATCTAATATAATAATTTGCAAGCAATTATATGGTTTTAAGTCTTCTTACCTAATACAAATAATTTGTACACAATTATATGATATCAAGTATTCTATCTAATACAAATAATTTGCAAGCAATTATATGGTTTTAAGTCTTCTTACCTAATACAAATAATTTGTACACAATTATATGATATCAAGTATTCCTATCTAATAATAATAATTTGCAAGCAATTATATGGTTTTAAGTCTTCTTACCTAATACAATAATTTGTACACAATTATATGATATCAAGTAAATAAATACAAATAATTTGTACACAATTATATATCAAGTATTCTATCTAATACAACATAATTTGCAAGCAATTATATGGTTTCAAGTCTTCTTACCTAATACAAATAATTTGTACACAATTATATGATATCAAGTATTCCTATCTAATATAATAATTTGCAAGCAATATATGGTTTTAAGTCTTCTTACCTAATACAATAATTTGTACACAATTATATATCAAGTATTCCTATCTAATACAACATAATTTGCAAGCAATTATATGGTTTTAAGTCTTCTTACCTAATACAAATAATTTGTACACAATTATATGATATCAAGTATTCCTATCTAATACAACATAATTTGCAAGCAATTATATGGTTTTAAGTCTTCTTACCTAATACAAATAATTTGTACACAATTATATGATATCAAGTATTCCTATCTAATACAACATAATTTGCAAGCAATTATATGGTTTTAAGTCTTCTTACCTAATACAAATAATTTGTACACAATTATATGATATCAAGTATTCCTATAATACAACATAATTTGCAAGCAATTATATGGTTTAAGTCTTCTTACCTAATACAAATAATTTGTACACAATTATATGATATCAAGTATTCCTATCTAATACAATAATTTGCAAGCAATTATATGGTTTCAAGTCTTCTTACCTAATACAAATAATTTGTACACATTATATGATATCAAGTATTCCTATCTAATACTAATAATTTGCAAGCATTATATGGTTTCAAATCTTCTTACCTAATACAAATAATTTGTACACAATTATATGATATCAAGTATTCCTCTAATACTAATAATTTGCAAGCAATTATATGATTCAAGTCTTCTTACCTAATACAAATAATTTGTACACAATTATATGATATCAAGTATTCCTATCTAATAATAATAATTTGCAAGCAATTATATGGTTTTAAGTCTTCTTACCTAATACAAATAATTTGTACACAATTATATGATATCAAGTATTCCTATCTAATACAACATAATTTGCACAGTTTTATGCTTTCCAGTAATAAATCCAGATCATATCTCCATGCCACGTGGTCTGTTTTAATTCATTGGACAAAGCAGACCTATGTAGCGACCTTGTATAATAGGGTGTTTAAAATTTTTTCACTCTTATACCTATCAAGTTTTGATTGATTAATTTTAATGGCAGGTCAACCCATCTAGAGTTATTTCATACCTAGAGGTTAGAGAACTGCATTCATTGAACATTTATATTTTACAGTTATATTATATCAACTATTCCTATCTAATACAAATAATTTTCACACAGTATATTTTTATGCCTGTATCTGCATGGAAAAATTCCGTCAGTACTGCCATAGGAAGTCTAGGAATTCTTCTCAACCTTCATGCTTTAAAATCACTAAACAGCATAGAGAAAATCCAACTGAAAATCATGTGTATCTTATTTAATGGCAACCCTCACACATCTATTGACTCGTACTTTAGCCCCACATTTGCTAATGATGAAATGGATATCACCACATTTTACAATGAGCTATCTTTCCTAGTCAGACATTCCTAAACACAACATCCTGATCTTGGGGCAAACATGAATTCTCCAATAGGCAAAAATGAAACTAACAAATTCTCCTTTCACAACTCCCCAAACAGAAATGGTGAACTTCTGGCCAAGTTTGTCTTGAGAATAGACTTGTATGCTTAAAAACCAAATACCAGAAAAAGAAAGGGTAAACAATGGACTTAGACCTACCCAAATAACCCAAAAAACACAGCTAGATTACATTGTAATAAACAAAAAGTGGATAAACAGCACTATGAACTGTGAGACATACTCCTCTTTTGAAGGAGTATCCACCAATGACAGAATCATCTTAGTAAGCAAACCAATAAATCTGTATAATATGACTGGTCCTCTTTTGCTAACAATGATATTATTCATGAAAAAAAAAAATTATGTTAAACAAAAAAGTCTTGGGGGTGGGGGTCAAACAATCGAGTCCAATCTTTTTAGACTAATCTTTCTGTTTCCTTTTTTTCTTCTCCACTTCCTGTCTTGTTGCAGCTGATGTCTGCTTGTTGTTGTTGTTGTTGTTATTTCTTCTTCTTCTTCTTCTTCTTCTTCTTCTTCTTCTTCAAAGCCTCTTGATGCTATTGTCTCTCTGAATTCATAACACACTTTTTCCTTATCTCCCACCGGGGTTTCTGCTGGTCTATTTATACATCCAGCACCCACATTCTTTTAACTGTCATAACTGTCACTTAGAACTGTCTTAACCTAACTACCTTATCCACTAAGCCATAAATAAAGGGTTAGGTTCAAAGTTCCATGATGACTCCAGATTACGACAAGAAAGTTCCCGAGTTCGACAAGAAGGTTCCCAAATCCGAAAAGAAGGTTCCCGAGTCCAAGAAGGTTCCCGAGTCTGACAAGAAATACCTGAAAAAGGCCGGAGGGCATATCAGCCAAAACATTGTACAAATAACAATGAAGATGGGGACAATAGTCCGAATAACGCAGATAATACTAATCATCAAGCCTCATCCCAAACATTCAGAGAAAAAAGCAGCTGTATGGCCATTTACCTTCTATCACATAAATCCTCCAAGTAGGATGGACAAGACATCCAGGACATTGCTGGAGAAGCAAGGACAAACTCATAAGTGATATTCTTCTGTTGACATCTACTCATGGACACCCCAGGGTAGGCTGACCAGCAAAAACCTACATCCATCAGCTCTGCAAGTAATGCTGTGACTATGCTATATATATTGATTTTAATACTGTCCTTATCCAACATATAACCAATACAAGGTCTTTATAATGTATTAGTAAATCTATAGATACACTAACACTGAACATTTGGTAACGAAAGACAAACAACTAACTTGCATAAACAATGAATGTTTAATATACATATGTTATATACTCTCATTGGGTATATACATGAGAGAGTGACTTCAGAGAGTTCTTCATGATAGAGAGAGTATCGGAAAACTGATAGTCAAATTATCTTCCCCTGTTGCTAGGTGGCGAATCGCCAACACGAGGTTGGCGGGAGAATCAAACCCTAGCACTTATCGAACGAGAACCGACCAAGACGGATGCGTCTCTACAACCACAGTGAATAGAATCTTTTCTAGTGCTAATTCACCTACGAACTGTAATTTCACCTCTCAAGATAAGTCCTGTAGTAAATGCCATTAAAATTTGCAACAATTTTGTACCTTTGTTAATATATGTGTGTAATTTCCATTTGTGTTGTTTTTCTTCTTTCATCCGGAACAATAGTCGACCACTGGGAGATTAAGAGCTCCCTATGACCCCATAATTCCTCTTAAGAGATATTAGAGACTTAATTGGTTAGGAGATCTTACTTGCTTCTTGCTATCTTATCTAGCTGTCATCTTGTCGTCTAGTTGCTATGTTCTAACTGTTTCTTCTTTTTAACTAAGGGCTTCTTTCCCTGTGCTGATTTTAGTCATTGAGATAGATTAAATTCACAAGACTTTTTTTCTTGATTGATTTAGCCCATGTTCTTCTGCGCAGGGTGATATCAACCCCTGCAGAGAGAGGCACAACCTCTCTGCTCAAAAGTCAGGTTGTATCTAAAATCTAAATCTAGTCATGTGTCTCTCGTGACGTGTTATCCAGTGATCGGGCGGGTATAACTGTCCTGGTAGTTTTCCACTCCCTGATCTCAAAACCAACAGCCTCTTATTCAGCTACAGGGTTTGTCAACAATTCATGACACCATAAATTGTAACACATAATATGCAACAACAAAATAACAAAATGCAAACAGGTTAATTGTACATTCAGTGATTAAACAGAGCTGATGAAGGTAAGGGTATTTGCCTCATACCCCACTTGTATGAGCTGGGCACAAGGCCTCGTTTTAATGTGGGCCCACCCACATGCCAAAGCTCATGGGTGGGAAAGAACAAAAATTGCGTCAATCCCGTCGGCATTTCCCCTCAAGGGGGGTGCCTCAGGCACTGGGCAATAAACCCAGCCCTGCCCCTTTAAATCAAGGGGGCAGGTGTTGCCTGGGGGGATGGCCCCCTGGGATCGATGCTATTAATTGTACTTTACCAGTCCAGTGTGCTTCGACCACTGGACCCCCAGCCAAGGCCGGGTAATGTAAGGTAAGTTTAACTTACCTTAAATCAGGGAAGTATGCTGAAGGTAAGTCTTTGCTAGTCGACCAACACTCGTGTATCTATGTGTAGGAGATCATGGGAGAAAGTTGCTCATGAGTTTGTGCTTATTTTCTACAGCAGTATCCATCGTGTATTGCTCATCCTACTTGGGTGGTTTGCAAGATAGGACGAGACAGGGCAGGAACTAAATGGCCGTAGAGCTGCTGTTTTGTATGATGCTACTTCCAGAATTTGTTTAAACCAGAGTCTCTCTCTCTCTCTCTCTCTCTCTCTCTCTCTCTCTCTCTCATTTAGAGAAGACAAATTTACTTTTAAGATTGTTTGGTAGATAAAAGACAACACTTGACATGTTAATACTGTTTCGTAGAATACTGCTTCCAAGATTTACATTTTTATTATCAATTAAAGTTCGTTGGGTGCCTTGTTTTTGTGTAGTAGTTAACAAAGTGTAATGAAGACGTACTAAAAATTGGTTATAAATGATTTACTGTGTCTTCCATGGTTTTCATGGTGAGATGTGATAAATGGTGAGAAAGTTAGAGCCCATTGTCTCTATTCTGTTCTACGAATAGAAAAGAAACATGTCCACAAGCTAAGACTAAAACAGATAGGTCTTATCTCTTTAAAGACCAAGGGACAAAAGAAAAAGTTTTAAGGGGCTGAAATGTGACCAATTGACATGTGATGTGAGAAGTCATGCCTACAATCCAAATAAAGACAATTATTTTTGTCTCTCTACAAATTTATACTTGTTTCTTCTGTTACATAATCTGTAAGTAGCTTATGAATTATGTATGTACCTGTAGTAAGAATATCTTTAAAAAGTTCATTAGAGTCAGAAGAATGGGGCTTCAGTGGAAAGTTACTATGACCGATGATTGACAATTGGTGACATTCTGCTGACCTTCCGGTAGAGACGATACATTTGTGAGATAGTTTAGTTTCAGATGCAAACAGACCTTTGAGAAGTATGGATGCTATTGTTGGTTCTGAGAGTCACTCTCCCCCTGTGGCGGAATCATGGGCTGGGTTGATGTAATAAAGCTTTAGAAGAAAACAACAAGTTTTGTTTGTTGAGTCAATATTAAACAAGAAATGACCAGCCAAAAAATAAAGAAGAACCAACACTTAACAGAAACCAGCCAAACAAGAGAACATGGTAGCTGGCCGAGTTAGACAAAGTACAAGTAAGAGCCATCATCTCAACTCCATCTATCTATCTATCTGTCTGTCTCTCCAATATATACACCCAGTAAAGGGTGTATATATTGACACTTGCTTGACAATTAAAAAGGTCATTTTTGAACAAGTGTTACATAATTCGTGGGTAGCCTACGAATTATGTCTGTAAGTGTAGTTAGATTTTGAATTGAATTTTGTTGAAGATTCAAAATTGAAGGGGGGTTATATTATTGATAGGCATTTGGGATGAAAATAAACCTCAATAAGACCGAGGTTATGTATCAGCCCACTCCGAAATCACATGACACTGGAAAAGACATAATGATAGAAAGTCAGATTCCAGCTCAAGTAAATACCTTCAGGTACCTGGGCTCCACAGTTGCCATCAACAATAGACTCAATGCAGAGCTTGATCTCTGAATTTCAAATGCTTCCAAAGTATTTGGTTGGCTGAAGAGGCGAGTCTGGTTCAACAGAGACATCTCCTTGAAAACTAAATGTGCAGTATACTGCGCCATAGTTCTCTCAATCCTCCTGTACGGTGCAGAAGCCTTGACTATATACAAAACGGATGCGCATAGACTACATGTCTATTACATGCGTCACTTGCGCAGCATATTAAATGTCAGGTGGTGGCAACATGTTTCAAACAGGACCATCCTGAAGAGAACTGGACTCCCTGGCATTACCGAAATACTTGTCCAATGCAGCCTAAGATGGACTGGCCACTTAAACAGACTTGGGGATGACAGATTGCCAAAGCAGATTCTGCACTCTCAACTGAGAGAGGGATCACATGGAATCGGTAGACCAAATGACCTTTACTTGACCCCACCCCCCAACTTCCGCCAATGGGAAGGTGTGAGAACAGAAATTAAGTTTTCTGGGGTGTTGGAGTTATTCTGATATAAGATGTGCTCTAATTACCCACCTGCATTTATAGACTAGCCAAGGTCACGTGAGTTATTCTTGCAACCAATCACTAGCAATGATGCGGACCTGATAGAATACTTAAACCCCCCACATTGGTCATAATTAAAACTGCACTCTTTGAGGACGGACGTAGGATTGCTGGATCTTTACCAATACTCAGGAAGGACTTATATGATTACCAGACTAACCAAAGGATTCATTATCGAAGGACTCTATACCAGTAACTGAGAACACTTTAGTAACCAAAGGATTCATTATCGAGCGACTCTTTATCAAGGATCCAATTTCACTGGATAAGTGCTTCTGCTTTTAGGCCAAGGAATGGCCCTTAAAAACGTAACAGGAGGGGGGGTCTGTTATTTTGATTGTCAGGTACTTTGGGGGTTGCTCTGGTAGATGTAGGGTTAATCAGATATGAGTTGGGAAAACCAATTTCAATAAGCCCTGTAACCTGGGGTTTTAGAATATACTGACTGCAATACTGCGCAGGGATAAGCCCCCCCCCCCAATAGAGCAACAGGTTGGCCATGGGTATTGACACATGATGCTTAAGGAGGGAATCCTGGTGGATGAGCAGTCCATGACATGCAATACTCAATTTTGGCTCTTACTTAGGCTAGACAGGCAGTCAGAGAGGCCCCCTGTGATCAATTAGCTGGTCATATTAAGCACTAGCACCTATATGATTGTCCCAATCCTACTGCCCTTATGGCAAACCCCACCTCTTTTTATCATATACATGCTAGAAGGCAGTGGCTGAGGGGTCTTAGTGTCCTATGTATAATGAAAATCTCTATCTGATGGTGAAGTTCCGATTCTGGAGCTCTGGTGATTGGGGAGTACCCCTTCATCGCCATTATTCCCAGGTCCACTCTGACCCGGAGTGGTAGTACCTGTTAGGCTCCCATCTATGGGTTAAATAGGAAAAAAATGAGTTTTAAAAAATCTGTTTAAAAAAAAAATTGTGTTTAAAAAACAAATTGAGTATCCATCAAGAATGCATAAAACAAAAAGTCTTCGACATAAAATAACCCAACAAGAGTTGACATGGCGTAAAATCTAACCAACCAATCTCTGTGCTAGACATAGGTAAGTAAACACTAATCTTTGGTGAATATTAACTTCTTTAGCATTAGTGAGAAATTGACTAATACCTGATACAAAGTAAATATAATAAATGCTTTTCAGTACCATTATGATTCCAAGTCTTAAGAATATAAAATATAAATAAATCCATTAAATTTTGTTATCATAAACTTTTCTACACACATTGAATATAACTAGACACTATGTTGAAATAGCCATAAGTAATATTTTAAACTAATGGAGAAATCAACAACCTGGTTCAGCCATTCCGGAAGGCAGATAATTTTATTTCTTAGACACACAGTGAAATAGGAGTTATTTTTATCTGACTACTTATTGTACGTATTAGTAATTATTGATTGAAGTCATTGATGTAATTCTTTCAGAGTGTTATCTCCATTTTTCAATGACTCCTTGCATAAGTGGAAGTTCAGTTATTGTGTCCAACGTATCATTCTTTGAAAAAAATCATCTGAAAGAAAGTGAATGAAATCTCAGAAATTCTTGGAGATATTTTTTGAGTAGAGGTTGAAACAGAGGCAAATTGAATTCACTAATGTAAATTTTTAGCAATAGACGTTAACGTTCATTTAAGTATCAATAATTTATTTGATGTCTACGAGGGTAATGAGCTTATAATTATTCACTAATTGTACAAATCTTTGATCAAATTTGCTTTAAAGCATTTAATTAAAATGATGATGATTTTGTAATCTGTATAATTATTGAAATACTTTATTGGTGCTTTTGTTTAAATTTTGATGGGCTTTCATATTGCTGTGGAGGTTCAATGTAAGGTTTGGATTTTTCCTTGGACATTTAATTTTTTTAGATGTTGGTGATATATATATATAAATTCTGATGTTTCATTTGAACTCTAAATTGCATGGTTATATATATATATATATATATATATATATTACAGAGAGAGAGAGAGAGAGAGAGGGGGGGGAGAAAATATAACTAGATGAATGAACGTGAGAGATGCATACAGAAAAAGAAAAAAAATGACAAAGTTATATATCTAATGGTAACACTGCACAGTATCCATGTTTCATTTCTTTGCCCACCATTGGCATGTTACACTGAAAGTAAATGGGAATAAATAAATAAATCAACGAAAATTGTTTATTTTCGAAATTCTTAAGCACCATAATAGGAATTAGACAATGAATTATTGAAAGCATTCTTGAAAATTTACTTTAAAATGCACGAAGCCGTTTTAGAGCATTTTAAAAATGGCGTCTGGCGAGATTTCAAGATGGCCGCTATCATTAGATTTTGAACCTAAACTTTTGCACCCGAATATTTTACTGTATTGAACAAATATGGTTATAATTTGATTAGCTACTAAAACGTTCTTAAAATTCTTGGGTATAAGTAAAATTTAGTCTCATTATTATAATTTGCTCATTACTTTCTGAAACGTATAGTTTTGCACAATAATTGTACTTGCCACTGTTGTCTTATAGTTCTAGTTTTAACATAATATATTTTTTTAACTGATTGTATGTTATATATACGTAAAACTGACCACAAAATTAACTTTTATTCCTTTAAAAACTTTTAAAGCTAAACAATTCAAACAAAGTTTGGACTTGTCGTCATGCGTCACGTACAAGGGAGATAATTTCACGAAAATCTATGTCGGCCATTTTTCTCATATTCTATGTATAAATCTGTTTCACCGGCAGTTAAAATTTTACAAGGATGATTATTTTTAACTTTTAATAGAATAGTTGCTCTTTAGTTGCACATATTTGTCTAACTGCGTATGTTTTACCTAAAAATATAAACATTTTAATATTTATCTTCGTGAGAACGAGGTCCCCCTCACATTTTAGTGCGGCGGCCATGAGGCTAGTTTGGTTGGACGTCTCCGTATATAGGCTGCTGAATTTCCGTAATTTTTGGAGGCCGTCTCTCTGGCCTTTTGGAATCTTTTTGTTTTTATAATTTCTTGAGAAAAAGAAACGAAAAGAAAGCTGTGCACACAAACCGCTTTTAGCTCCACCACGCTCCGCAGGATGCGATGGTGAAGATGTGAACAACAAGCGTGTTAGCCACCAAGACGCACGTATACATACATGTACATGCGGTTGAACGTGTGTTATGTTTGTGTCTGACAAACACGAATATAATATTTCTTTTTGCGAAGGAATACATATGCAACCAAAACGAAAATCTCATACATTTTTTACACATTCATCAATGTTTTTTCATTATAAATATAAAAAAGAAAGAAATTAACTACGACGAAAAAAAAGCAAAAAAAAAGCTAGTAGCCTAGAAAAACTAAACGAACACCCCTTCTCGACCTTTTATGTTTTTTTTTTTTTTTTGTTAATTCGAATTTAAAAAAAAAGTTTTATAAGGATTTAACTTTGTTAAAGAAAGAAAAATATTTAAAAAAAAGACTTTTGCATAAAAAAAAAGATAGAGCAAGACCTAATGGATGTTGAAATTGATACAACGAGCGCGGCTGCCGCATCTTCTGGAGATGGAGGCGAAACGAAGAGTGACGGAAGCCCCAAGCCGGTAACTACCGAGGTAGAAAAACGATTCTTTTACTAATTTATTAATATAATTATTTAGAAAAGATACACGATAAAGTAATAAGAAAAACTGAAATCGGAATTCTGCTTGCATTGTTACCGCTATAATAGCAAAATAATTAGATAAATTTATTTTATTTTCACCGCGTATATCTTTTATATTTATTTAAACTTTTTGTTCGTAGTTTTTACCTTCTTTAATGAGCAAGTGAGGATAGAATGCCCAGAAGCGATGAAAAAAAAAAGGAGGAGGGGATTTCTGATATGCTGAAAGGTTTGAACAAAACCTGCTACTGTGTTACGAGAGATTTTTGGTTGCAGCAAAGGGCTGCAATCTTTAACGGAAAAATTTAGGGGTGAAAAAAAAATTATTTTACCGCCATGATTCAGGGGAGATAATTTGTGTTTTGTAGGGGGCGCCACCTGTTTACTTTAAAAAGGAAGAAAGGGATGGAAAATCATTGTAGCAGCATTGGCTCAAGAGAGATTTATTTATCAGCATAATTTACTGCATAAATATCATCATTAATGTATTGTATATAAAAAACATTCCTGTGTATATTTTTTAAAATAGATTTTGGTAAGAATATGCTTAACTGTTTTATTTATTTATTTTTTTAATTTAACTTTGACGCGCTGCCATTGTACGCATGGTGATGTAAAGAAAAACGTCGACATCTCTTTCTATGAGTAAGAAAAAAACATAAAACAAAAAGACAATCTTTTATAGATTATTGGTAGAATTTGGGTTTTGAAAATGGTATTTAGCATTATTTAATTTTTTTTCACTTTCGAAATAACAAAAGCCTTTTTATTAAATTATATTTCACCTGAATCTGATTTTAAACCATAAAACAACAACCGTTTTTTTTCCTCATTCATGATAGACTATTATATTAATTTAAAATATATTTGTAAATGAGTAATTATTATTTAATTATTATTGTCCAGAATTATGTAGCAATGATTAAAAATAAATCTTGCCTTGATTCTCCATAATCTAACATTAGTTTTCTTCTGTTTTCTTCACGCAAAATGGTAAAAATTCAACCTGCCTTTTAAACTATGTGGAATTAGAAATTAATATTAATCAACCAATGCTTTCTCAAAAAAATCTGAAAAATGTTTGACATTCAATTTAAAACCATAACCAACGAAAATAAACTAAAGTAGTTAATTTAAATTTAGTTATCAAATTTGTTTTTGTGGCATATTAGTATTAATTTGTATTAAAAAATGGCGACGTTTTGTTCAAATTTGTTATTCTAGTTATTTTTCTTAAAAACAAAAAAATTAATATTTTCAAAAGCCGTTATCATTTTAATGATCATTCTAAACAAGGATGATTCTTATTCGATTTATAATTTGACTGTATCAGCCCTAAATTGTCTATATCAATTTTTGAATACTAATTTTTGAAAAAACAAAACAAAAACAAGTGAAAACCTTGTTTAATATCAAACCTTTGGTTTTAGAAAAGTTAGAAGGCAATAATTTTTTTTTCTAATGCTAAATTCGTTATAATAAAGTAAATTTAGTAGTTACAATGTTTTTTTTTGTTTTGTTTTTTCAAAATAAAGAAACTTGTCTTAAGGGTGAAAATATCGTTAATGCCAGTTGATAGTTTTTTTGTTTGTTTTTTGTGTAATTTTTTTTTGTATTACCGCCAGTATCTCTTGAGAGTAAAACGTGTTCGACAGGATTACTTAATAGTTTGAGCGCCAAAACCTCATTAAGGGTTTTAAAATACTTTTTCCGGTGAAACAAAAATTATCAACGAATTCCGTGGGTGGATTCAATGAAGAAAGGGTGTTAATTTTTTCCCAATTGTTACTGTCCCAACTGTTGATTATTTGAATTTTGCTTCTAAATGAGACCAAAACCATGTGTTATTTAAATATCTAAACCTCATTTGCTGGCCGTGTAATTCTGGTAGGCTTCCTTTTGTTTTTATTCAATTAACATGTTTTATATATAATAATTTTAATTTACCATTTTACCCTTTTTCTTTCGTGAATGCGTTCCTTTGTTCATTTTTTTAAAAAACAGGTTTATGTACCGACTTTTCATTAACATGAATCGTAGGGATATTTGAAAAAAAAAATTTCAAGGGAAAGTTGTATGTAACTGAATATTCACTTATTATTGGGAATTCTCAATTTCTACAATTAATTGCTAAACTATTGGTTATTTTCTTTTAAAACGGGTACCTGTTAAAACATTTAAATAATCCTATATTATATTTTTTAACTAACCCTTATTTAAGTTGTTTTTATCATATATACTAGTTATAAATTTAACTTAGTTTTTCACCAAAGAATTTTTTTTTGTCTTTATTTAAAAAAAAAAAAAATTAACTATAAGTAAATATTAAATGACAGTTTTGTGATAACTATTTTAGTGCACTTTCATATTCAGTTTCTATTTTGATAAAGGAATGTTTTCAATTGGGATTTTGTTAAAAGTTGTGGTCGATAAGGTTAAGTAATTTTTTTTTTTACTTTTTGAAATTCATCCTGGTGAACTATCCTGAAATTTCTTTTCCTTAAGATATTGCAAAATCACACAAATGAAATTTATTGTAAAAATGCAATTGCAAACATATGTTTCCTTATTACTTGATATTAAACATGAATAAAATTCTAGACTGAGTCTTAACACCATCATTATTGTTTTTATTACTTTTAAAAAACATCGTCGTACAAAACAATGGAATGGAAATTGATTGATGTTATTTGGTCCAGAATAAAAAAAATCATTTTATTGTAAAGTCTTTTCTGACTTTAATACCATTAACTCGTCTCTCAAACACTTTTTGTTTCCAGTTTGTATTGAAGGACCCTCTCCTTGAAATTTTCATCATTATAAGATGATGCTTCTCTAACCAATTCACTGATTGCATACATTAACAGTGTTTATCTAGAGACAAACTTAGAAAAGATTTTTTGTTCTCCTTTCTTTAGTTGCATTTACAAAGCAACTTATCTTTAAACATTTATACATGTAAATAATAATAATTCTTTTTTTTATGCATATACAATTATTAAATAATTTGTTCTTTGTGTTCTTACTTCATGCCTATGACACTTACCCATATAGGCTTATAATTGCACAACAAAGGCAATTATGTATTATTTTTATATATTTAAAGTTATCTATAGAACATTTGACTTCACAAATACAATGATTTCATTCATAAACATAGAGATATGCAAGAATGCACAGATTTTTAAAGTAAATGTGCCTCAATTGCATATCTTTTTAGAATTACATCTACATATTCAAGTACAACAGATGTAGAAAAAGTATTTATTGCACACACACACACACACACACACACACATTTTGAGATTATAAAATGTTTTTGGACTTTAAAAATGCCATCAATCATAAGTAGGACTATTCTTTAACTTTTGATTACTTCATTATAAATTTTTGAATAATTTTCAACAGATTCAGTATAATTTTCTGCAAATAATTTTTTTGCATCATATTCTGATCATGTATTTTTTCCATAAAAAATGAAATATGATTCAAAATTTGTAATCAACAGGATTTAGAATTAATGAAACAAAACCATTAAAAAATTGCTATTAACTTCATATTAAAAAAAAAAGAACATTTTTTTTTTTTTTTCTATTTTCAAGTTAAAAATTATTACTACAATATTTAATTTTACTCAAATCACCTATTCTACTTCTTTAATATTTAAATTAGATTAAAATCTGATAAATTTTGCTCCATTTCTATTGCTTTTTGGTTCATCATTGAAATACTTGTTTATCATCTTGTAAGGTTTCTATTTGCATTAAACAAATTTACTGTAGCCAATTTGTCTGTTGGGTGGAATATCTAAGTATTTGTATCGGACTCAAATGTTTTGAATTTTCATTTCATTTAAAAAGAGAGGAAATATATACAATTTATAAAATCCATATTATTTATATACACAAAAAGATCTGCACCCAAAATATAACAAAACTTAATCCTTTGAGTTTTCACTTTTCTCTCATTAAATTTGTTTTGATTTATTTTTCTTTATGAGATTTCTATTCTATTTTAATTTTTCCTGTCTTTCTGATAAATGTTTTATATTTTTGTTTATTTAAATATCCTCAAATTATATTAAATGTATTATGCCGATCCAAGTAAATATAAACTTGTTGTGAAAGAAATCAGTGAGTGTGAATATCTTGTTGGGATCAAATGTTTTAAATCTTAACTGTTATTGTTTTGATAATGTTTAACAAGTGGTTGGCCTCATGTTTATTTACATCTATTGTTGTTTAGGTTATCCCACAGCTGAAGAAAAGTTTTTATTCTCTAAAAATGTATTTTTCAGATACCTTAAGGTTTTTCTAGAAACCATTTCTCCTATTCTTCTAACAATTTTGATTAACAATACTAATTGATCTGACAAATATTTCTCTTTAAAAGATTTTCCTAATTGTAATGAAAGATTTCTTTGAATTCCTCAAATTGGTCTCCTGTTTTCTTTAGAATTGTCTATCATATTTTAGAGATAAAAAAAAAAAAGTAAAAGTAAATTCATCAGGGTGGACTAATGTCGGTATCAGCCGGACAGCAAGGGAGTCTATCCCCTTTTCACTAGCGCTAGACCAAGGAGATTGTTTTGGTGTCTAAGGCAGAGCATCACACCTACCATCAGCTCCTCATTTTAATGCACAAATCCATGTGCTACTTATATGCTGAATTGGTGAGGGCCATTATTTTAGAGATAGTATCATGAAATTATACATGTATATCATAAGTAAAATATTTTATGTAATGATTGTTATAGTAATAGAAAATAAAGCATTTGTTGATTTAGCAAAGTAACTTTGTATTGAAATAACTTTTCTGATTATCACTCAATCTCTACTTGCCATTACAAATCTTTTTTTGATAGTTTATTAATTTAAGGGACTCAAGTATTTTGTTATTTTTTAATAGAAGCAATAATTATTAGAAGTAATTGTATCAAAACATTTGTATAAATTTGAATTTTTGGAAATAATAGTAGAAATAATCAGTTATTTAATGATGAAATGATTAATATTACTAATTTAGCTTAGAGTGTCTGCCTAAGAATTACAAGGTTCAGGGTTCAATACTGGTCCTTGCCAGCACAGTGCATGAGTAGCATGGCTTGGGTAATCTGATCTGTGTGCTGACAGTAGGTGTGGCTCTTCACCTCTGCAAAACAATCTCTCTGATCTAGTACTAGCAAAAAGGGGCTAGACTCTATCACTGTTTGGCTGTTAACGACAATAGGCCACTCTGCAAACTTTACTTTTAATGCCAATTTTTTGTTCTGGTTATTTTGTCTGAAATCAAAGTAAGATTATAAAATCTCAAGAAGTGAACATGTTCAATATTAGATATCGTATTGGACTTGAAATGTTTTAAATGATATATATATATATATATATATATATATATATATATATATATAAACTGTATTAGATAATTTCTATCAGCCAATAGATCTTTAAATAGGATTTCTACTGAGAATCACTACCAGATTTTGTTATTGTTACTTTTGTCTGAAATAGTTATTAAATATTTTGGTTTTGGGAGAAATACAAGATTGGATCAATAAGTTCATAACCTGGCACAGCTGAATTTTGATCTGAAATTTTCATGATAAATGTTCTATGTTTATATTTACAACTTAATTTTGTTGATAAGGAATGAGATTATGTTGAAAAATATTTTTTGTGAACTAGATCATCTTTCATAAATAGGCTGTAGACTTGATTTACTTATGTGCTGAATTTATAAAGGATACCAACATTTTTAAAGAATAAATAAAACACTTTTTTTATACTTATCATTTTGATAACTAGGCGATCATTTTTGAATTACAAACATCATATAATCTTCATAACAGTTTAGTGAATTTGAAACAAATGATTTTTATTGATGTGTATTATTGAAGTAAAGCTGTAATATTTTTATGAACAAGTCTGATGTCAATTATTCACATGTATACATTGCTGTAAATTTGATACTCGACTTTTTAATGGACTGAGAAATATTTGTTTTTAAAGTTTCTCTTTTAGGCTTTTCCTTTTTCTTTTCATCTTTAATAGCAGACTCAAAATGTTATGTTCATCCAATTCTAGCTGTTATGATTTAAAGGACAGTATAAAAGTTGGTGGATAATATCTCCTAATGATAAATATTAATAAGTAGGTAAAGTTGTCGGGGTGGCCTAAAGTTGGTATCAGCCAGAGAGCGAGGGAGTCTATCCCCTTTTCACTTGTGCTAGAACGAGGAGATTGTTTTTTTTAGCGTCTGAGGTGGAGCGCCACACCTACCATCAGCTTCTCACTTTACTGCACAGATCCCTGTGCTACTCATATGCTGAGTTGGCGAGGGCCGGTATTGAACCAGGAACCTTGCGATTCCTAGTCAAGCACTCTACTGACTGAGCTAAACCGGTCCTTAAAAAAGATAAAAGTCTGACACTCATTCTTAATTTTAACTCTTTAAAGATAAATGTCATTGACATGCACTGAATTAGGTGAAGTTAGTATTTTATACCAAATTTAACCTGTAAATGTCTAATTCTTTTTAAGTAAACAAACAATAGGGCTTTTTTTTTTTTATTATTTGGATTATTCAGACTATTGTCCTCATCTTTATTGTTATCTGTACAACATTTCAGCCGATGTACCCTCCGGCCTTCAGGTATTTCTTGTCGGACTCTGGAACCTTTTCAGAAGAAGGCTGGAGGGCACATTGGCTGAAATGTTGTACAGATAACAATAAAGATGAGGACAATAGTCTGAATAATCCAAATTATCAAGCCTCATCTTAAAAATTCAGAGAAATAATAGGGTTTTGTTTTTATTAATTTTAAACTCAATTTTAATATCAATTTAAATTTTTTTGTTTTTCTTTCTAATTGCCATTGATTAACTTTTAATAAATATCCATTTGTTATATCTGCTTATTTAAAAAACCCAATTAACTTTAGTTTTATTAGTAATCCCTGTTACTACAAATTTTATCTTAGGTATTATTCTCCTAGACTATTAACTTTTTTAGTTTTATTAATTGGGTTGTTAAGTATATATCAGATATTTTATATTTCTCCTGGATTTTGTAAACTCCTTTATTTGAAGGTTGGATTTGATTTTTATATAATTTGGTTAATAGTAATGTTGAATAAAGAAAGATATGATTGATAAATATATCAAAAATACATTCTTTATGATGAGTCATTTTTCCCCTAAATATTAAGCTTCAAACAAACTGATGAAATGGCTAAATAAAAGTAAAAATAAAACATTCTAACATTGTAAGGCTTGTATAAAAACAAATCATTTTTGGCAATATAGTCTTGTGTAATATTGCTATTGAAATCTAAGCATAGGATAAGTAAAGGTTAAATACAAGTGGCAATGTCTTTTTTGCAAAAAACATAGTAAAGTAATTTACATGAAGATTAGTCATGTTTTTGTTGCAAAAAGCTACAGGTTATTTGTATTGTCTAGTTACACACACACACACACATCACTTGGTTATAACAGATGTTAGATTAGTGATCAAATCAAATCTCTTGATTTTAACTTATTCTGCTACTGAATCTGCATATGACATGAATAGTTACAAGTAATTTTTTTTTTTCTATTTATGTTTATCATTTTATTCCTACCCAAATGCTCACTGTAAAAATATTGCCATGTCAATAAGCCTGATTAAATATCCTTGGTTTAGCTCAGTCAGATAGAGCATCTGATTAGGAACCACAAGGTTCCTGATTCGTTACTGGGCCTCGCCAACTTAGCATATGAGTAGCACAGGGAGCTGTGCGGTAAAGTGTGGATCTGATGGTAGGTGGGGTGCTCCACCTCAGACCCCAAAAAACAATCTCCTTGGTTTAGCGCTAGGTACAAGAGGATAGACTCCCTTGCTGTCTAGCTGATACCGACATTAGACCTCTCCGACAACTTATATATATAGATGCTGATAACTTTGTAATTTAGTGAGTCCTTGGATTTGATTTGAATGAGTCTCTAGGAAATTTAATGGGTCCCAACTAAGGCTGTCTAAACCCTACTTTTTGACCCATCTTGTGTAATGCGTTTCTAAGAAAGTATTGAAATGTATATCTCATCACCCTTATCACAAAATGAAATTGTTCAGTTAAAGAAAGCAGTCAACTGTCATATCTTAGCTTGAAATGAGGGAAGACAAAAAGAAAAACACCAATTTGAAAAATAAAAAAAAAACCCCAAAAACAGGAGTATTTACAGCAGGGCTGAGCTATACCCGAGTTAGGCCCGAAGCCAGAACTTCTTTTGTGATGTTGGCAGTAGAAATTTCCTTTTTTTAAAAAAACAAAAAACGAAGCTACTTTCTGGCATTTATTGGAGAACTCATATTCCTGAACAGTTACAGGCTGGTTGTGTGCAATGTTTAGGGATTTTTTTATGGAAAAATTGTGTCTCTGGGGTGCATGGCTAAGATTTTACGGCACCCTTTTAGATTTTTATGTCGGATACACATCCTGTGTTACTATCCATTTCTCTCTCTCTCTCTCTCTATGTGTATGCGTGTGTGTGTATATATATATATATATATATATATATATATATATATATATATATATATATATATAAAGAGAGAGAGAGAGAGGAGCAGGAAGACATACTGAATATTTAAGGATATTTTAAGCTTCCATCATTCTAATTGTTGTTTTGTATAGTCTAACATTTTGATAAAGGAAGCTTTGATGTCTTTAAAGTGATAGGAGTTATCAGAAATTAGTAACATTAGCTTAAAAATCTCCTGACAAGTTCAGTGTAGAAAAGGAATTAAAATCAGATATATTTTTTTCTGTTCTAATCAAGTGACAGATTATATCTTATATGAATAGACACACTTTGTTTTGACTTGGTGATATTTCTGGATAATATATTCCATATAACTATACTTCTATACCATTTTCCTTACAGATGGCCAAGGAAATATTTAAAAAACAAAACAAACATAAAATTGTTGAAACAATAGAATTCATGCAGATGAATGTATGTATGATATATAAGTAAAGTTGTTGGGGTGGCCTAAAGTCAGTATCAGCTAGACCAAGGAGATTGTTTTGGTGTCTGTGGTGGAACGCCACACCTACCAGTAGCTCCTTACTTTACAGCACAGATTCCTGTGCTACTCATTCACTGAGTTTGCGAGGGCTGGTATCGGACCTGGAACTTAGTGGTTCTTTGGAGCACACTGCTGATAGCTTTTTAATTTAGTATGTCCTGGGATGAACATATTTGCCTTGAATGGGTCCCAACTAGTTTCTTAATAGATTGTAGAGGTTTTTCTTTATGATCTGGGAAAACAACTAAAGCTGTTTAACTCCTACCTTGTAACATATCCTGTTTTAATTTATTTTTAATAAACTATTGAAATGTATTTACAGTTAACTTGAAATGGTGAGGAAAGAAAAACACTGGGTAGCATGGATATGATTTTACTGTGTATTTTTAGATTTTTGTGTGTCGGGGATGCAGGACGTGTACCCACCTACCTGTGTGTGTGTGATTGCTCAAGAAAATTCCAAGTTCCTGATGTGTTCAAAATTTTTACAACCTTCTGATTAAGCTTGAAGCATAAAGCAGATGGAAAATTAGTATTCATACTTGTCTGGAATTTCTTTTCTTTTCTTTTTTCTTTTTTTTTTTTACTTTACTTTACTTTGCTTTAAACTTCTATGAAATCTAGGTAATCCATATGTTTTTTGTTTGTTTTTTTTTCATTAATAAGAATAAGACATTTGAACCTTCAATTGTTGTCTTTTTTTTAATTTTAAATATGGTCAGATTTTCAGCTATAATAGATTTTTATCAGTTCAAATTGGGAAAAAATCAGTCAGATCTAGTCAAAAAAAAGAAAGGGTTAATTTGGTAAGCCAGGATGGTGTACATAATAGAATAGGACATTGAATCAATTTTTTAGTGTTTCACGGTTCACCAACTGTTTCCAGTTAGTGATGGATTTTAGTTGAAGATCAAAAGATGAAACTGATAACAGGCTAAGAGGACATTTTTGACAAAAACATCTACAGTTATAAGTTTTTTTTTGTTTAAAAAAAAAAAACAAAAAAAAAACCTTATAACTGTAGATGTTTTTGTCAAAAATTCCTCTTAGCCCGTTATCAGTTTCATCTTTTGATCTTCAACTAAAATCCATCACTAACTGGAAACAGTTGGTGAACCGTGAAACACTAAAAAATTGATTCAATGTTCTATTCTATTATGTACACCATCCAGTGTAATTACCAAATTAACCCTTTCTTTTTTTGACTAGATCTGACTGATTTTTTCCTAATTTGAACTGCTGAAAATCTGACTATATTAATACATAAAAAAAAAGAGATAGACAACAATTGAAGGTTCAAATGTTTTATTCTTATTAATGATTTGTTCTGGAGTTGTTATTTCATTTGATAAGTTGACTTTAAATGATTATATAAAACATTTTTAGCTTGGATGCTAGCTGGAAATTTCCAACACCCTTTTCAACTATAAATAATAAATCATGCTTGGCAACATTGAGACAACCACTAAAATCTTATTCACTTAGAAAAAATTATATTTCTGTTTAAAGCAATGAATGCAAAAACTACTCATGATTCAGAATTTGAAGATACATAAGCATAATAAATAAGATACTTATCACTTTAGATACAAAATGTTTTTATTCAGTTGGTGATTAGAAATAGATATTTGCTTCAGTGTCTCTTCTGGCCCTTTAGGAGCGGGACCAGCCTTTGAACAAGACGGGGCACCTTAGAGATTATAACCCTGGGGTTAGCATCTCTTTCTTGCAATAAAATGGAGGCTCATACCGAAGCTCTTTGTAGCGCAGGCTGTGGAGATTAGACAATTTTTACTTCTACCCACACATCGGCATTACTTTGTTTTTGTGGAAATGTAAACATCATATAATTCTATACAACCATAAATTCAAATGACATTAAACTCTATTTAGTATCATGTTATTCTAATGTTACTTTTATTTCTGATAGATCCATTATTCCTTAACTTTTAGTAAGCATGGATCATTTGAAAAATATTTTACAAATAATTAACATGGTCATAATTTTGTCAACTATTCAATTGACATATATCAAAAGTTAGTAATTTACCATATGTATATGTTAATAATTTGTAATTGAAAAATTGATTTTTGTTTCCTTTTGTAATTTTAAAAATTCTTTTATGATAATTATTTAAAAAATTTTAATCAAATAATTGAATTGATATAATGAACCAGTTTGGAATAGGAATTCACAATTTTTAAAATCTAAAAACTGATCAGAATTGTTTCTATAAACCAAAATGGATTTTGCAGTTTAGAAGCAGATTGTGTTTCAAGCGGCTCATTCATTAAATCCATTTTTAAAAAAAGCTTATTTATTTATAACAGTATTCACATGGTTAAATTTCTTTTAAGATGAATCTAACCATTTATTTCATAGATCAACTGTGATTATAAGGATTCATATAAAAAATTGATAGCTTTACTAAAATGGACTTTTATGTTTGTTTAGCAGTACATGATCCATGAACCTATTAGTGTACCAATATCCAAATTGGTCATTCTCTTATTTTAAGTCACTAAAATTTTAAGCTTCTACTCAGGATGATTTTTTTTTACCTATTTATAGATTTTTATTTATTTATTTTTTTTTTTTTTTTTCGTCACTTGAAATAATATCTCTCAAAGATTGAATTAGAAGGTGGGTGGTTCTAGGGTCAATCTGTTTGACTGTAAGACCCTGGACGTTTCACTAATTCTTGGGTGGCAAAACCAAAGGAAAAACAGGTGCTTATGGCCTCATCCAAATATGAGTATACCATTGCTATAGTTCTGTCTTATCAAGGTGAATGTTTTTTCTCTTGGTATTTCCTATTAAATTGGACTTTGTGACAGGTGTGGAGCATGAATAGTGAAGTTAACAAAAACACATGGTACAAAATAAACCAACCATGAGATTTACACTGATTCTCATTCTGATACAGAACAAGCAAAAGTCTCATTTCTAAACTTCATAATCTTAAAATCAATGGCTAGAAATTCATTTTATAAGGCTATTACCTATCTTAATTAGAAAAAAAAAATCATTTCAACAATGATTACTCCTAAAACTGTGTATATATAATATAGAATAAAAAAATAAAAAAACATAAGAAATAGGACAATTTTAGTATAGATGTAAAAGAAAAAAAAATATGCAGAACTTCTACTAAATATGAACACCTTTCATGACATGAAAACTAAAACATACCTGTATAATAAAAACTGAACACTACAAGGAGTTTGATGCAAAGGAGGGAACTTACCTTCTATGCCATTGAAGAAATAAATACAAACAAGAACTTAAAAGCTAAGGGTTCATAGATACTAGGAGTGTCTATTATAAAGAAGAATGATGAAGCCACCCAAAAACTTATATTATGACCTTTTGGCAGGCCAACCATCCCTAAAGAAATCAGGAAAAGGGGCTACAACATTTAAAAAGTAGAGCAAGTCTTCCCAAATTCAATGTTGTCACAGTTGTCAGACATTTGGAGACCAGGAAGATGAATGTAATGGACAGACAGTATGCAGCAGGTGCAAGCAGATAAATCTGGAACATCCCATGAATAATTGCAACAAATTGTGTAAATATGTAAATTTGCTGTGGAGAACATCCATCTTATGTTAAGAGGGAAATCTGAAGAAAAGAAATAAGCATCAAACATGCACAAAATGTTTCCTTTTCAGAGTCATGTCAAATTGTGGATTGATACATGAGAGAGAGAGAGAGAGAAAAAAAAAACATACTCTTAAACTGCAAAAAAAAGAAATATCACCCCAAACACTAAAGAATAAGACAAGTACAAAATGCTTGTCAAAAAATTACTAGGACCAAGTGATTGTTGGCTCAAGTTCATAAATGGACAAGGATCAACATTGATCAAGACTAATACTACTCACAGTACAGACCCTTACTGAAAGATAATTCAGAACTAAGAGGAAGAAGGGACAGATCCAACGTAAGAAGAAACCAATTCCAACAAAAACCTAGAAGAAAAGAAACAGTCAAATTCCTGCAACATAGAAATGAGACAAACATTAGTTCAGTGAAAAGAAACGAGGAAGTATATAGAGAAGACTCCTGTCAAACAGACACAACCTTTGACCTCATGATCAAAGATTCATATAGAATTGACAAAATGAATTTGAAGGATTTTGAATCAATGGATATTGAGGACCATGAACAACCAAAACCTCCAAACAAGTTTCTTGTGAAGTGCAAAGCTAACCTTAGCGAATTAATGTCCTCATCTCAACTTACTGCTCTGTATTTTTTTTTACTTAGGAAACTTTCCTTCAAGAAAATAGCATGATAAACATAAAAACAACTACATATCATATAATTACCTACTTAATGATAGGGTCTCAGGTGGCACATTGATAACCATTAATAATAAAATTACAGTGAAATTAAACTCCAAACAGATAAGCATAGTTATATCAACAACTCTCCACAGGAAAATAGGTATGTTCAATATATATATATATATATATATATATATATATATATATAATATATACTGCTCAATGGCATCATTAGAATTGAAAAATCTAATCGAACAACAGGCAAGACCCTTAATTTTGATGGGATTTCAAAAGTTATAAAGAAATATTGGGCATTAAAGAAATCAACCAAAGGAATAGAATTATAGAATCCCTAATTGATGAGAAATAATTCTATTTAAATAACAAACATATGGAGGCATGCATGGTGTAATGGTTATTGTTGTAGAAAATGCATATGGTGACCTGAGTTCAAATCCTGAATGAGTCTGTTTGCATTTTGCATAGTGTTAATACCCTTGGGAAAATCCAACTATTCTCCATCCAGCTATGGATAAAATAGTAGGGCAGACTGAGATCTTTAATGTTGGTATAGCGACTGGTCTCAAAGGAATACTCTACATTAAAACCTGTTAAACTCTGCTTAAAAATTAACCTTGTGTCATATTCTGTTTGTGCCGAGGGAGTTGGGTAAATGCACATATAACAACAAACATTTAGCATCATCAAACAGTTGGCACCTGTTCTGCTATAGACTTCATATGAATCTACCATATACCCTGATAATAAATACAAAGTCCATGATGATAATTGTGGAGGCAATCATTTTCACATTAGAAGACTCCAAACCACATTGGAATATACCATATATTTCACTGGAACATTCTTATCCATAACCAAAAGAAATGACCCTCAAATTTCCTCCCCCATAAAACAGAGTAAACCCTTGTTTAATGAAGTTGTATAAAATGGCTGTAAATGCATATTGAGAAGTCTTAAGAAAATTCAAATCCAACAAAGGAAATTCTTAATTCTTTCCAGAATTGTAGAACCAAAGTTGTCAAATATTTAATGAATCTAAAAGAAAAACCTGGAGAAGTTACATATCTGAAACAAACCCTCCTTTCAAATGTGTTGTCTTAATGGCATTGGAAAATAGAAATTTGATAATTGCTTAATCCTTAAACTACTATGCAGATTAAGATCTTTTATCTAATAGCAAAAAGATCATTTTATGTTGGATTTCAAGTCTCATAGGAATCAAAGGAAATGACAAAACCAATTCAATTACCAAATCTGCTCAAGAAATGCATATTGAAAACATTCCATATGTTTATCTAAAAATAAAAATAAAAAACTTCTTTATCCAAAACAAATGGCAATTATGCAGGAACAACAATGCACACAACTCCTCAATAAAATTTGGGAGAGTGAAAATAGAATTATAGAAAAGTCTGAAAAGGAGGAGTAGGAGGTTACTCTCCCCATGATTATGTAGTGGCCACATAAGAATCCTCCATTCATTTTTACTCAAACAAGAACCATTATACTGCCCTACATGTCAGGTTATGTACATGGTAAAACATAATTGTATGCAGTGTTGCCATAAGACAAAGATTCTATGACATAAACATTATGAAATAAATATTTGAAAATATAATGAACTAAACATTATCTTGAAACAATGTGCTAATCTTGGTAGTCATATTTCAATTTCCAAGATCAGGTGGCGTTTTTTTTTTTGTTTTTTTTTTTTTTTAACCAGGGGTGTGGAACAATTAAGGGGTCATTGGGGGTCTGTAAAACTAAACCAACTCTGACTCCAGTTGAATTTACACTATATATGGCCTTAGTTTAGTCTGTCAAGTTAGACAGTGCACACTCCTTATAAATAGATTATAAAAAAAATCATTGTTTCATATTTATTTGTAGGCCATAATCACTTACATAGAGAGGAGTCAGAGGTGCTAAAAATAGAGGAATCTGAGTCAAAGGTTTTGTGTTCTGAATCCACAGCCCTGCTTTTTACACATCTTGGTCTATTGTCCTTATTTTGATTATTATATTCATGTTTCTAAGATGAGTAGTTATTTTTTATATTATTTACACAGCTCTGTTTCTTTATCTTGATATTTTTTCTCGCTCTCTATTCACGTTTCTGAGATGAGTTATTATTTAAACTTACACGACTCAGACTGTTGTCCTCATCTTTGCTATGATATTAACATCTTTGAGATGATTTATTATTTACATGACTCTGGCTACTGATCTCATCTTATTACATCCACATCATCTCTGAGATACGATGTAATTATGTATCACAATGTAATTGACAAATAGTGTGAATAAAAGAGCATTGAAAATATGAATTGTTATGATTTGGTATTAAATAGCCCATAAAGAGTTGACATGCCGGTAAACAAATAAACTAAACTTCTATTAAAATATTAGTGTAGATGCAACCTTTAGAATTTTTGGTCTCCAATATTTATGTTAGCTTTATTCTGGCAGCAGCGTCAGGAATGATTTAAAAAAATTTTTTTACTATTATAAGATCAATATAAGCAGATGTGCTTTGCCTCTGAAGTTTTTAGTTCATTTTTTTCTGATTGATAATTATATCATTTGTATTATAGTGTATATTATGATAATGAAGAATATGAAAATTTAAGAATTTATGCCCTATAATTAATCTCTTTTTACATTTGTGATATTTATGTAAAAAAAAGAAATGTGTAATCTAAATATAAATTCTGTAATAAGTGCTTTACTAATGTCAAATTGTCAGATAGTAATTAAATTTATTCTTCCTGTATTTTTGTCTACAAATTTTGTATTTGATGACTTATTATAATTTATAAAGAGGAAAAAAAAGCTTTATTATAAATGCAGTTGGTTAAAAATGTAAATAGATGGCAAATTGGGATTTATAGGTCAAGTGAAAGATAGTGTTATATATTTTTCTATAGTGATGATAATAAAAGAACAAGTCATAAATGATGTTCTCTATCTGGTTAGGTTGAATTGTAAACTTGGAAATTTTCAAGTTGGATTAGCTTTTTGTTGAATTTAATTATTCTTTTACAGGATACAAAAAAGTATATCTAAAGTCAATGGATTTGTAAAGAGTTAAAAAAAAGAATAAAATCATCATTTGATAATTCAAAAGCTGTAAGCTTTGTAGACCTCAAAAATTTAATATTTACAGAAAAATGATATTGGATATCACATAAGCCAAAAAGTTATTGATTACTAAACAGATCTAAAAGGAATTTTCTTTTATTATAGTTATATCAAATTACAGGAACAATTCAATTTTCCATTACCATACATACAAATATTTTTAGTCAAAAACTATTTAAGTTAAACACAAGTGTTAATTGTAAGTTTATTTGTTGTCATTTTAGTTCCACGTGCAGACTATTTGACTTACAACCTTTAACCTTTTATTTAACTGGAAATATATATGCAATGGTTAAAATGTGTTAGAAAAACATTTAGTAAAGTTTAATTTTCTTTCTAGAATTTAAAAAAAAGGAAGCTTTAATCTAGTTATGGTTCTCGTGGATTTACTAAGCATTATTTAATTTGAGAATATTGTTAATTTTGTAATATTGTTCAATGTAAGGATCCTTTTTCTCAGTATTTTCTTTCTAGTTAAGGTGAAAGTGTACTATTTTATTTAAATGTGTAAATTATTTTCCCCATTTTATTAAAAGGATTAATGTGCAGATTTAGCTGATAAGTAATATTTTAATTATACTTTGTGTTTGTATGTGTTTCATGTCACACTGAAGTGAGAGAAATTTCAACTTAAAATTTAAAACTATTCAAGTTATAAATCTTCAAAATATTTTGACTCTCACTTTTTGACATTTACTATTTTTACTTTAATTTCTAATATAAGATTCTTTGATATTACTTATATATATAGTGTGCTTCATATTCTTTTGTGTTCAATTCTGCTAGGTATGTAAACAAGAATATTGAATTATTTATAAAATCTATTTCCTGTCTACTACCACATATTTTAAGAATTTATAGTGTTGTTATTTTTCAGGATAGTTACAGTAACAGTTTTCTTTAATCTAAGCTTATATTAATGCAACTTGGAATTATTGCTTTGTATTATAATTTATAATTAAATATTGAATTATTTTAAATGTTTTGTTTTTATTTTATTTTTCATAAGAATTTTCAACTTCCCTCTGCTATTAATTTTGTCAAGTAGAAAAAGAGTTTTATAATTTGAAAAGAAAAACATTAATATGCCTTAGGCATGTGAAAACATGATTGGCAATATCTAGCCAAGTGAGTTTCAACTTGATAGTGATTTGCCTAAATTAACCTTATTGTTTTGACACTAAAATATGTCAGCATGAAATTTACTTCTTAAGCAACACAAATAATCTAGAACATTAATTACCAAAACTTAGTGTACTTTAAAGTTTCAATTAAAGGACATGTTAAATATGAAGGTATAAAGAAATGAGTTTAAAAAATGCTGATATTTATTTTGAAAATTGGAATCTTATTCTAGTTGCACTGCGCATATATAAAATATTCTGAAAAAAATATACTTTGATTTTATTGTCCATTATTAACTAATTCTATCAAATTTTATTTGTTTGTCAAAGAAAATTCAAAATAAAAAATTTATAACTTTTTTAAGTAAAAAATAAAAATATTATCTTGAATATTGATTCAATTTGAAATTAGTTTCATGTTTGCTTATTTATTTTCTTTTTTGCTCAATTAAATTTTATGTAGGAATCCTTGTATTGACAAAGTTGACATGTTTTCTTTTTCATTATATATTTTTAAATGTGAAAAGTAATAAAAAAAAGTTAAAAATAATAAATGTAATGATGATTTATTAATATTTGAAAAATAGTATGTCAATGTTAAGTCATCGTCGGGGTGACCTAAAGTAGGTATCAGCCAGACAGCGAGGGAGTTTATCCCCTTTTCACTAGCGCTAGACCAAGGAGATGGTTTTTGCGTCTGAGGTGGAGCGCTACACCTACCATTACTTTACTGTACAGATTCATGTGCTACTCATATGCTGAGTTGGTGAGGGCCAGTATCGAACAAAGTACCTTGTGGTTCCTAACTGGTCGCTTTAAAATATTAATAAACCATCTTCCTTTTTCTTATTTTTCACTTTTATATATTACTTTTCCACATCTGTTGGATTCATTTCCATTTCTTCCCTACGTATATTTGAATCTAATATATTCATTGTTTATTTTCTTTTAGTCATTAAAGAGTAGCAGTTCATCTCAACTTGAAAATGGAAATGATGGTTCTTCTAACCAGAAAGCATCTGCTAATTCATTAAGTCCTGAAAAGATGGATGTTACATCTGAAAAATCTCTTTCTCCTCCAGTTCTTACAAAAGAAATGGATAGCAATGAACAGAATGGAGGTAACAAAAGAAATCAAGAGATGAAAAATAAGGATAGCAAAGATAACAAGATGGAAGTTGATTCACAGGACAGTGAACAAAAGATGGAGGAAGATGATACAGACTGTGAGAAAATCTGTCAGCCTCCTTCTCTTGATAATTTTGACAAGGGTAAGGACTCTAGTCCTTCTAGTAATGCACCAACCTTAGATAAGACCGATGATAATGATGACAGTGCATCGGTTAGTTCTAAGATTGATAGCAAAGAAGAAACAAAAAGTAATCACGAAGAAGAAAAAGTTGAAAGTGAAAAAAAGGAAAAAGATGAAACTAATAAAGAAGTCAAATCAGAGAGTGGACAGAAAAAAGTTTCTGAAGAGAAAGAATCAGAATCTCAGAGCAAAGATGAAACAACAATTGAAAAGAAGGAAAAGAAACTTAGTGAAAATGATGCTGATAACAAAAAGGAAGATGGCAACGACGATGATGATGATGATGATGATGATAGTGAAAATGTAAAGAAAGATGGTGAGAAGAAAGAAATTGATGAAAAGACTAAAGATGAAAAGACAACAAAAAATTCTGAAGATGAAGCGAAAGAGAAAAAGGAAAAATCAGAGACTGATGCAAAAGATGAAAAGTCTAAATCTGAAAAACCTGAGATTGGTAGAATCTCTCCACGTAGAACTAGGAGTCAAAATAAAACAAAACCTTCAGTTGCTACGTACCTTGAAGATGACTTTGATGATGAAGATGATCTGGATCTTCAAATTACTGCTGTTTCCGGAGCAGTAGATGGACAGGTATGATAACTAAAATACTTATATACTTATTTTATATTCTTTCTATTTTCCCTTCAGATTAATCTTATTTGTTTTAACATTTGCCATAAGACAAAATGATATTTTACTAAAACTTCATTTTTACTAAAAATCAATTGTAAATGATCATCTTAAATCACATGAAAATGGGTTTACTGTTTCAGTTAGAATTTCTTAATTATGTAATAAAGTTAAATGCAGTAATAATTTCTTGAATTTTATTGAATTACTGAAAAAAAAATCAGAACACGCAAGACCTTAATTGAGAAGGAAAGAAACTGACTTATTAAAATTATTGGTATCTTGATTCTACCAATTTATATTTATATTAGAACTGGGGTGTCTAATAGAATATTTCCTTGTTGAACTTGTTTGTTTAATTACATTGTTTTGTTTCTGTTTTCAGTTGACTGGTAAATCCCGATCAGGTAACTAAATTTATTTTTTATGCTGTTAGACATTTTGTTTAGATGGATCATCAATGTTTGTTTCATTTCATATTAAATATCTCTAAATCTATATGTAATTAAAAAATAATAATAATCTTTTTGTAAGGTGAAGATCTCAATAATTTCTATGTTTAATCGATCAATAAGTATTAACTGGATGGTACTTTTTTTTTTTTTTAATCTCAGTATATTAAAGTACTAAACAGGAATTATAAGTAAATTCTCAGAGTTCTCTAAAAAAAAAAACTGTTTCAAAACAGTTTATCACTTAAATTATAAGTGAATTAGAGATTGTTAAGAGTGCTGTTTACTGACTACTAATAATAGAAATGTTTAACATTTGCATTTCATAGCTTTTTAATGTTGTCCTTTTATTTAAAATGGCTATATACACAGATATGAATATTAAATATGCTAAATAAATGTTCACTAGTTTCTTGTTCAGTTTCTCTTTCTATAAGAAATACAAGACACAACTTTAGAGATTTGTGTTTGAAAATAACTTATTGAATTACCAACATTAATAAGACTCTTTTTTAATAGAATTGGTTTCCCAGTCTAATATTTTAAAATCTTGTCTTGTAAAATCTTTTTCTTTTTTTGTCCAAATCTTTCATAGCTGTTTCCACTTTTTAAAATCTACTTCAATACAAACTAAAATATTAAGTTTAACTTAATTTTTTTGTGTATAAAACTACAAGAATTTTATTAGTTTCATTTTAACAAATCAATGTTTTTGAATAAAATTAATTTTTTTTTCTTTGTCTAGGCAAATCAGATTCAAAGGGTCAAGGGTCAAAGTCCTCAAAGTCAATTCAAAAATGTATTGTTTGTCATAAGGTAAGCTCACAATATTTTTTGTCTATTTTCATTACATAAAACCGTAATCATTATCCAATTGTAAATGGTGTTACATAATTCAGTTAGCTTATGAATTATGTACGTACTGTAGATAGATATTTTTGAATCAGTTTGTTAGATTCAAAATCAGACGGGGATTAAGTGGAAAATTACCATTGCCGATGATTTCCTAGTGTTAACATTCACTTGACCTTTCGCAAATGCGGAATTAGAGATGTGTGACAATTTTAAGTTTTAGTTCAGTTGCGACCAGTTACTAGCTGAGAGAAGACGCTGTCGTCAGCTCTCGATATGTTGCTCTCATCGTGCGGTCCTGGGCTTGGGTTTGTTCTTAATAAAGACTTATAGAAAAAGGATAAAGTCTTGTTGATTGATTGAAATAAGAATGTACAGATACCCAGCCCAACCAGAAATAAGAATCAGCCCAAGAAAACAGCCCATTAAGAGAAGATGCCAGGAACAAACAAGAGTTAGCAAGTAAGAACCCCTTATTATCATCATCTCTAGTCTGTCTCTCACCATTATATACCTGAGTAAAGGGGTATATAACAATAACAGTCCAAGTTATTTGAAATGAACTATTGTTTTAAAAAATCTTGTTGAATCTTTTAGCTTACTGAACTTTTGATCTCTTTTCAAATGAATTTATCAGCCCTGTCAGCTGGGGCTTAAGAATACACTGACTGCACCCCCCCTCTCCCAATAAGGCCACCTGTTGGTGGGTATGATTATTGTCCTGGGTATGATATTAAACTCTAACTGATGGTGAGGTTCCAGTTCTGGAGGTCAGGGTAATGTGGAGTACCTCTTCATCCCCATTGCTCCCTGGTCCACTCTGACCTGGAGTGGTAGTACCTGTTAGGGTCCCATCTATGGGTTAAATAGAAAAGAATGTGTTTAAAACAAATTGAGTACCCATAGAGAATGAATAAAACAAAAACGTCTTTGGCCTAATGGGTTGACATGCCGTAAAAACCAACAAACAACATCAATGAATTTATCATTTATTTCTGCTGAGCAGCAGTTAAGCATTGTGCAAATTTTGTTCTAATCTGAGTTGTTTATATTCATATTATTGCAACTTTGATTTATCATTATTTGCTGCAGGTTGTCTTTAGCTAAAGTCTCCCCACTAGGTACTAAATCTTTTATTATCAAAGTGAAATGTTGAGGCTCCAATTAACCATTGCAATTTACTTGACAATACTATCATTTACTCTTTTTGTTTTCAGTTTACAGAATTATAATTCACATTAATATTACTTATAAGAAGAATCTTTGATTTTGATTACATCCAAATTGTATATTTTTTAATGTTAACATTTCATTAATATAAAGTCTTGTATGCACTGTGGGTTGTTTTCATCTAATTCTATCATTCATTCCAATTTATTTGATTGCTAAAATGTCAGAATTAATTACTAATAATAGTATACTAACAAAAACTATAAACTTAGATGAAAATGTTCCTTATTTATTCATTCATTTTATAAAGTTTGAAGGCTGTTTTAAAACTAAAATTGATAATGCACCAATTTGTTTTGAAAGCCTTTTCTCTCTATTATCAAAGTAAAAAGAAATCTTCTATTCATAGTTTTATCTTATTATATCCTTTTGTTTCTTCTATATGAGGGATACTGAAAAATTCTTGGCCCAACCAAGAAGAGAATTAACTGAAATAACACACACACACACACACACAGTGATGCTGATAGTTTTTTTTATTTAGTGTGTCCTGGGACACATATATTTGCTTTAAATGAGTCCCTGAGAAATTTGATGGGCACCAACTAAAGTTTCTTGTAGAGGTTTTTATTTATGATCTGGGGAAACAATTAAAGCTGTCTAACTCCTACCTTGTAACCTATCCTGTGTAATTCGTTTCTAAGAAACTATTGAAAAGTATTTACGGTTAACTGGAAATGGTGGGGAAGAAAAAACAAAAACACTGAGATGCATGGATATGATTTTACTGCTTCCTTTTAGATTTTTATGCATTGGTGACACAGGACGCGTACCTACCAGCGTGTGTGTGTATGTATATGAGAAATGATGTGAGATGAATATTTCAGTTATTCTCTAGGTCTGGCCAAGAACTTTTCACCTCTCCCTTGTATTCTTGGAGATGAATCAGTAAATAATATTCATCCAATTTTGTTTATTGCAATATTATTTTTTCATATATTTTACTTAGATGAAATGTTTTAGTATTTAAAATGTTAATATAACTTTCAATTTAAGTGAATTTAACAACATATAAATGTATCATTGAGGTGAAATGATACACAGAAGAAATTGAGTGCTTAATGTATTTATTCAGTACCAGTGCTAATGGATACATATAAAAACAGAACAATAAGTTACAAAAAAATTAACTTACAAGAAATAGAGGAGGGTCAAATGTGGTATAGCCAAACGCAGTAAGATCAGTCCGAATATTAATCGGCTAATTAATCAACTGTTGAAGTTCTTAATGGTTGACTATTTAAGGATATCAGCCAGGTCATCTGGTAGAATTCTGAAGGGATGCTAGCTACTCTACAACAAAAAATAAAATTGATCAATTATTTAAGATCAGTGGGTTATTCTTAATTTTACTCTGTAATTTAAAACTTTGAAGACTTTGATTCTCTTTTTGATTTGAAGTTATTGAGACCTTTTTTTTTTTTAATCTCCTCTAGGTTGGCAAATGCAAATACAACATTGTCCGGAATGGGGATATAAAACACTTATGTGATGATGAGTGTTTCCGTCAATTCCGAGTGAACCCTACAGTGTATCTTCGCACAACATCCCCAAGTTCGACATCCACACCTGTACCAACACCAACAACAATGACATCACACATGGAACCAGCACCAGCACCAGCCCACTACAAGACATGTAGTGTTTGCCAGCTGATGAACATCAACACCAACAAACACTTCCTTAACTGGCAAGGCTTAGATTTTTGTGGAGAGGAGTGCCTGGGAAAGTTCCAAAGCAGTCTTGGAGGCACTTGTTCATTTTGTGGATCACAGGTAAGTGATAGATTCAAGTGGCCTTAAAAGAAATGTCTTGAAAATAAGCATAGCAGCTGTTTTACTGAGAAACATAAAATATTGTATCAGTTTTTATTAGAAATTTCAACTACTTTACTTTTGTTTAATATTTCATAAAAGATCTTTTCAAGTTGAAAGTGATATCAGCTTGTTGGGAAATATGGAAAAGAATAATATTATTCTCTTCAAAAAATCTTTCTTGGAAGAATGTATTTGAAGGGGTAGGAAGATGTAGGTGTTCCAAACTTGAACAGTTAGTGTCAGCAAGTTTGTATTTTTGTCAATGAATTCAATTCAATCTGGAACTAAACCTTTCTATCTTTCCTTTTGTAATTCAAAAACAAATTGGATCAAGTCTCCAATAAGCACCCCAAATCCTTCTATTGATAAAAGTTTTGCTTTTGCCTTGTCAACAGTTACTTCCGGTAACTTTTTAGTAAGGGAAAAGAAAGTATTTAAAAAATTTTTTTGTCCATACTGACACAAAACATTTTCAACATTTAAGAGAGAAAAAAAGAAAAAAAACATTAGATGATACTTCATATATAGTTTTTATAAAACAGCTTGAATTTGAAAATAGGGTAATCATTTCTTTTTCTTCTTCTTTTTTTTCATGGATTAATATTAACATTGGAAACATTTATGTAGAAGTTCATTTTTATTTTTATTAATGACATCAAAGTCAAGATTCATTCAAATCAGAATAATATTTTATAATTTTTTAAAGTGTTATTACATATTTTTATGTGTATTTATGAGATGAGGTTTAATATGAATAATTATATTTCAGACTGTTGTCCTCATCTTTATTGTGTATAAACACAAAATTCAGGCCATTGTAACCTCGGGCTCTATAATTAGGTAATTAAAATAATAAATAAAAAAGCACTTAAAACAGGGCCCCCCTTAGGTTACAGTAGCCTGTACGTTATGTTCATGCACAATAAAGATGAGGACAACAGTTCAAAATGTTAATTGTTTTAAATATTCTTTATCAGTTTGAAATGCAATATTTTTATGTTTTAAAATCTGATTTCTATTTTGTTGTTTTTCTTTCCACCAATCTTATATGAAAATGTCTTCATTTCAGGTTCCCCCATCAGCCAAAGCTAAATACTGTCTGAAGCTTGGCACTGAGATCAAACAATTTTGTGGGACACAGTGTCATGCCCAGTTTAAGAAACGCCTTAAAGTATGTTCATATTGCCAGAAAGATCTGACAAATGTATCCGATTCCTTTATGGCACCCGTTGGCTGGGAACAAGGTGTCTTCAAAGACTTTTGCAGCCAGTCATGTTTGCAAAAGTATGAAGAAAAAAACAATAAAGATGTTGAAATTATTGGTGTTGAACAGAGCAAGAAAAACCAACCGTGTGCGGTTTGTGGCAAAGTGTGGGTGGTGAAGCACGAAATAAAATTTGAGGGTAAAGTGCACAAGATGTGCAGTGATCCTTGTTTTTCTGCATTTCAGTATGCAAATAAACTAACGATGAACACCTGCGATAATTGTGGGGTGTACTGTTACAACGAAGGGATGCAACCTCAGTACATCCAATTTGAGGGCAATCAGAAGAGGTTCTGTAGTTACATGTGTGTCAATACGTTCCGTGCCCTCAACAAAAAGGTGGTGTCTTGTGCATGGTGTGGGTCCAAGAAAAGCAACTTTGACATGATTGAACGTGTGGATGCCAACAATAAATACCAACTGTTCTGTTCTCTCAACTGTCTTTCTTTATACCGAGTGAATCTACAGGCCACTTCCAATCAGGCTGTGACCTGCGATCAGTGTCGAAAGTTTGTACCTGCTCAGTATCACCTGACTATGAGTGATGCATCTGTTAGAAACTTTTGTTCATACAATTGTGTGATGGGATTTCAATCACAATTCTCGTCCCCTTCTTCAGGAGGGGCCTCGGGGACTTCTTCATTGCAGTCAAAAAGTCAGTCGGCAGTACAGATATCGACGTCGAAGTCTTCGAGGCCAGCAACTAGAAGTAAGTTAATTTTTAAATCTTTCATTTTACCTTTACTTATGTCAATTGATTTATTTTCTTTTTTTTTTTATTTCTATGTATTTTAATGATTTTTTTTCTTCTTTGTTTTATTATCTATTTTATAAATGAATAAGTTTATCAGTCTTTTGTATATTCATTGCAATATTTATGATTCTTTTGACCTTTTATAGTTCCTCTCCTTCCATATTTATCACAATCAGGGCTGAGGTAACTGAGGTCTGCAAAAAAAAGCAAACACAGAGCACAATGTACATTAATGCAATGGAGTAAGGGATGGGAGCCAAAAATGGGGAGCCAAAAAATGCTCATTCAGCAACAATGTTCCTTTTAATTCTTCTAGTGTGTGTGTGTGTGTGTCAATTTTTAAAAAGTTTTTATTTTTTTATTTCAAGACTTTCCTGTAACAAAATTTTATTTGATAGTAAGGTTCTCTATCTAGAGGTCACACACCCGAAAATCTACAAAGGTATTCCTGGTGTCTATAAGAAAATTCTTTTAAATAAACGCAAATTCTTTGTAACGAAAAGGTTGGGAATGATTATTGTTTAATATAATGGAATATTATTACATTCTATGAAGTTAATGTATTTAGTTAACACAGTGGTAGTGCTAAGTGACTGTACCGACAACAAATTGTTCATTTGTAATCCTCACAAAAGTATAAAAACATCCTTTGACTTTCTGATAATTGAAAATGTCTGGTGATAACAAAATTTGTAAAAAGAATTTTAATTTTACTGTATTAAATTTTGTGTCATCAGAATGATTTGGAGAAAAATCTAAATTAAATAAATTGAAAACTGAAATCTAAAAAAAATATTGAATCCAATAATTCTGTTCTTATAGGAAATCATTTTTTTTTTTTTTTTTTTAAATATTGTGTTGACTTGGATAGTGTAGATTTTACTGGGTAAAAAAGCTTTTTAGATGGGGTCTGTTTCTCACCCTCTGTCTTACTATCTGTATGCTGTAAATGGGTGTCCATCTTGCAATGCTTACCCTCTCTCTTTGTAATCTTATGACTGACAGATGATTCTTTTTTTGCCTTATATGCACTTACATGACCTCTGTTATGGCCAGTGGTCATTATCAGCTAAGAGGGATTCCATTTCATCCCAATGGTTGCTCGGACTAAGTGTGTGTGTGTGTGGGGGGGGGCTTTAAAAAACATTTTTTTAATTTAATTTAGGTTGACACTATCACTCCAAGTCTGGAAAATAAGATTTAATATTTATTCAAAATATTTATTAGTTTTTAGGGCTTTTTGAGGACATGTTACCTTAGAATGAACCAAAGCTTTTTGAGGACATGTTACCTTAGAATGAACCCAAAACTCTCTTCCTTGTTCGGTGTAAATAAAGCAGTAAATAAATAGACAATAAAAAACATTACAATGTCCTTTTTAAATACAAATAATTCTCTCAAACTTTAATAAAACCAACTCCATCCTTTGTTTTTAATAATTATTATTTTATAAAGTATATGTAAAATGGTACTGCTAGTTTGAATTGATTAAAAAAAATGGATATTTCATCTTTGTTATTTTATGTGAAATTTGACCTTATTCAAAACTTTTGATAAGGAAGTTTTTAATTATTTTTCATGAACAGCATTTAAAAAAAAAAAAATCATTTTAGATTTGGTACATTTTGAAAAGATATTATTTAAAAAAAAATCTGAACCTGGCTTACTTCCCTTTTCTATAGATTCAAGTTGTGAAGTTTCAAGGCCAAAAATGTCTTTGAATAACAAAATGATTTAATTATACCCATTATCAGTTGAACAATTGTTTATTTATAAATATTATAATAGACTAGATTGAAAATGAATTACAAAACAGTTTGCACAATTTGATTTATAAAAAAAAAATATTGAATAGACAAATTAGTTCATCCCATCAATTAAGAATGTAGAAAACTAACTTTATATATACTATATGCCATTACTATTGTTACTTTATATTATAATTATTATTATATACAGTATTATCTGCCTGAAGACCTATCTTCCATTGCTAGATATATATAAACTTTCATATTTCAAAAGACAATATTTTTTTTAATCGTATTTCAAGTAGAATTCTTGTATTTGGTGGTATTGTTTATTTTGTCATTCAGCAGAAATAGTTAATTTCACTACTTAAGATTTTGCAATAATGCTTCAGGCAATACCTCTCATCAATTAATAAAAAAAAGTCTAAAGAGGATGGTATTTTTGCATTTTGGCTTTGATTTTCATTATAATGGTATGAATTACACTTTGAGGATAATTCTTGATTTATTTTGTTTTCATCAACCACAAAAAAGGTTAAGTAAACATATATATATATATATATATATATACAGCTGTTCTATTTTTCTCTTACACATTTAGTTAGAGTAATTTAAAGAAACAATTATTTTGGTAATTAGTATTAATTAGATCATTCAATGAATGGCTTTTCTGAATGTCAGTCATAATTTATTTACAGTGAATAAACAAAAGAGGATCTTTGACTTTTTAACATCTATAATTAATTATTACATTTTGAAAATATACATTAAAGAATTTGCATATTTTCATATTTGTACTTGGTGTGTGTGTGTTATATATATATATATATATATATATATATATATATATATATATATATATAATAATATTGGTATAAATGATATATAGTTAATTTGTGGATTTATACTATTTTGTTTTTTTAGTGATATCTGGATTAAGTGAAATTCTATGTAACTAGAAACCTGACAAACCTAAAATAAACAGTTGTTTATATTTGACATTTTAGAACTTTTGTCAATCTCTGTAGAGATACTCTTTTCTTTTTTCTTCTTGTCAGAAACTGAACCAAATCGAATAAAAATGTTAATTATTTTCAAATTCACACTGATAATATATAAGATTGCTGAAAATGTCTTCATTCAACTCTTTAATGACAAAATAAACACGTCAACAATGAAGTTTTCATAGTTTCTTTGAATGATAGAGATATAAAGATAAATCTTTAAAGAAGAGTTGTCCATACCCAAAGTTGCAAGACACACTCAGATCTCAGATCAAATAAATAAGAATTAAGAAAGCAAGAATTGATTTATTTTAACATTTTCATAATGTTTTTATTCTGCTAATAACAACTATAGATGATGAAACATTTTGATTTTGAGACACTTCCCAAATGGTTGTGAAATAATTTAGTCTGGATTCCTGGATTTTAGTCATTCTAAAAATAATGTATTTTGTATTACTATATATTCAAGTTAGAAAAGTTGCAGTGAGTAGTTTTGATTCTCACTTACTGAAGTATGTGAGAACTTGACTATGTTTTACTATGTTTCCTACTAAAATGACATAAATGTACATTGATGCTACTTCAAATATTTCAGATTTTATCACTTTTATTTTATATGAAATAATAATGAAATTTATTGTGTACAGTGCTCAGGTGCACCAAAGTACACAGAATAATGTATTAGCACATGTATTATAACAGTTTACAGTAGTAATATGCATGTATGTGTGCACGTGTGTGCATATGTGTGTGGAGAGGGGCATCAAGTATAGTGTCGGCGGACTACAGGAAGCATGGAGGCTTTGAAAGATTCAGTGTTTCGGCAGCCCTACAACAGACGTGGGCAGCTTATTCCATGCCTCCGCAATTCTGAGCGTGAATACCACTTTGCATTTTTATATAGTATGCTATGACAACAAATTTTATGGATGACCAAACTAATATATACAAATGGTCCATAGTAATATAATGGGAAAATCTATCATTTATTGATTTTCTGATATTTCAAATTTTTTTAGGCTGGAGTTTGCTAGAAATAATATTTTTTAAATTTCTGAACTTTATAAAAAGCTGCTCTTTGTGCTTGATAGAAATGGGATTCGTGACTTAACTTGTCTTAGTCACTGTGCATAATTAATTTTCAGCTGACTGCTGATTTTGGAAATGTTGTCTTATATTGGGTATCACTCTACACATACACTCAAAAAAAAAAGAAGAAAAAAAGAAAAATCAGCTGTGATGATAATAATTAAGGGGCATTATGTCAAGTGGAACCTTTAACATAATTGTTATTTACTGTTGTCTAAATCTGTTTTTAGTTAGTTTTAAATCAGAAATGATTTTCTTTTTTTCAATATATATATATATATATATATATAATATATTATATATATATATATATATATATATATATATAATTTCGAAAAAAAAAAATCATTTCTGATTTTAAAATCTAACTAGGGTTTCTTTTCTTTTAAGAAAAAAAAAAAAAACAGAATTTATTTTACAACATGCATATGCTTTTACGCGTCCTTTTTAAATTCTGTACTGTAATAAACTTTTCATATATATATATAATATATATATATATATATATATATATATATATATAACTATTTGCACATATTACATAACAGTTGATTTTTTATATATTTATCAGAACATAACATTATAATATAATACAATCTTAGTATCATTTGATTTAGTCTGTATTTTTATTTGTGAAATATCCTTAAAGAGATTTGCTGTTGATATTTCCTACCATTCATAAACATATTGTTTTGTATAAACTCCTCATTATGTGTTGGCTATTATTCTTTGTAATCTTTTAACTTCTCTTGGTTCAAGTGGGTGCAAAAATACCATTGCCAACATATTTGCTTTGGTAGACAGTAAAAGCTTTCATCCTAAATGATTTTTCCCATCATTTATTTGAGGAGGTATTTCATTAAAATAATTTTATTTCATATCTAATTAAAAATAGATTGTACCTAAAAAGAGCACAGAAGTGAAATTTCTCAAGGAGTGGATCTGATACTAAAGACATAAAGCAACATAAGATGAAAATATTAAGATATTCAGTTTAATGTGAAATACAATTAACTTAGACAAAATAAAAACCAGATTTGACAACCAAACAGAAATGTGGTTTATTTAAACCAATATTTACTATGCACAAGGTTACAATTGGAGTATCAGTTAAAATGGCACTTTAGAATGAAAATTAATTTATATATATATATATATTTATCAAGCCCTCTGCACAACTAGGATGTGACACATGGTCAATTTAAGTAGAGTTTAACAGGTATTATTCTCCTAGACTGGTTACCTCATTCATTCAAGATTTGAACTTGGGTCATTGAGTCCAATTACACCATGCCCCTCCACAAAGATTAGTTTATAGTACAAATAAGTCAACTAAATTACTAGTATAGATGTTATAGTAAGTTTGATATTTGTTGATCACTTTGCTGTTACCTACATTTTATGTACTGTCTGTATATATTCTGTACAAATAGAAATAGAAGCATTTTCTATTTCACTATTCACTAATCCCCTGGTGATCTACATTTAATTTGATGTCAACTTTAGCAAGGATTTACCACTAGTAGTTTTGTTGGTTAGGGTATTAAAAATGTAAAACAAAAATAACCTGTTTCTCTGGTACTGCAACATTGTTGCTTTTTTTTTTCTTTTCTGTTTTTCTAATGTTAATTATAAAATCTTATTCTCCAAAGCTTGGCACATGATGTATGCAATTATCACAAATGGATTTTGAGTTGACAAAATAATGAAATATGAAATAGTCATTTCATTCATTTAAATAATCGAGAGAAGAAAAAAAAGAAGAAAAAAAAGAAGAAAAAAACTAATGAAAATATAACAATAGTTAAAAGAATAGTTAGTTTTCTGATTTCATGATTCATATTTAATATTTCCTATTTGTGCTGGTCTTAATAAACTTATATTCAAATATTTTATGATTTAAGTGCAGTTTAAGTAGAATATTATGTGTAAAAATTATACTTATCTTTATTTTCTATTTTATACATAAGAATCAAAATTTGTTTTCAATTTGCAAGGGGAAAATCTATTGAAATTTAACTTTCTCTATTATCACTTTGAATTAGGATTTAACCAAAATTTCATAATAAATACTGCTGATTCAATTTTGTATTCCATTTATTTTTACCATTTATTTCAAATTTAATACAAAATATTGGATTATATATTTAAAGTTATTTTTTCTTTAGATATAAATTATTTTATTAGTTAGCTTCAAATATAATGATGGCACAGGACGACAAAAAATTTTTTTAGAAGATATGACTTTTTTTTTTTTTTCCCCCACAACTTATTTTTCTTTTGACAATTAGAATATATTTTGGGGGAAAAGATTAGCTAAAGAAATTAACTGGAACCTTGGAATTTTAGAAAATAATATAGTTCTGAATTTAAAGAAAATGTGTAAAAATTAAAAACAAAACATTTGACATTAATAGTGTAAAATATGATAGAAGGAATTAGGAAGTTGTCAGATATCTGTATTAATTACTTCCTTTTTTTTTTTTTTCTGTGATCCAAGATTTTTTTTTTAGAATAATTGTTTGCTGTGTTTTATTCCTTCTTTTAGTCACGTCTCAGCAGTTTGATATCTCTCCATACTGCAACATATTAACAATCTTCTCGTATCTAATGTCTCTAGCATTTCTAAAATAAGCAGCAGATAAATATAAATCTCACGGCTTCTACTAATGCACAGACTAAATGGACAGGTTTTTTATTTAAAAAAATTTTTTTTTTTTTTTTTAAAGAATAGTCTTATTAGAGCAAAATTTAATTTCTGGAAGTTGGATGGTGTGTAAATGTTTGATTTTCCTTCCCTTTAGAATTGCCTTGAGTATTAATATTTTCTTTAATTGAGAGATATTTCTTTTCTGTTTCAACTGAATGTAGCAAAATGTAAGAACTACATGCTTACTCTTATTTTCTTGACTTTTGCTTTTAGAATCAATAAGAATAGATTTTAAGATTTGATGAAATGATGTTATGACTTTAAAAAAATATATATATATTTTGAGCCTGTAAAATATAATAATAAACTCCTTAATTCATTTGGAACAGTAATTTTTATTTTTTTTATTTAAAAAAAATTAAATTTAAAATTTACTTTTATTAACAAGTCACTTTTAGTGGGTATACATTCTCTTATTTTTGTCAATGTTTTTCTTTTTAAAAAAAAATGAAATAAAGTTAGATGTTTCTAATTAAATCATTCTTTAGTAACATTGTTCGAAATGTAAAATAATTCTTTTGTTTGAACAAATTTATTTTGAAGATTATACTTTGTACACATTACTTAAAATAGACAAAATAATTCGTCTGAGTAAAATTCTTTAATTTTAAAAAGCCAAATTAATATGAAGAAATACAATTTAAATCAATTGCATAGTTATCTCATAACTGACTTTTGTCATTATCTGTTATCTATTATTAAAAATCTTACATCTAATTACAAAAATTAAAAATCTTTTTAATTCTATTTTTATTATTTGCCTTACAATAGTTATCTATATATTCAGTATCTTGTGTTTTAGATCAAGTTTGAATATCACTATCAATTTTATAAATTCTATTCTAATAATTTGTATTTGTTTTGATCTTTTTATATATTTTCAAAGTATCATCCTCATCCTCATCCCTTTTGTAATATTTTTGTTTTCTCAAGCCATATACAGAATATATAAAAACTCATATAGTTAATCAGTTATCATCACAAAAACAATCAAAATGTGATTACATTCTATTCAACCTTTTATATTTATCTTTAGATATCTAATACCAAAATCATTTTAGTTAAAATATTTATTTCATTTTAAACTATTTCATGGTCTATGTAAGAATGTATAGTAAACTTGTTTGTAAGAGAAAAGATTTAAATGATAGTTCTGTGTTAAACTTTTGCATGCTCTACTTTCTGGTATTGCATGACCAATACAAGTATCAAAATACCTTGATTAAGGGAGAAAAATAAGGTTTTATTGTCAGTTCAGAATGAAGAATGTGTAGTTATAGATATAAGATTACTGAGTGAATATAAACTTTTATTCTAATAAGTCATAAAGATCAACACAGTTAAGTTTTCTTGGGTCAAATATTTTCTTTTTAAGTAATTAATTTTTAATCCCCAAAAAGTTGATCTTTTTGTGCCAATTTATTTTCTACTTTTGATTGTTTCAGTTTGTTATTGTTGTTGTTGTCTTCATTTTTCTCATTGGTGTGTTGGTGATGTTGCTTTTTTGTTTGCCTTGGATGTGTACATAATTTACAGCAGGTGTTTGTAGTTTGCATTTATTATCAATACAATTGAAGCATTTAACAACAACAACAAACCCCCCCAAAAAAAAACAAATATATCACAGCATTTCAAGTGTTACTTCTTTTCCAGGGTTTGTATGATAATGTTACATAACATTCTACCAAATGATTAGAATTTTAATATTGGGGGGGAAAAAAGGATAAAAAAGTTTGAGCTGTAGAAGATTTATACTAAATTGCAGAATAATGCTGTTTAGTGGGTTTTTTTTTTTTTTTTTTTTTTTTTTTTTTTATCTTGGTTACATGCTCTCTCTTTTTTTTTTTTTTCCCCCTCTCTCTATAAATATCAGCTGTGATGAAAATGATCTAAATATTTTTGTCTCTTCATATCAATTGTATATTTTTTTTTTAATGAGCTGGTCACTTAAAAATGTTTTCACTTTATGAAAAAAAAAAAGAGAGAAATAGTCTTCATTATTCAACTGTATACCCTTTTACTCTAATAGTTTTAGAATTATTCAATCACATTATTCTTCCTTAGATGATGTCAAATAAAATAGGACTTAGCATTTTATAAGGTTTTGACACTTCTGAACTTAGGGAAAATGTTTGTTCCAGCTCCTAGATGATTATATTTGTCTTCTTATAAAACAAAAAAAACCAACTATCTCTAGCCCATTCTCTATCAATAAGTTTAAGGCAATAATTGCAAGGGTAATGAACTTGTTAATTTCATAGTATGCATCTGAGTTATCTGGCTGCATCTGCCACACACCACCTTGTCTTTGAGTCGCCTTACTATGAAACCATCTCTGTTTTAAGAACCCCAACCTCCTCCTCCTCCTAGTAGGGTGGGTGATGTCAACAGAAAAGCAGGTTTGCTGCAGGCACAAGGCATAACCCCTGGCCAGATTAGGAAGGCAGTCCCAAATGTTGCGAAGCCATCACAATCATTGAGGAGTGATGCTAGCATCAAAGGTTAGTAGCCACTTCTTCGTTCCTTCTACAGAAGATTTCTCCAACTGTTGTAATAGCAGTATCTTCCTTACACAACTGCACATCAACTCAATTATCTACAGATGTGATCCTCCTACCAATGTAGTTGATCAACACCAATGCCAAGAATTATCAATAATATATATATATATTCCAATATTGTCCCTCTGACCAAATGTTAGAATTTTGCAAATATTAACTTTGTGTATTAATGCTTAGCTGTCTAATTGTTTTTATTTGTGCGCGTTTGTATGTGCGCGTGTGACTTAATGTTTTACTGAATTTATAACTGTATCAATTTTTGAACAAATTAAATTGTTGCTGATAAGTCTTTATATAAATCTTTTGTTTTTCAAATTGTTTTCCAATTTATTTCTTCTTCTGTTAATCTCATTGATGTTTGTCACAATTGCTAAAGTTTTTCCTATCACATATTTTCAGTTTTAATTTTTAAGCTATTTTCTAGATTTAACAATTTTTTAAATTTTTTTATTCAACTTATTGAATAATAAATATTTTAGAATGAATATTTACATGATTTATGATGTGTGTTTATAACTAAAAAATCAAATTGCTATTTTGGATTGTTTTATAAACTTAAAATGAATTCAATTTTTTAAACACTAACATCAATAAGCCTATTTGAAAAGTTTAAATATTGTCTTTGTTAAAATGTATCAAATAGCCTCTGATATTTATTATATTTAATGAATTATAAAATGATTCATACATTCGTTTAGGTTATTATTCCTAATCTTGTTCTTATTTGCTTTTTAAATATTAAGATCAAATATGTTGGATGATGATTTGAAAAAGCATTGATGATAAAAAAAAATCTAAAGAGGAAGATAATAGATTGAACTATTTTATCAAAATTTTCACTCTTTTATTTAAACTCTATTTTTCTAATTGGACAGATTTTGTTTATTTTTACTTTATTCTTTTTCTTTTTTTTCTTTCTGACATTGCTCAGAATGAATTTAAAAAAATAATTTTTTGTCTTTTTTTGTCAATAAAATGTAATTTGTTATTTTTAGGTGGACAACGGCAACAATCTGTCAGCCTGAAACCCACCACGCAAGTGCCAGTCATCATCACTTCCCAGGCCCAAACCCAGAAGGTAATTTTCATCAATTTGAAGGGGGGGGACAATGCCTAGAATCTTTGTTTGTTTTTACTTTTTTCTTTATGAATGGAATTTGTGAATTTAAGTATAAAGAACTTTCCTTTTTAAATTATTATTGTAAATTATAACAGTGATGCTGATAGCTTTTTGATTTAGTGCATCCTCGGACGCACATATTTGCTTTGAATGGGTCCCAACTAAAGTTTCTTAATGGATTGTAGGGTTTTTATTTATGATCTGGGGAAACAACTAAAGCCATCTAACTCCTACTTTGTAACCTATCCTGTGTAATTTGTTTCTAAGAAACTATTGAAATGTATTTACAGTTAACTTGAAATGGTGAGGAAGAAAAAAGAAAGACACTGAGATGCATGGATATGATTTTATTGTATCCTATTAGATTATTATGCGTCTGGGACACAGGATGCGTATCTATCAGCATCTCTGGTATCTTTTCTATTAATCTAAAAGCATCTGTCTCTCAAAGCCATAAGATGCTGTTCTCATCAATCTATCTTCATCTTTGTTTCAAACACATTTCAATTTGTTCTTTGACATCCCAGTTTTATTTGATCCTTTGCTTGGTAATCTTTTTTTCTTTCTTTTCTTTCCTTTACTCTAAGATATAAAGAAATACTCTAATCTAAAACCTAGATAAAGCTGGTTAAATAAAAGACAATTGAAATTGAATCATCTGTAAATAGAATCTGTTTTCATAATGTAACAAAGGTCATATATCCCTTTTGGATGAAAATGACACAATCCTGGTGGCTGAGCAGTCCATGACATGCACTTCTTTTTGACTCTATCCAATCTATTCACTGATCACATCAAACCCTAGCACCTATATGATTGTCCTGGCTGTATTGCTCTTATGGCAAACCCCCAACCCTTTTTATCATATATTTGCTAGAAAGTGATGGCTTAGGGTCTTAGTATCCTGGGTATGATGCTAAACTGCATCTAGTGATGAGGTTCCAATTTTGGAGCTCTGAGGAGTGTGGAGTACTTCATTACCATTATGCCTGGGTTAACTCTGACTTGGAGTGGTAGTATATGTTAGAATCCATCTATGGGTTAAATAGATTTTTAAAAATGAGTTTTAAAAAAAAATTGAATACCCAACCAACCAGTGTTTTTGGATAGCTAAACTTTTTCAACATCTTAATTATCTTATGTATTTTCATTTTTACTATTTTCTTTTTATTTCAATTTCAGAGTTCATCCCTGGGCATCACAAGTATTAGCAGCAGTAACAGCACTCCCATGTCTGTATCTACTGGTACATCAATGGGGGCTAGTAGTAGTAGTAGTAGCAGCAGTTCTAATATAGGAAATCAAGTCATCATCCAGCCTCCTCCTCCAAAGTCAGTGAAGAACAAATCTCTGCTCTGCAAACCATTTGTACAGACCAAAGCCACATCATGCCGTCCTCATACACAAAGCAAAGAAGTGCAAACAGGTAAGTAAAAGTTTGCAAAATGTCACATTTCATTCCCCTGAATTTGAACACAAACTTCTAAAGAAAAACATTTAATTTGGATTATTCGGACTATTGTCCTCATCTTTATTGTTATCTTTACAACGTTTCGGCCGATGTGCTCTCTGGCCTTTTTCAGGTATTTCTTGTTGTAATCAGGAGCTATCATGGAACTTCGAACCCTTTATTCAATCCACAGGGGTATCCTGTTCTCATTCCGCTAATCATAGCTGGGTACCAGTGTTAAGCTGTGTTAATTATTATTCTATGTTACTGTCGTCCTTGACCAGGATTGGACCTGTCGCTTAGAACTGTATTAAATCAACACCTATATCCACCACGCTATGTGTCCAATTGGTTCCTGAGTCCGATAATAAATACCTGAAGAAGGCTGGAGGACACATCGGCCAAAATGTTGTACAGATAACAATAAAGATGAGGCCAATAGTCCAAATAATACAAATTATCAAGCCTCATCTCAAAAATTCAGAGAAATAGAAAAAAAACATTTATTCTTGTTGCCTGTGAAGTAAACTGTATTGTCATTACTTGTTTTTGTCAAATTATTCCTAGACAAATACCAATAGCAAGAATAAATTATTTTTGCTTAATATGGAATTAATTTTAAGGAAAATTTTACAGACTATATGAATGCTGTCACCTATTTAGGTTTGGATTTCTATATCAACCTTTATGGGTTATTTAATGCCAAAGGCATTCTTTTAGAAGAACATTAGTGGTTCAAACTCACTTAATGTCTTAGTCCAGCATGTTGGTCATTATGCAATGTAGGCTACAGTCCCAGGCGTCAAAAAGGGCTTAGTTTTCGAGTTACGATGCTCTACAAGTAGCAGTAATAATTTTAGCGTAATTATTAATTAAAAATCAAAAAAGGCTAATAAAAAGTTTTCGCAATCGGTGGCATATCTTGATATTATGCGAAAAGTAAAATTTAAACGGACTACTTCGCAAAAAAATACGAACCAAAATGGAGTAGCTCCGAAAACGGAATAAGCGAATGGGAATCGTATGCTCGAAATACGAATAAGTAAGAATGGCCACCTCCAGCGAAGAAGAAGCAACAGTTGTTAGCGAAAAAAAATGTTTTATGTGCATTTTACCTTCCAAAAAGCATAAATTGTATCATTTACTAAGAAACGTGGACTCGCTTTTTAGAACTGACTTTTTAGAAAAAAAAAAATAGTATTTCGCATCATGTAAGTCACGTAATAAGCCATAATAGTATTTCGCATCATGTGACAACAAGTCACGTAAATAAAATGAGTAATAAGCGAATTTGCTTTTTAGAAAAATAAAAAAAATAATAGTATTTCGCATCATGTGACAACAAGTCACGTAAATAAAATGAGTAATAAGCGAATTTGCTTTTTAGAAAAATTAAAAAAATAATAGTATTTCGCATCATGTGACAACAAGTCACGTAAATAAAATGAGTAATAAGCGAATTTGCTTTTTAGAAAAAAGACAAAAATAATAGTATTTCGCATATCGCGTAAATTTTGTTGTTTCTATTCATAAGTTCGGTCTTTATCTCTTTATTTATACTGTAATTAGTATCGAAAATGACCAAAACAATTTACGCCCCCAACATAAGGTGGGGTCAAAATTAAGTGACCTGAACAAAATGAGAAAGTTTTTGAATGCAAGATCGTTCATTGATAAATAAACACTGAAAGTTTCATTAAAATCCGATAATTCCCTGATTTTTGGTAAATTATTTTCTTAGGGGGCTAAAGTCATACGCATTTTAGGTTCATTAAAAAAAAATTTTTTTTCTAAAAGCCAGTTCTTTAATGAAAATTATATTTTGAAATTTTTCCTGAAGAAAAAAAATTGTTTACTTTAGTTACTAAAGCATTATTATTGTTTGCTTTAGTTACTAAGCATATTATTAGGAATTTTTTTTGGGTGTTTTGAGGGTCATTCATTTCATAAACACAGCAGCTGATGTTTACATTCCAGATAAAATCTGTAATCTCATTGGCTAATTGAATTCGGAGCTTCTATACGTATTTTAATCACTTAAAACTTATTTTATTAACTCTTGCGACAATAAACATGCGCGATAAAAAAATTGGAATTTTGGGGTGATATCATTTTAATATTAAAGGACAATTTATTCGGCCACTTTTTACATCCGACACAATTGAACGATAATCGGCTTGGGACTGTAGCTAATGGGGATTCCCCCTGTTACCTTTTTTAAAACATCAGGGGAAATAACTGATAACTTATTGATAGTAATGGTGTGGAGGGATATTCATAAGATTTTCTATCATTTATCATTGTTGTCCAATCTAGAAACCCAGAAATAAATGAGCATATTGAAAATTATGAAACCATAGAATAATGTTTTGTATATGGTAAACTGTCTAAAGCAGTCCATGACTTTCCTCGGTGGCTATGTTAGTCTAACTGTATGGCAGCACCCTAAAATATATTCTCTATATCTTATCATTTAAACATGAGATCATTTCCATACAAGCAGCAAAAAATATAGAGATGCTTCAGTTAGAATTGGACAGATTTAGAGAATAAGTCACTTTTATTTTCTCAATAATACAATTTCATCATAGAAAATGTTACATTTAAAAGAATTGCACACAATTTAAACCATTGTAATGTAAAGTAGGCAGGGTGGCTATTGTCAGTATCAGCCAGACAGTGAAGGAGTCTATCCACTTTTCATTAGTGGTTGACCAGGGAGTGGAGCGCCACACATACTATCATCTCCCCACTTTGCTACTGTGCACGGAGTTGGCAAATTCCGGTATCAAAGTCCAGATGTGAGGTGGAAGCTCTACCGACTGAGTGGTTTATCTCAATTATTAGAGCATCCACCTACTTTGTAATGTACAAGAGGTGATTAAACTGTAAAATATTAAAGGTATGAAGTTCACAGGAAAAGAGGATTTTATGAAATTTGCACACAAGGAAAAAATAATGCAGTATAGAAAACTGGATAAATGTGCAGATTCAGTATTAGAACTATTGCATTGTTTTAATTGAACCTTTTTGCTAAAGGTATACACTTTTGTAGATAATTATTTCAGGTTGATCAATATTAAAACTGATCATGGTTCAGAATTTACAAAATAATAAATTTAAATTACTCCTTAGAAATAATCATATTAATCACAAAAAAAAAAATCATCTCTTTGTCATACCAAAATGTCATTGTTAAAAGGATCATGTAATCTGTTTGAAATGAACAAATGTTTATAACTAAGAAATAGGTCATAAAAAATATTATGGACATTTATGCTATTTTGCCTGCTGCATATATTAGAAATAGATATTATAATCAAAGAACCAGTAAGACAGTGTTTCAAATATTCACTGGTACTAAACCAAATATTAATAATATTCATATTATTGGTCCAATTTCTGTTTACTTGCTGAATAAAAAGATGCTTAATGCCAGAATTTCTTTGATGTTTTTCTATTTCACTTTTCTTATTTATTAATGTTTATTTCAGATGGAGAAGCTGAAGCCAAAACTATCTTTGTTCCCGTACCAGTACCTATTTACGTCCCATTGCCAATGCCCATGTACAATACAGTGACACCTTTTCCATTTGCCGTACCTCTCCCAGTACCTATCCCATGTTTTATACCAACCACAAAGAAATCATCTGCCAGTATTCTGAAACATATTAAAGTAAGTTGATTTAAAGAAACTTTTTCAAATTGAACATTTCATTTCTACTCGGTCGATGTTTCTTTCTTCATTTTGTCTATTACAAAAACATTGAACAAAATTAACAGAAATTTGTTTAATTTTTAAAAATCTACAGATTATTATGATTATTATTATTAATATATAATTGTCTGATTTACTGATGTAGTCTGAAAAGATGAGCATCAATATTTTAAGCAATATAAAAAAACTGGAAGTGGCTACCCGGCATCACCTGGGTAGAGGAAGGATTAAAAAAAAAAAAAGTTGTCTTGTAGATATATTATTACTAATTGCGAGTTGGATCCTTGCTGGACAAAAATCCCCACATGAAAAAGACGGCTGGGATGTCAGGAATTTTCCCCCAAATATGAATCAAATCTTCATTATTTTTTCATAAAAAGCAAGCTCTGGTGATAGTGAATGTGTATATGTATTTAATCTGTTGTTAATTGTTTTATTTTCATAATTTCCTCCAGACATACAACTGCCCTTTATATATGTATAGATAGATAACCTTTTATTAACCTAATCAAGTGATTTTCATTGTCATATTTTAAAATGATTAATTATTTGAAGTAGATGATTGTCACTGTATTATCTTATTTATCTGTAAAGGAGATACAAGAAAAAATTCCAGCTGATCCATTTGAAGCGGAGTTGTTGATGATGGCTGAGGCTGTAGCGAATGCTGAACAAAGCTCAAGTGAAGAAGATGAAGAAATAGATCAACCTTCAAATGAAACAGATGATGATAGTAAGTTAAAATCTTATCAATTGGCCACCAAATGATTACATCATTTACATGTCATTCAATTATTTCAGGAATTTCTGAAGAATCTCTATAAGTTATATATCTATTATTATATATACTATTTAAATTATCAATTCTATCAAAACATTTGAACAAACATTATAGAAGTATTTGTTTTAAATTAAGTCAATAGTCTGAGAATTGTGATCATTTATAATTCAGTTTTACATTTTAGATGTTCATTTTTAAGTATTTATTTAGATACACAATTCTGAACATAATTTTATCTAATTTATCAGTTATTTTAGTTCTTATACTTTAATTTTATAAGTTTTACTCAAACTGGAAAATGAAGAACAATTTAATTTTTATCCAAGTTGCTTCAATGAAATATTTCATGTTAAAAATTTAGATGGGAAATGAAAATTAGAAACTTTTGTTTTTATAATCTTACTGGCATAACACAACATTAAACTTTTTTTTTTTTTTTTGTTAACTAAAATTCTAACTTTTTAGGATGACATGCTTTGAACAAAATAAACTCTCAAATTGTTAATTATAAAAGAGGGAGAAAAGGAAAGCACTAAAAACAAATGGACATCTGAGCTATTATTTACCCCCCCCCTCTTTCTCCCATAAGGTCAAAACTTGTAACTGATTTATCTCCCTTGTATTGAATAAAGGATGAAAAAAAAATTACTCTGAAATTCATTAAAATATAACATGAAATTGAATCTAAATAAAACACAGTTGCTAGAAATTCTTGAACTTTGAAAAGTTTGATGTGAAAAAGTTTCCAGCAAAAACAAAAACAAACAAAAAAAACAATTTTCAATTGTTTCTATTTTTCAAAAAAAAAGAATTGCAGGTTATTAAGTGGAGGAATCAAATTTTGATGATTTGAGTTTTTCAGGTTAAATGATTTCCTAACGTTTGTATTATCTGATTATTTATGTGAGATTAACATTTAAGTGTTTTTTATATTTCAGAACTAACCAATACCAGCCAGGTGTCTACTGTTGCTACTGCTGCTGCTGCTGCTGCCCCTACTCCTCAATGTGAAAACTCTACGGCCCAAAACACAGTGACCAACTGTAGCAAAGACTTTGATGATGAGGTCCTACAAATGTCACTGAATATCACTGCTGCTGAAATCTCGGAACCTTCTCTAGATCTGGAATCCTTCCTTGAATTTAATCCTCCACTTGGCTCATGTGAGCGGACTTTTCTTTTTCTTTCTCTTTTTGGTTTTCTCTTTTTCATCTTGCTTGTTAAAATAGACTCTTTTCAATTTACTGCTTATACCAATGGCTTCTACTTTTAGTGTTGCTTCTCTTTTAAAATTACCTTTTTAATTATACATGCATTATTTGCACATTTCTCTTACACTTCATACTTCATTCTAAAGAACTTTTTCCTTTCTCATGTAGTTTAAAAAAAAAAAAAAAAAAAAAAAAATTATCCTTCACAAAGTTTTTTCTCTTTTGTAAATCAAAATATGAGTATGCCATAATGTTTTTCTGATCCCTGTGTTTCTAAAGATTTACTAAAAGAAATATTTGAAGACAACTAAAACAAATTCAATAACCCAATATCTGACCCACAATTTCAAAATCATTACTTCATTATTTTATTTATCTTATCACTTCATCAAAAACATTATCATTATAAATTTGGTTATTTCTGTATATATGTAACCTTACACTGTTGGTACTTTTTGAAATTTTGGATATTTTCTTTCCTCATTGATGAACTCTTTGATTTTATATAGACTGGTATTTACAGTTAATAACACTTATCAATTTTCATTTCTCTTTGTAATCATTGTCAGTTGAATCTAAGCAAAAGAATATCTCTAAATTTAAAGAGATTAACAACTCTATTTATAGTTGTTGCTTATCTCAGCACTGATGATATTTTAAGGGCTGCCATTTTGTACCAATTAAAAGATGTCAAATTATTGGATGATTGTATATGCATCTCTTATTGGCATTTGAAAATAAATGAAAATATTTCATAAATACAAAAAAAGATATTTCAGAATAAAAAAAAAAAGAAGAAAAAAAAGGGCCTTCTGGATTGCAGTAATATCTTCTAAGAAGACTCTGAAAAGTCTAAAATATTCTGCATTATTCATAAAGCTTTAATTACTATTGTTTATCATATTGCTTAATTATACTGTTTGATTGAAATAGATATTGTTAATTTTCTGCTTATAAGAATGAAGTATTAAAATTATTAATTTAAAAAGATGGATCCTATGGAATTTTGTAATGATTTTGTTATTAATCCAATGTAAATCAAATATTTGTCATTAATATCATTCCATTATGTTTTATCTTTGTGTTGTACACTTGAGTGCATTATGTAAAACAAGGGTTCATAATAAAGTTAATCTTTATTGCAATAAAAGTGTTTATAAAATTTGCTGCCATCTTGCTGGCCATTTTTTATTCTTTTAATCTTTTAAGTATTTATTATTTACTATTTGTTAAAAACAAAAAACAAAACCAGAAATCAGTGGTGAAAGTTTGAAGTTTCAATTTGTGACATGAATTTTATTTTGAAGATATTTTTGACGAAACTGACAGCCAAATGATTGGTAGGAAATGCTTTAAATTTATCTAATTATTTCTAAATAAATTATTGAAGTGGATTTTAATTGCTGTTTTCTTCAATTAATGGATTTTTTAATATTTAAAATTTGTTCACTAATATTGGAGAAACCTTTTTTTTTTTTAATATATTTTTAAATATACATATATGTATTGAATCAATTGATGTAGATTCCTGAATACTAACCCTATTAATTTCACTCTAACAACTTCAGTTTTAACCTACACATAATATACTTATTTCTTGACTATAACCTCACATATGCAAAAGTATTTGACTCTTAGATTATTTTCTTTTTTTCTGATTATTTTGAACTTAACTTGATGATATTTATCTGAATAAGCATTAATCAAATGATTTACAATGTGAATTGGTGATAACAAAAAATTGATATTATTCTTTTATTCATTATTAAAGTAGGCAGAGTGGCCTATTGTCTGTATCAGCCAGACAGCGAGGGAGTCTATCTGCTTTTCAATAGCGCTAGACCAAGGGGATTATTTTATGCGTCTGAGGTGGAGCACTACACCTACCATCAGCTTCCCACTTTACTGCACAGAAGCTGTGCTAATATGCTGAGTGAGTGAACCCGGACGCTCTACCAACTGCAGTGGAAAATAATCTAGGGCAGTGTTTCCTAAGGTTTTTTTTTTTTTTACCCCATGTCCCATCATGACAACTTAAACAAATTAATATCCTTCTTATTATATATCTTGTGTTAATAAGAACATTGATATAATTGTTATGATTAATGTAAAGTTTATAGGAAAAGGATTGCTGTGAATGAAGCAAACAATATCTGAATATATCTGAAAATTTTAAAAGTTAATCTGTTAAGAAACCATAACATGACTTGTCCATAGAATGATTTTTGTATTTCTCACTGAAATTCCATGTTGCTCACTTGGGGGAATTTGTGTGCTACATGTTCAGAATCATTGATCTAAGGGTTGAATATTTTTGCATACAACTTTAGCTTTCACATGGTGATGGCACTCTATCAAAAATAATGGTATGAGTAATTTGATTCATACATGTATATTTTTTTCTTCCTTTTTTTTCTTTATTTTTTTTTTTATTATTAAATAAATATTTATGTAGTAATAATTTAATTTTTTAATTGAATAAGATTGTTGTTTTTGGTTGTGGATTTCCCAACTACTTATCAGTTTTACCAAATCCAAAAATAACTTTTCTTGTTTGTGTTGTATTGTTCTTTAGGATAAGACACAATTCTTTAAGATATAATGGTATATAAATTTCTATTACCAAATAGCTCTTTTTAAATGTCATGTATACATTTTTCTTAGTTTATCTATAATAATCAATGAAATAATATTTCATTAAGTAATTCTTCTGTTAATGCATTTTTATTTTTTATTTTTGTTCTTGTTTTAGCAAATTCAACTTCTGATCTAAAGAATCGAACTGACCTCAAGTCCAAGCAAGTAGGACGTGGCGGTAATAAACGTGCTGCAGTAACCGGTGCACGAGGTGGTCGACGCAATAAGCGCATACGTGTTGTGGAAGATGAGTCCCCGTTGCTAGAAGGAGAAGGTGATAATGCTGATGGTCAGCATGTATCTCCTGATTCTAATATGCATTTGAAATACACATATGGTGTCTATGCATGGCGACAGTGGGTTGTACAGAAAAATGCTCAACTTGAAAAAGTTTCAAAATCTGGTCCAGGCCGATTAAAACTATTCAAGACAGATCTTCTCCAGTGTACTCCTGATGAATTGAATTATTCACTTTGCCTTTTTGTTAAAGAGGTGAGGAAACCCAACAAAGAAGAATACTCACCAGATAGTATACACTACCTGTGTCTGGGTAAGTGATCATTACAATTCTTTTCAATAGACATACAGTGAGGCGGATTGCTTTTTGATTTAGTGCATCCTGGAATGCATGCATTTGCTTTGAACGACTCCCCGGGAAATTTGATGGATACCAACTAAAGTTTCTTAATAAATTGTAGGGTTTTTATTTATGAGGAAACAACTAAAACTGGATATTTAACGTTAATTAAGCAACTAGTCTAGAAGGAAAACTGAATCCAAACCTCTTAAACTCTGTTTAAGAAATTGACCTTGTATCGCAACCTACTCATTCGGAGGGGTTGGTAAATGTGTTGGTGTGTGTGTGTATATATATATATATATATATATATATATTGTAATATTTGACTTTTTTAAGTGTTAGAAAGATGTTATAAAAATTCTGGTTTATGTTTAAACATTTTTTACAATGACAAAAGAAAAATAAATATGATATGAGGACTTTAGCAAAAGGCTTCAACATTTTGCATGTCACAAAAAGGATTGAAATTTTTTTTATTTATGTTTATAAGGTTTTTAAAAGTAAATTTCACTGTTATTTTAATTTTTGTTTTATAATTTCATGTTAGTATCCTAATCTATTGAAACCTTAACCTTTGAACTTCAAGTAACTTATGTAGTTATTTATTAAATTTAGCTTAGTTATGGTACAAGGCCAGAAATATGGAGGCACTTAGTGAGAATTTGCTCAAGTACCCTATGTAGAACCAAAAATCAACAGTCACTTCCAAGAAGTTGCTCTGTTTTTATGTCATAAAAATTATTTAAGTTTTTACTTATGGTTAAAAAAAAATGAAGTAATTTTTGCTCTTTTTATTTTTGTTTTAGTTCTATGATTGAATTTATAAAATGTCTTGTATTTAAAATGCATTAATACATTATATATTGTAATGATGCCAATTTAAAAAGAAAAATATCAAATGAATTTTTGTATTTTTATTTCTGATAAAATAAATAGATTACTAATCTGAAAATGTTGCCATTAAAATTATAAATTTTCTGCATGTTTAAAAAATGATATAATTGTATTATGTTTAAAAATGTTTTTGTATTTCTATTAAATATTTAACAAATAATTTTATTGTAGGCATCCAACAATATCTATTTGAAAATGGAAGAATTGACAACATTTTCACAGACATGTATTATGAGAAGTTTACAGAATGTCTAAATGAAATTTTGATGCGCTATGAACCCAGGGTCAATGGACTTGGTAAGAAATAAATTACCTTTTTTTTTCTTTTTTCTTTTTTCCCCTTCTTTGTTTTTTATGACTATTCCTCATTTGTCTGATATGTATTTTTATTTGTTCTCCTTCATTGCAATCCTTATTTTGTATTTATGAACTTATTTCTATGTATAATGCATTAATACATAATAACAATTTTACAGCTAACAGAACTTTTTATATTAAAGAATTAATCCAATTATTACTTACATAAGAAAACCTGTTTGCTTCCAATATGGCTTTTGCTAACACAGTTTGCTGCATTTTGCCTATTTTATTCCAGTTGTCATTTTTATTAACACTTCAAAGAGAATGCAAAATAATTTTGTTGATCTATTTCAGTATTTAATATTTAATGAAGTATGTTTACGTAAATATATTTAATCAAACTTAATGCAAAATTAGAGATTCTCTTTAGAACAACTTCACACATCAATTATCATATAAAACTGAAAAACAGTAACATTTGATTTTACAGAAATAATTATGAAAATAAGCAGGGCAGTGGAGTTGCAGTTGGAAGCAATTTAAGGAGTCACTGGAGTCAGAGTTGGTAGAACTATACTGACTCCGACTCCAGTTGAATTCACACTTTATATAGCCATAGTTTACTTTGTAAAGTTATACAATTCACTCTTTTATAAATAAATTATAAAAAATATGGTTTTATATTTATTTGTAAGTTTTAATAATTTAATTACATAAAGACGAGTCAGAGGTGCTTAAAATAATGGAGCTGAAGGTTTTGTTTTCAGAATCCACAACTCTGAAAATAAGATATAATACTTTATTCTTTGGGGAAAAAAAGAAATTATGAAATATTGAGTGTGTTGTCCCATTGAGTTTCTGGTAGACAACTGGATACTTGGGGGTTAAACTCATTACCCCTGATGTTCAGGTGTGATCTTTGTTGGTTTAACTGTGATAAGAAAGCATGTGATATCACTGAATATAACCATAGGTCCACATGAGCAACAAAGCTTAAGGCTTGTTTGAGAGTCAGTGATTAATAAGACAACAAACAACCAAACGTTTTGTACCCACTCAAAAGTTGAAACTAAGATTCCATTCCAATATCTCCTACCTGAGGTTGAACTTAAATCTGCCAGATCTTGTAAGAGAATCAACTTTTAAGAAAGCTTCTGTTTGCCTGCCTTCCACAAGATGATCACAGTTAATGTTTTACTTTGCCAGTGAAGGCCATGCAAGAATATGCGCCCTCTGCTGGGCGTAAGTATTTAAGTTTTAATGTAATGAAATATATTCAATTAGAAAGACTAATGAAATTAAATAAGAACATAAATAAAATAAAAATACAAAAGCATATAAAAAGATTAAATTTATTTTAATTATATTTCAATTGATTTCTATAAAAAATCATTCATAGGATTGAATTTAATATGTTGGAGAATAAAACAATAATATTAGAGATCAATAACACCAAGTAATTATTTATTAAACCCAGTTTTGTTAAAACCAGTAGGCAAATTAACCCCACTGTATATTATGTAAGCCTTTATTTTTAGTGATATATAACACACATCGCAGGAATTTAAACGCATTAATAACATGGGCTGTTTTGAGGCAAATCTATCTCAGATTTTCTTAGACATTATTAATAAATAAGATTTATTCAATGATTTTGACTATAAGTTAAATACTCATAAACTTACGAAATTCCTGAAATGTGTGATGTAGTTTCAACAGACAAATAGACCAAATCTCCATTATTAATAGATTGTCTTTTCATTTCTTAAATAAGTTATTTGAATGTCTCAGAATTTTATCCTCATTTTGATTGTTATATTCAAAATGTTTCAGCTGCTGTATCCTCCAGTCTGCTTTAGGTATCTCTTTGTTGTAGTTGGTAACCTTCAGTGAATTTTGAACCAAACTATTTATTCAATCCACAAAAGTAGACATGTCTTGGAATATTCCTCATCGATTAATTTGTCTCTTTAGTTATTTTGACAAGTAGCAACAGGATAGAATCATTTGTTAATGGCTTCAAGTTGTAGTCTAACTGGACAATCAGAGTTCAATCCCTGGGCCCAGAAAGAAAAGTGTTACAAGATTACTGATATTTTAAGGCATGTATAGCCAAATGAGAACATGTATTGAATAAAAGGTTTAGTTCAAAATTCCTTGAAGGTTACTATGACAAAAGAGACACCTAGAGAAAATCTGGATGGACAGTGGCCAAAATATTAAGAGTTTAACATGAAAACAACAGCCCAAGTAAAATAAATAATATAAATATTATTACAATTACATTTATGTATTTTTGAATAATATTACTACTTTAATATATTAAGTAATAATTTTATCATTTGTAGCATTCTTTTTTCTTTCTTTAAATTTTTCTTTTATTTATTTTTTTTGCACCACTTTTAAAATGATTTTCTTTCTTTTTAATTTCCAGGTCAGTTAGTGTGCCGTATAGAGGAGGAGCACCTGTGGGAGTGCAAACAATTGGGTGCCCATTCACCTCATGTCCTACTCAACACTCTCATCTACTTTAATACAAAACACTTTCTACTTAAGAATCCTGAAGATCACATCAAGTTGTCTTTCACTCATATCATGAAGCACTGGAAGAAAGGCACACCTGGAAAAGGAGGTTCCGGGCGCTGTGTTTACCTCAGATATTACTGCAGTACGCCTTCTATTAGATGTAATAGCCAATCAGGAAACTGCCACTATCTTTACTATTGCACAACTTTATTGCCAATACAAATCACATCTTTATCTTTGGGATTGTTTTATTGTAAAGAAATTGGAATTAACTTATTGTGCATTATCTATTACTATCTTTATTTTAATTTTAATATTGCTTTCAATTTGTTGGAGGCCGTGATGTAATGGTTAGAGTCGTGGGAAATGGACTCATCGCCCCGAGTTCAAATGGTGGACAAAGCTACAGTTTACATAGCGCTAATACCATTGGGAAATGTATGAATTCATCTACTCTCTCTCCTGCTTTGGGTAAATAGTAGGGCAAACTGGGCTCTTTAACCTTGGTTAGTCTAGGAGAAGGAAAACTGAATTCAAACCTGTTAATCTCCGCTTGGGGTGGTCACTACTAGAATTGGCTCAGTCCTAATTAACGATCTAAAAAATTAGAATTTTGTTATTGAAATTGAATAACAGTTGATGCATTGTTTGGGGGGGTTGTCTTTGATACATGTAATCAATTGATAAGAGAAAGAAATCATTTGAAATAGGATTTCCTCTAAGTAAAAAAAAAAGTAAAGTTGGCAGAATGACTTATTGTTGGTATCAGCCAGACATCGAGGGAGTCTATTTTCTTTTTGCTAGCACTAGACCAGGAAGATTTTTGTGCTGATGTAAAGTGACACACCTACCGTCAGCTCCCCATTTTACTGCATAGATCAGATTACCCAAGCTGTGCTACTCATGCACTGAGTTGACAGGAACCTTATGATTCTTTGGTGGGTGCTCTATTGACCGAGTTAAACTGAGATCATATTGGATAAAGGATTACAAAACATCAGTTTTATAATTTAATTTGTTCTTGCTTGGTTTTGACGTAATAAGGATATAGAGTTGGCTTTTTGTCTGCAAATATCAATTATTTGCTGTTGGGAATTTTGATTGGCTGAATTAGCATGATTAATGTTACATTTGTTTATTGTATATATAAATGTAAAACATGTTACAAAATGATTCCTAGTGGATGAGCAGTCACGAACTGCAAACTCCACTTAGGCTAGACGGTTGGTCAGAGAGGCCCCCTTGATCAATCGGCTGGTCACGTCAAGCCCTAGCACCTATATGATTGTCCAACCCTACTGTCCTTATGGCAACCCCCAACCCTTTTTATCATATATGTGCTAGAAGGTGGTGGTGGAGGGTCTTCATATCCTTGGAATGATGTTAAACTCTATCTGATGGTGAGGTTCCAGTTCTGGAGGTTTGGGGAATGTGGAGTACCCCTTCATCACCATTGCTCCCTGGTCCACTCTGACCTGGAGTGGTAGTTCCTGTTAAGGTCCCATCTATGGGTTAAATAGAAAAATGTTTATAAAAAAAGCTGAGTATCCATTAAGAATGAATTTATTTCAAAACTTTGTTGGCATTAAATAACCCTCCGAAGTTGATATGCTGTAAAACAAAACACAAACAAACCAACAAAATGGTTCCATTGTTCTAACATCATTTGATAAATACAATCATCATAAAAATAAATTTAAAGTCTAACAATGTCTGGAAGTGCCTAAAAATTCTGAATTGCTTTTATAAATAGCTAATACATTTGAATTTAATGCAAATTTCTTAAAGCATTGCATTCAAGTTGGAACTTACTTCCAACGAGGAGGTACATCTAGCATTAATTTTTGTTGTCGTTAGAAATGGAATCAGTGACTTGAGTTTAAATCTTGGACAAGGCTGTTTGTATTTCACTTTTGTGCTAATGCCCTTGAGAAAGTCATGAATCTATCACTTCTCCCTCTAGCTATGAGCTTTACCCTGCCAGTGGTTGAGGAGTTAGGCAAATACCTACTTCCATGGTGTAAATTTCAATAAACATTTAACATGGAACAAAATGTATAGGTTGGTGTTATTAACTGATCAGTGGTTGCCTTATTTTAATGGTAATTGACAATTATATTGCAATCAAAAAATATGTTTTTCCATCTGTTTCTGAAGAAAATGGTTCTGTTAGCTTTTTTATTCTTTTTTTTTTTTATGAGTTTGTAATCTGTACCTAATCATTAATCTCATCAACCTCAATAAATGACAACTTTGATTAAAGATTGCTGGTACTAATATATTTTATTAGTTTTATTTATTATAAATTTACTCTTAAAAGAGAAACTTGAAAGCTCAAAATTGACAATCTTTTAAAATTTGTAATGTATAATACATTGAAACAAAAAAAAAAAATTCCAATTTCTGCCCATACATTAGAGAGAAAAAAATGTCTTATTATTTTCAAATTGGCAATAAATAACATTGTGCTTTGTTTAATTAGTCACAGTTTTCTATACGGCATTTAGTGATTATTTATGCATGTTGTGTTAAATTTATATAAACTCCAACCAAATTGCTTGGATTTTAAAATCATCATTGACAAACATTTATTTAAAGAAAACAAAAACTGATTTATTTTTTATTTTAAAATATAAAACTCAACTCATCAAGGAACTAAAATAATAATTATGGAATAGACTACCCCCCCTTTATTTATTGAAAAACTTAAATATAAACATTAATACACTTTTATTTATTTTATTTTAAGTTCTTGTATACAAGAAAGCAAATTCCATTTTTTCAAATTTAGACTCTTTAAGTTCATGTTTTAATTTTATCTTAATGTCAACAAAATTTGAGTAAAAAAAAAAAGAATGGGGAATCTTTATGTAAACTTTTTAAAGTCATTACTGTGTTGGGATGAAGTTTTTAAAAGTTGTTATTTTTTACTTAAAATTATTCAAAAGCTGTTACAAAAAATGTGCAGTCCTTCTTTGGCCACTAGTTAACCAAGTCATTAACTCTTTCACTGTCCCATTTAATCAAATTCCTAGCAATGTGCTGTGTGCAAATTTAGTTTAAATTTCATTTGCTGGTCTATTTTCTTCCTGTTGGGGAATTTTGCTGAGTTCTTTATTTTGACACCAAATTCAATTATTTTTGTTGGAAAATGAAGCGGTGAAAAGTTAAACCAGATTTTGATGCAGATGAAAATTTACATTTTTTTATAAGAAAATTTACCTGTGTTAAAATAGACTTTCATTCAATTCTTAATACCTGTTTTTCTTGATGTCTCACTTATTTAACTATTTAAAAAAAAAAGTTGTTTTCAAAATATTGTCTCTCTTTGTCTCATCTAATTTTAATAACAAATTTAATTTCAGTGGTTATGAGTTTACATAAATTGTTTTCATTTCTGGTTTCTGGACTTTTTTTTTCTTTAATGCATCACTGATTAGTTTTATGTCTAGTTCCTCCTTCCTTCATTTTCTATTTAGTAGAAAAATGCATGTCATTTTCTTTTTACTTAACTATTAGTTTGTTTGTCTGTCTGTAAAAAGTTACTCTTAGACATTTGTTTAGATTAGTCCATCCATTTTTTTTTCTTAGTTCCTTACTTAGTTGACCTAAATAATTGTTAGAAGGAAGTACTGCATAGTTTCTTTTAGATTTAGTATAATTCTCTAAATGATCCCATAGTTTCCCCCCTTGTAATTTTGGTTGTTTATAACATTTAGGGTTCAACAGGTGACCCAGCATATGTAGTAAAACTTTTTTTTTTTTTTTTTTAAATTTAAAAATTTTTTTTTTAAAAATTTTTAATTTTTAAAATTTTTAATTTTTAGGCCAATTTAGAAAATCTATATTAATGGCTAATTAAGTATTTAATTTTACAGATATGTTTTTTTTTTAATTATTTTTTTTTTTCTTCCAAATAAATAAAATGATGGAATAAGATAACTGTGAGGAACATTTACAGAGACTTGTTCAATATTCCTTCTAATTTTTGAATGGTCTAAACATGATCAAAATGTCTGTGTGCAACTGAAGAAGTGGGGTGTGCAAATAACTGAATGGAACAAAATATTTATTTTTAATATGATTGTTGATATTCTTTTTAAGTTTACAAAACAAAAATCAGAGTAAAAATAACCATCTACTTTTATTAATGAACCTTAAATAAATTTTTTGAAATTTGTGCAGCATTAAAACTTTACTAGAAATCTTAATTTTTATCTTTTTTTTTTTTTTTTTTTTTTTTTTTTTTTTTTTGTATTTCCAAAGCTTATTACCATTATTAATGCAAAAAAAAACCCAAAGGAAAAACATTGCAAAATATGAAGTTAAACAACTGGATATATTCCCTATGTCAGTGTTTCTCAACCTTTTTTTTTTACTTGTAGAATAATTAAAACTCTGGGATACACTTAGAGTTTCAGTAAAATTGACCATAAATTAATCTTTCATTACAAAATTATTTGGGGTGAACCTGGGCCCAAATTACATTTTTTAATTTTTTTAGATGTTTTCCTGTAATGTGACTGTTTATTGTCCAAAAGACATCTCGTGCATTTTAAAGAAGCAAGCAACCAAATTACAATTTCTAGGGATGAAGATATGATAATAATCTGATTTTTTTTCCCCCCAGCAAATATGCCCATATAAGGCAGCATTTTTTTAAATTTTTTTTTTTAAATTTATTTAAAAAAAATTTATTTATTTAAAAAAAATGTAAATGCCTCCTTGCTTGGTTCATTGCTTCACATGATTGTAAAATGCAGTTTCTTTGAATGATACCATGTGGCATAACTGATTCGAGACAATTACTGCTCATTTCCTTGTTGTGTGCATATGAATGTCCCACGCTTTGTTTACAATAGGGACAAGTTTGGAACTTTTTGATCATACCTTGTAAGCCCCCCTCCTCTCCCCATGGGGAGCAAAATTTATGTTCTGATGCTATTAACTTATATGCAAAATGTTTTAAATTTTCATTTTCTATTTTCTTACCTGTTGCTACCAAATTTATAGTTGTATTTGCATTTTTCAACACAATCTGCCCTCTATGCACGCCTTTGTATAGTAAGGCATTCCTTAATGTTTGCAGTCATATACTAGTTACTAGCCACCATAATCGTAATTTTAACTCTTTAAAAAAAAAAAAAATGTAGCTGTATGTCAAGGCTTTCAGACCACCCTGTACATAAATGTTTATTTTGTTGACCATCTTCTGTTTGTTAAAAAATAATCTTTCCTCTAATTTGTTGATATTGTTTGGGTAATAGGTTTTTTTTATTCATTTATTTATTTTTGTTTCATTATAATCATAAGAGACATATTTTATGGCTTGTTCTTTTTTTTATATATTTAGTCATTTAAGTGTATAAGCTGGTCACATGGGATTAAAATTTCAAGATTACCTAAAAACAAAGAAACACTTAGGATTTTTTTTTTTTTTTTTAAAGATGTGTTAGTTACTAGCCACTATAATCTTTCGTAATCCTTGTGATAATTTTCCTTATAATCTTTCTTAATCCTTGTGATAATTTTCCTTATAATCTTTCTTAATCCTTGTGATAATTTTCCTTTTTTGATGACCCTTGTTGGATCTGTGGTTTTTCTAAATAAATCCTTCCCCCACCAAAACTCTTTATTCTCCTTTTGTATTTCCCTTTTTTCTTTTAACAGATGCAGATGCTATTAACCAAAAGAAGCGTCGAGAAGAGTTACCTGTCTATGAACAGTGTGAAAACTTTGAGAATCCATTGAGATGTCCTGTGAAACTGTATGAATTCTATTTGTCGAAATGGTAAGTAAACAACAAAACTTACTAATTTATGTAAATTGCTACAATTTTAACATTTCATAAACAAGGCTGCAAATATTTTTTTTATATTTGAATATGCGTTTCAATTTACCTGAACAAATAGTATTATAGTAAATGCTCAGTCGATAGAGGATCTGCTTAGGAACCACAAGATTCTAGGTTTAATACCACCCCTTGTCAATGTGTGTCACCCAGATACTTTATGATGGCTTGGGCCGTCTTATTATGGTGTAATAATCTTGTCTTCTACTGAAAAGAAAGTTTGATCATGTGGTGAATGGGTTGAGTAAATACCTACTTTCTGATATCCATTTTTCTATTTCTCGCACACCTCTCACTTTTTGTATGCGCCTCACTTGCACAGAAATTCAGAAATCTGAATTAGTTTAATAGTTTTCTAAGAAGTGGCTCTTCTTTCTGGATGAGGCTCAACACTTTTTTTGAATGATCCTTGTAATGATTTCTATATATAATTTCACCAGCCTGACACACATGAACCAGTGTTTGTTATATTAGAGATCATAAGGCTTTGAATTTTCCCCACAGGATCACTTGCCAACAACTGAGGCTGGCACATCAAATAAACAAAACTAACCAATCTATACATTAACATCAATGGTGGAGGCAAATGGTGTAATGGCTAGAGTCGACCTGAGTTCAAATCCTAGACAAGGTTGTCTAAATTTCACATAGCACTAATACCCTTGGGAAAGGTATGCATCCACCTGCTCTCCTTCTGGTAAATAGAAGGGCAGACTGGACCCTTTAACCTTGGTTAGACAACCAGTCTAGGTGAAGGAAGCTCTGAATTTAAACCTGTTAAACTCCATGTAAAAAAAATTGAGCTAGTGTCACATCCTACTCATTTGGAGGTGTTGTTAAATGTACATTAACACCAAACCACATTAATCCCAACACACCTGTGGATAACAATCAGGGTTGGCAATATCCATTGCTAAATGATATAACTTTGAAGATATGGAATGTCTTTAATGTACAATATAAAGTTGTAGTGCCATAAATTCCTTCTGACAAAAAGAATTCATACAAATAACAGGCAACTAGAATTGCCATTAGTTATATTTAGTGACTTATTTCTTTGTCAATACCAAAATGAAATAATGTTACATGCTACATTTACTGAGATATTAGAAATTCATTTTATTATGAGGGAGTTAATTTTAGATTGCTATATCTTTTGTCTTTAACAATCATTCTGTGGTCAAGCTATGATTGATCTTATCTGCAACCCATAAATACTGCAGCTACACTGCCTCTTTATGTCAAACATGTCATCTTGTTGAATTCTTTTTCTACAACTGAAGGAGAGAAAAATTATCCAATTGCAGTATCTATTTATTTATTTATTTTTTCCAAACTTTATTTGTGTGTGTTGGGGGGGGGGGGGGGTTGTAATTAAACTCTTAACCTTGAGGGTCACACATTTTCACTCTAGAGGGACCACAATCTTAATAGACAGAAGAAAAAACCCAGCTAAATTTGCAAGTTAACAATCAATTTATTAATGAGAAATCTGATGTTTGTAATCACAAAAAGATTGCATATCAGTGTTAAATGAAGAGATTGACAAAATGGTCACATCAGACACATGATTATATGATAGTTACAAATGCAGCTTACTCTTGACAGGATTCATTTTGGAGAAGAATTCACGTTCAGATTGGTATACAAAACGTGCTCACTACTTGTTGGGAGAGTGGGATTAGGTTGGGGAATCGTCCAGATGGAAGCATGTGGATCTTGTGGCAAACAAGAAACTTGGATTTCAAATCCTCTGAACTCAGAAGAAGATAAATGAGTTTCATCTGCAGTTATATTGTTACTTCTTCAGTCAATGTTAAAAGTTGGGTGTAGGGCTGCATGAATGGGCCTGAGGGCCACGGGTTGGGGAACCTTGATATATGGAAAAAAAAAAAAAAAAAAAAAATTTTTTTTTTTTTTTTCTATCTCCATATTTTTTGTAATTAATTTTAATTTCTTTTAATGTTTTATTTTTTTTTCAGCCCAGAGAGTATTAAGAATCGCAATGATGTATTCTACCTAATACCCGAAAGGTCCTGTGTTCCTGACAGTCCTGTATGGTATTCAACCCAATCACTCTCTAGTGACTTGATGACCAAAATGCTGAATCGAATACGATTAGTAAAAGAAATTCAAGAAGCAGCCATGAACACACAGCCAGTCTACGTGTGATTTTCAGCCTCTTATCTCTTTGTCTTCTCTCATTTTCTTTGTTCTCTCTCTCTCTCTCTCTCTCTCTTTCTCTCTCTGTTTCCTACAGACACCCCCCACCCCATTACCCCCCCTTCTGTAAATCTTGGCTGCTTAGTTTAACAAAATCCTCCAACTGGCATGTGTGTTCTCATTTGCTGCAACAGCAGGATGGCTATCATCAGCATGAGCAACAGAAACTAAAGCAGTTCTGTTTCTTCTCTTCTCTTCTCAACCTGTCTTCATTTGGTTTTTTTTGGGTTGTGTCTTGCTATCCAGCATTCACCACCACCTACCACCACCACCACCACCTACCACCACCACCACCACCACCATGATGTCAATAACCATGACAGTGACCTCTACTCACTCACAGACCATAGCAAGCCATAGTATGTGACAGCTGTTGTTCATTCCATAGCGCTTGCTATATATCCTCCATTGTAGACTGCCGACACAGCTAACATTTATATACATGCATATGTGCATGTATGTGTTTATATATATATATGTGTGTGTGTATGTATATATATATATATAGTGTGTATATGTAAATATATATGCATGTATTTATATATGCGCATACATACATATATATATATGTGCATATATGTATATACACATAAAAATACGTAGATACATATATATATATATATACATATATATATATATATATACACACACACACATTTTAAAAGTATTTGAAAGGAAAATAAGATTCATACTTATATGTGAATGTCTTGTGCTTTTTGTATGTTTCTTCCTAGGGAAAAATCATTCTGAATAAATGAGAAATCAAATTTTTATTGGTGTTTTGGATTTTTTCTTTTTTTCTTTTTAAGAATTTTTCAATATTTTTTCTTGATGATTCAACTGAGTTAATCCTAAGATTTGTCTATGAAAATATTTCATTTCTCTTTTCTAAAAGATGCTTTGCTAATCCAATTTTATTTGACTTATTCCACACAAATATCACTTTTTTTTTTTTTTTTCTCTTATCTTTCTATTCTATCTTCTCATTCTTTTTCTCAAGCATCTTTTGTAAGCATCTTTGATATATATATATATATATATATATATATATGCATGTGAAAAAATAAGTCTCATATTTTAATCAGTTTTCAAATTATGTAGTGTTTTAAATATTAAAACGTTTTTGTATACACATGTTCTAATTGTATACCACCTTTTTATTTATTTTTTTTTTTTTAAATTTTAAGCAAAAACCGTTTTAAAAAAAAAAGATGCTGTTGTAACAAAATTGAAATGTATGAATGTTCTTTTTTTTTTTTTTTTTTTTTTTTTTTTAATTTTTTATATATAATTTTATAACCAAATGCCAACATCACCAGGCGATATTTGTATGTCCTGATGAAGATTATAGATATATATTTGATAATCAAAATATTTTAAATGTTAACAATAATTTTCAAATATTAATAAATCATGCTCACAACTTTTATTTTTCCCATACTTTTCCACATATCGTCGGAATGATTTCCATTTCTTCCTTTTATTTATTTATGCAGTTATGATTAAAATTTAATGCTTTATAGTGCTCTATGCACAAAAAGGCAAACAAATAAAATAAGAAAATAAAGCAAGATAAAAACTCCCCACATTTTGAATCAAAGTTCACCTGATAATTGGTATGAAATTAAGTTGTGAGTTTTTATCCTGTTTTGCATTATCTAATTTAATATATTTTATTACATTAAAACTTAAATACTTGGGCACAAAATTAAAAAAAATCTTTTTAATAGTAAATATAAAAAAAATTCTGATGCAAGAGATAGCAATAGGCATTTGATTGATAGCAAAAGTTTTGTTATCACCAAAAGTCAACATTCAGCCTCAAAGCATCTCTTAATCTGTGTATATAATATAACAACTTTATTTCTTCTTTGGAGATGAGACGTGTTTTTAAAAACAAACTATTGGGACCAGAACTTTAAAAAAAAATTTTTTTTTTTTTAAATTTTTTTTTTTTTATTAAATTTAAAAAGTTAAATGTAAAGCTGAGCAATTTCTGATGCCTAGTCGTCTAGATAAATCTGTCCAAATTTGAAAAAAAAAAAAAAAAAAATTATGAAACCTGTCTCAATATTTTTTAAACAAGAAATAAAAAACAAGATGTGTTGAAAAAGTATTGAGACTGAAGCTGTATTTACCAAAACAGTTATGAACAATGAATGAAAAATGAATAGTCCACTTGGCAGTCAACATGCTTATTCCAGTGAGTTTTCAATTATTCAAAACGCCTTTGAAATTCTTTGATATGTGATGCAGTACTGTCTTATTTCTTTAAATGGTCTCTGTCCTTAAATTTTCAGTTTAGGAAACATGAAGTTGCTCATAATTGTTACACAATTCATGGGTAGCCTATGAATTGTGTAAGTAGTGTAGTTGGGATTTGAATTGAATTTATGGAAATTCAAATCGAAGAGTTGAATGGAAAATTACTTTCTACTATTATGACTGGCAGACTGCGACCTCTACTTGACCCCTTCTGAAACACATGCCAATAGTGTGACAGAAATCAGTTTTTAGTTAGCATTTGCTGGCCAACCAGTCAGCTCAAGATGCCGCTTCTCATTCACTCAGAAATCCTTTTGGGCTGTAGTTGTTTTGTTAATAAAGGTATATAAACAAACAACAAAGTCTTGTTTAATTAATCAACAAGAAATGCACAGATTGATCAGCTTGGAAGAAAGAAATCAACCCACAGAAGAAAGCCCAAAGGAAGATGGTGGCTGACAAAGTAGACAGAGAAAAGTAGAAGAACCAATCCATCATCCCTTCATCCTCTCTCTCACCAATTATATACCTGATATATTAAAGAGGTATATAGCAATAACTAGGTGGGGTTAGTAAAGGAGGATGTTGCATTTGTACAATCCTGTTTTACTAAAAACATTTTGTTGTAAAAAGTGTTGAGATTGGATTTACATTGAGCGAAAAGAAAAAGAAAGTTATTGGTTTCAGGGCCGAAAGTGACCTTGTTTGTGTAACTAAGCATTAATTTATAAAAAACTATCAGCAAAATGTTTGCGAGTTTATAAAGATCATAAAAATACAGATACGAAATGAATAACAAAGTTATTTGTTGTGAATTTTTAAAAGAAATTTAATAATGATACAATGGGAACCCAACAAATTCATATAATAGTTATCCATGATGATATTGATTCTCCTATTTATGAAAGAGTGAACGATTTTAATTAGCATTTCATAGTTATTTCTGTTACATGGAAATTTCAAGGATTAAAAATGACGTTCAGCATGAAGTCAACTTTCACAAAATTATTATTCAATTGCAAATTGTACTGGAATTTGTTTTATTCTTTCAGAACATTAAAAGTGTATTACTTTAATAAAAAATCTCGCTATTATGTACTGTTGTTGCATGCATATATACAATCCAAATGCACGTGGTGTAATGGTTAGTTGTAGGAAATGGACTTGTCGACCGGAGTTCAATTCCTGGACGAGGCTGTTTGCATTTCTCATGGTGCTAATACCCTTGGGAAAGCTATGAATCCAGTTCTTGGTAAGGAGAAGGAAAACTCTGAATTCAAACCTGTTAAACTCCACTTAAGAGAAATTGACCTTGTGTCACATCCTGCTCGTGTGAAGGGGTTGCTAAATATGTATATTTACAAACCAAATGAGAAATTAATATATAGATATACGAAAGTGGGCTGAAAAGTTCAAATACTTTTTTTTTTTTTTTACCAATTAGATTCAAGTACTGCAACACCGATGTAAGAAATGAATGGACTGCAAGGGCGGACTTCAAAAATAAACCTCATTTGATCACATTCCATGAGAGTATCTTGGTCAGCCTATGAACTTTTCAGCTGAACCTCATACAAGCTAGTTATTCCTATTGTAGCGATTTCCTGCCCTTGCTGAGATGGACTAGAGTCCAAAAGAGTTATCTTCCCTTGCTGCCAGAGATTCGCCACTAGGTAGCACTACTACCGGGCTATTTAAACTTTGTCCGGGAGGCTATCTGCCACTCTCTTTGGTCTGGTATCCACTAAGATGGAATAGACGAGTGGTGTCTATTAATGTGGGGCCTTGCCGACATTTTTAGGCACGCACCCATATGTATACGTAGCTATGTATAGACCCTACCATGTAGGTCATACACAGGTAAGCGACTCTTATATTCAGTAAGAACTCTTTCTTACTTACCATAGACTTTCGTCCTCATTGTTTGTATCTTGTTATATATGTCAAGTTCCATGTGTTCAGGCAATAAAGTCTGTATTGTCATTATATTATACCTCTTTGGATTTTATTATGTATATATTCACCTAGACTGGAAGGTTTCTCTGAAGCCTTTCTAACGTATTATAAGAACTAGTTTTGGCCACTAAAGCCAAAACCACACATTTTATTCTTATACTATTAAACAAGAACTGCTAAGTTGGCCCAGATATAAAATTCATGCTGTTGTACATAATTAAGTTATGTCAAAAAAACAATACACTGACGTAAGCAGAAATTGTTTTGATAAGTTTACGTAATATGTGTGTGCATAAACGATCACCCACACAGACAGACAACCAATTTTATAAAGAGAGAGATTATGAATACAGTTATGTGTGTATTTGTAGTTGTGCATGTATGTGCGTGTGCATATCGGTGTACTGGTAAGTATTTATAATGGCTACCAAACTACCGTCATCATTTTGCTAATTCTGAAACGTGAAGCTTGAAGTATCTTTGGAAGTATAAAAAAAATGCCTTTCATGTAACCTTTTCGGTAAAATTGGCAAGGTTTCGAACCTTATCAAAAGCAGTATGTCATTCACTCAGTCTCCTTGCAACATTAAACTTGTTCTGTGCGTCTGTAAATGTTCCTAACTGCCTTAGCCTCTCTTCCAAAATTAGAACGGGTGGGGTGGGGAGTAGCAGTCTGACAAATAAATCATTTTTGACAAGATCGTTAAAAAGCTTTAGAAATACTAAGATATCACCCAAAGGTCAATCACAGATACCAATCACTCAAAAAATAATCGATACATAATAAAAAAAAACCAAAAAACAAACAAACATTAATTTGACTTTTAAGTAAAGTCAACTGGGTGGCCTAATGTCGGTATCAGCCGGACAGCGAGGGAGTTTATCCCCTTTTCACAAGCGCTAGACCAAGGAGCTTGTTTTTGCGTCTGGGGTGGAGCGCCACACCTACCATCAGCTCCTCATTTTACCGTACAGATCCCTATGCTACTCATACGCTGGGTTGACGAGGGCCGGTATCGAACCCGGAACGTTGCGATTCTTAACCAAGAACATTTTTAAATTCTTAACTTGGTTTGAATGCACATGAAGAACGACACAAGGTTCCTGGTTTAATACCGGCCCTCGCTAACCCAGCGTATGAGTAACATGGGGATCTGTAAATTGAGAAGCTGATTGTAGGTGTGGCGCTCTACCTCAGACGTTAACAGTCTCCTTGGTCTAGCGCTATTGAAAAGGGATATACTCCCTCGCTGTCTGGCTGATACTGACGTTAGGCCACCCCGACGACTTTACTTACCAACGTGTGTGACACTTTAACATCCCCGATCCGGAGAAGCTTCGTAGTTGGGGAGTTGGTATGGGTAGGGGGTGAGTGTTGTCACCTCAGCTAAATAATGGACCATACCGTTTTTATTGTGAAGAAAGAAAAGGAGAAAAAGGACATGTTTCACATCAGAAAAAATAAAGAGGAAAGAAAATTTTGGAAAGATTGAGAGGGGGTGAGAGCGCGGATGCGATAATGCTAATCTGTTTCAATTGAATGAAATGAAAAGAAGGAAAAAAACAAAGTGTGTTTGAGAGAGAGAGAGAGAGAGAGAGAGAGAGAGAGAGAGTTAAATCAACATTTATATACTTCTGGGAATACCCTTGGGAAAGGTATGCATCCACCTGCTCTCCCTCCAGCTATGGGTAAATAATAGGGCAGACTGAGCTTTTTAACCTTGGTTAGACAACCAGTCTAGGACAAGGAAAAACACAGAATTCAAACCTGTTAAACTATTTAAAAAATGACATTGTGTTACATCCTGCTCGTGCGGAGGGGTTGGTAAATATATATGTATACTTCTGAACTATTATAATTATTATACTTCTTTTGAACTAATTTGCAATAGCTCTTAAGTATAAATACCAAACATCTATTAATAATGGAGATTCGCTTCCGGTTTTTGTCTGTAACAAAAAATTACATCACTGTTCACGTCACATTATCCAAAATCGTCATAACATAGAATAAATACTCAAAATTTGAACATGCAACATTAGACAGTCCTCATTGTTTTTTAAAACAAGTTTTAATAAATACATGACTGGTATTATATATCTATATATAGTTTGTTTTATTTTAATACATATTTAAAGTTTACATTTCAAATTGTTTTATTTTTTAATCCTTTAATGAATTTGATGATTTTACTTACTTAGGGTACAAACTTGCTGACATTGAATTTTTTACTCCCACCCCTCAGGCAATATGTTTCAAAAATCTATTTTTACATCGCCCGGAGGGTGTTTTTTTATTTTGTACTAGTTGTGATAATTAAAATATGATACTGGTGTATATTCACAGGTCCCACTAGTTTTAATCAATGGTAATAATTTGGTGTTAGTTGCTCAAAAGATGTAACACTATAAGTTTTTTTTTCCTCTTTGTTTTTCTCTTTGTTTGAAAAGTGCATCGGCGAGAAATGGACAGTTACCAATCGCCGTTGACTTTATGTCTTCGCTAGCCTAGCATATATATTCATCTACTCCTCCGCAAAAAACAGGATGTGACACAGGGTCAATTTCTTAAGCGGAGTTTAACAGGTTTAAATTCAGCGTTTACCTTCTCCTAGACTGGTTACCTAGCCAACGTTAAAGAGCTCAGTCAGCCCTACTATTTACCCATAGTTTAAGGGAGAGTAATTGGATGCATACCTTTCCCAGGGTATTAGCTCTATGTGAGATGCAAACAGTCTCGTCAGGGAATTGAACTTGGGCCGACGAGTCCATTTCCTACGACTCTAACCACGACACCACGCGCCCTATAACATATATGTGTAGGAAGCGCGTGGTGTAATGGTTAAAGTCATGGGAAATAGACTCGTCGCTCCGAGTTCAAATCCTGCACGTGGTAATTGCATTTCACTTAGCGCTAATACCCTTGGGAAAGGTATGAATCATACTCTCACTCCAGTTATGGGTAAATGGTTGGGCAGGCTGGGCTCTTTAACCTTGGTTAGGCAACCGGTGTAGGAGAAGGAAAACTCTGAATTCAAACCTGTTAAACTCCGCTTAATAAATTGACCTTGTGTCACATCCTGCTCGTGCGGAGGGGTTGGTAAATATATATATATATATATATAACATATATGTGTGATAAAAAAAAGCACTGAGAATAAATCCTCATGATTTTTTTTTCGTGCTTTTTTTATTTTGTTTTTGTTTTTTTGTTTACCAATTCTTTTCTATCCCATCAACCCTGTTCAGTACATAGCATTTACATTTTTAGAAATCCATCTGCAAAATAATCTCGTGAATACATATTCATAAGTAAACAGTTATTCATCGCCGTAACCCTGGTCACGTGACACAGAAAGCTCGTGAAAGCCGAGTTCCAGTTTTAACTGTCTGAGATGAACATTCCGAGAACAGGCACCTGCTAAAGAGAACTTTTTTTTCTTCTTCTGCATACCCCTCCCCCACCAAAGATGTAATTCTTTTAAAAGGTTAAATGCCTTTAAAATAATCTCATTATCATCACATCCTCAATTATTCCTTTATTGGTTTGGTTTGTTTTTACGGCATATCAACCACAGTGGGTCATTTAATGCCGACAATGTTTTAAAATAAATTCATTCTTGATGGATACTCAATTTTTTATTATAAACACATTTTTCTATTTAACCCATAGATGGGACTCTAACAGGTACTACCACTCCGGGTCAGAGTTGGCCTGGGAGTAATGGTGATGAAGGGGTACTCCACATTTCCCACACCCCCAGAACTAGAACATCACCATCAGATAGAGTTTAACGGCATTCCTTAAATACTTACGCACAGAGGGCGCATATTATTGCTAGTTATTTTAATTGATTAAATTCACATTCTTCCTCATAACTGTTTGTTAAATGTACTCAATGCCGTTCGAACGCCATGATTAACATCACACACACACACACACACACACACACATATATATATATATATATATATATATATATATATATATATATATATAGGGTGCTTATTAGATACCTGATTCTAAAAATTAAATTGCAAGTGTGGGTTAGGTGATGACATGGGAGTAACGATTCACATAATAAGCGAATGCAGCAAATTGGCACAAAAGGAATACAATGCTAGGTGTGACTGGGTAGGAGTGGTGATCCACTGCGAATTGCGCAAAAGATTAAAATATGACTATACTGATAAATAGCATAGGCACAAACTAGAATCCATCCTTGAAAAGGAGATCCACACAATTCTCTGGGTTTTTGAGATACAAACGGATCACCCAATCCCGACCACAAGACCGGACCTAGTTTTGATTAACAAGAAAATACCGTGTCATCAGGTGGGTTTTGACATTCCAGCGGACTACAGAGTAAAAATGAAAGAAAACGAAAAGATAGACAAATACTAGGATCTTGCCAGAGAGCTGAAAAAGCTGTGGAACATGAAGTGGGAAAAACAACAATAATAATAATAATAATAATAATAATAATAATTGAGACGAATTCATGTTTTATGTATCATTTTAATTATAAGTTTTTTTATAGGACAGATTGGGTAACGGGTAAAATGTTGGGAGTGAGTGGGTGACTTAAAAATAAATACAATAGTCATTGAATACCATCATCCATCTGTAAGTTGATATGAGGGTAATCCCAAAGGTAAGGTCTCCAAAATATTTAGAAATCACAGAAACGTTTATTGTTTATTGTCAATGATATTTACATCATTTTAAGGTTTGAGCCTGTATCTATTTTTTCTGCAAAATCTCCATTTCCGTTGATGTATTTTTGTAGGCGCTATGCCAGTTTTTGTATGACCATATCATACCAGCTCGCCGGCATGTCGTTAAGGAAGCGTTGAATCTCGTCGTCGTTGCAGATTCCCTACACCACTTGCAGACGTTTTTGACATCCACACACTATTCACTATACATTTCCGTTGATTGGCAATGAATTTCAATCGGTTTCATGCCTCTTGTGTTTAAAAAACAAATAAGAGCGTGGATTTTACACTTGGTGGTAACGTCAATCAGGAGCTCAATCAGTAACGACTACCAAGCCAAGAGTTGGCATGGCAGCGAGAGGCGCACGGTAGGGTAGGTCGATTTTTCACTTTTTTTACAATTTCAAATTGTCCATCTATGCGAAAATTGTGTGTTAGTATACTAAATAATGATACCAAAAATTAGATCTTTTACTTGCACCATTGTTTGAGGAAATAGCATCAAAGATCGTCTACTAAAATGCACTAAAAATCATCGTTCTCGCAAATTTAGCCTCTAGAAAACGAGGATTTTTAGTGCATTTTAGTAGACGATCTTTGATGCTATTTCCTCAAACAATGGTGCAAGTAAAAGATCTAATTTTTGGTATCAGTATTCAGTATACTAACACATAACTTTCGCATAGATGGAAAATTTGATATTTTAATAAAGTGAAAAATCGACTTACCCTAGCGCACAGAGACAGGCACAGGTCCAGAAGCATGCGCAACACTGTTGCAAATAGCCGCACGAACAGTTTCCCTGCGTCCCCAGTGCTTTGGAGACCTTACTTTTTTGGATGACCCCCGTACTTCATCATTGCGGAATCAATAAGGATAAAATCGGACAGTTTCTTTATCCCTCCTCTTTTTTTCTTATCTTTCTTTCACTTTTTTTTTTAATCAATGAATTTCTTGATGGCTCGTAACCGGCATCGTTGGAGTGTCTCTAAGTGCAATCATCACATCATCTGGCCGCTTTTTTGATGTCGTCGTCGTTGGCGGCGTTGGCGGCGGCGGTGGTGGTGGTGTCGTCCTCGTCGTGTTGTTGCTGCTGCTGCTGCTATTGCTGCTGGTGGTGCCGTTTCTCGGACCTTTGATTTTCTCATCACCAATCATGACTTTCTTGGCCTTGACCTTTGAATTGTAATCATCTAAAAAATAAAGAAGAAGAAGAAGAAGAAGAAGAAGAAGAAGAAGAAGAAGAAGAAGAAGAAGAAGAAGGTCATTAGAGAAGAAGAAGAAGAAGAAGAAGAAGAAGAAGAAGAAGAAGAAGAAGAAGAAATGCATGTATTTACACAACACCTCCGCCACCAACACCAAAACCTAGTGGATCTATATTAGGGTTACCCAAATTTGTCGTCTGCTAGGTTTTTAAAAACAAATTAAAATTAATTAAATCTATTATTTAAGGTCAAACTTTTGTCTAAAATGATAAGTAGTAACATTATGTTACTACTTATCATTAAAAAAAGAAAAATATCATTACATATGCAGTTTATTTTAAAAAGATTTAAAACGAATTGTTTTGGTCAATTTCGACGCGATCCGCCATTCAGCCTCTTTTTCAATGGTTTTTAGCTTGTTTACAATTTTAACGTAACATTTGGGATGGAAAAAAAATTACCAAAAATCAGGTAATTATCCGATTTTAATTAAATTTTCAGTATTGATTTAGCAATTAATGAATTTTATAATGCATTAGTTATTTTATTTCAAAACTTTAATTTAGTATTTTTGCTATGAAAAATTAATATATAAAATTCATTTAAAATATGAAAATCCTGATGTTAAGTTTAAAATGTTATATTTTTAGATTCTAAAAATAAATATCTACTTAATGCAAACCTTATTTTTTCCGAAAAAAGTATACGTTTTGAAGAAAAACTCTATTGAAAATGTACCCCCCCCCTTTTTAAGCAGAAAAATATCGATGTATAATTTTTTCTTTTATAAAATAATAGCCAATTAAATAATTATCGAAATGAGTAAAACAGAAATCTCCAAAAAATTAATTATTTATTATTTTTTTACATTTTATTTTTCGATTTTCGGTACGTATTTTTTCATAGAAAAGTCACCGTAAATTTTTATTTTATTTCTATTCATAACTTCGGTCTTTTATCTCTTTATTTATACTGTAATTAGTATCGAAAATGACCCCAACTCGCAAAAAATGTTACGCCACCAACATAAGGGGGGTGGGGGCCAAAATTAAGTGACCTGAAAAAAAAATGAGAAAGTTTTGAAATAAAATAAATAATGCATTATAAAGATCATTCATTGATACATAAACACTGAAAATTTCATTAAAATCCGATAATTCCCTGATTTTTGGTAAATTATTTTCTGTAGGGGGGGGGGGGCTAAAGTCATTTTGTCAAAAACGCATTTTAGGCTCAGTTTGGGTATAGCTTATTTATATAATAGCTATACTTGTGACCTTGTGTCAAATCTGACCTGTGATTGACGGGTTTGGTTTTTTTTAAGCTCCTCACGTGGTGTGATGGTTAGCAATCTAGATTCGCAGAACATTGTTAGTGAGTTTGATTCTCATTAGGCGCCCCATACTTCTGGCCTTGTGCCACTTCTAAATTAAGTTGAATAAATAACTATATAATAGCTATCCCCCTGTCATAGAGAATAGAAATTCGGCGATAGAACAGGCCTCAGATATCACGGCATCCCGTAGTAAAAATATCAGCCCTCGAATTTCACGACGATAACTAAGTTTTATTCTCAAAGACTAATACGCAAGTAAAGAATTAAAAAAAAAAAAAGAATACTAAAACCATTTACGTGCAACCGAAACACACACAAAAATTAATTCCCACACAAAAACATATTTGTAAATTATTTAAAGCTTTTAAAACCAAGAAGATTCCTAAATGACAATTCTTAGAAGTGTATATATATATATATATAGGGTCATCCACAGACACGTGTTTCGACTTATCAAGTCTCCTCAGTGTGGCTAGACATTTTGTAAGCTACCTACAGCCGGAATTGAAATCCGATCGGTTGGGTGTCAGTCCGGCACCGTAACCATTAGGCTGTCTTCACTTACAGAATGGGAAGGGGATTTTAACTGTTTTAATACACACATCGCTTTGCGTGTAAAGGCCATTGGTTTGTTGGTTGGTTTTGAAGGCTATCGCAATGCAAGTGTAAAGAAAAAAGAAGGTAACTGTGGTGTTGTTTGTTAACCTGTGATTTATTCTGAATTCTTAATATTTCGAAGTGCCATCATCAGGGGTGATGTGTTCCAGTTTTTTAAAAATTATATTAATGTAGAGGCTGGAAGGAGAAGAATTGGTGAGAAAGGTGTATAGGCATTTTAAAATGTGTGTACTGCATTGGAAATTAATTTTCTTTAAGAATGGTTTGTATTGTTTTATGTATAAAGCTTCTAGTATTTGGAGTTTTTGTTTATTTTTTTCTTTGTGCAGAATGTGTGTACTTTCCGTTAGAATATTTCTTCTCCTTCCAGCCTCTACATTAATATAATTTTTTCAAAACTGGAGCACATCACCCCTGATGATGGCACTTCGAAGTGCCGAAAGTACTCGGGACCTGAACTTTGTTGGACTCATCCACGAATTCCACCCAAACATTAAAAAGTTGGCCAGAAAACTCGAAAAGATCAAAAATAAAATTGTTAAACAGGAGATGTGTCTTTTGTTTAATTCTACATGTATAAATGAAAAATGGCTGCCCAAATACACACACACACACACACACACACACACACACACCACATATATATATATATATATATATATGTGTGTGTGGAAGCAGACTACTACTACTACTATTATTATTATTATTATTATTATTATTATTATTATTATTATTATTATTATATTAATAATAATAATAATAATAATATCATCATTATTATTGTTATTAACCTGAGTGCTTGGGAAAATCTAGCATCAAATCGGAAAGAATGGCGTAAGACATGTTTCGCTAGATTTTAAAGAGCTTTGAAGAAAATAGACTGAAATATCGAGATCAGCTCCGTCTAAATTTAAAACAAAAACATTTGACTCCCGCTTTAGGAAATTCCAAGCAAGGCTGGACTGCTATCACACTCGAGGAAACACAAAATGTCTTCCTGATAGCATGCACAACATGGGAGGAAACAAATCAATGACCATCATCTATTGTTCACGATAGGAGAGTCCACCATATATATATGAACAGCTTTTTTATGTAATCCTGATATGATTTATTAAGCAAATATTTCAGTAGAAATATTACTGTTAAGATATTTATAAATCATAATAAAGATACAATTATAATTCTGTTCAGGAAGTAACGAAAGAGAGCATTCTCATAACAAACTTTATTGATTTGTAAAACAAACGAGAACGAGGCTGAAAAAGTGAGTGTGTGTGTGTGTGTGTGTGTGTGTGTGTGTGTGAATGTCTGTTCGCATGTATCTATCTAACCTACCTCGTCACGGTAGGATACGACACAAGGTCAATTTGGTTTGTAGCCAATGACTGCTTTGTCGGCGATGGATAATAGTTAGAGGGGGGGGGGAAACACAACACGTTAGGACTTGGTTGATTTATTCATTCCGTTTAGTTTTGGAGTCCGTTGAATAAATGAATGAATGAATAACGGACACAACGTGCGGACTAGGAACAGAACTCTTCTCGTATCTTTGATTCTTTCCCTATTCTCGCAAACGTTTGTCTCTTTGCGCCCCAGCCACCAAAAGAGAAAAAGAGACCGAATCACGAAATCCGTGATATAATATATACTTGGTTGACAGAAAATGCCCACTTGCGCCTCAAGTAGGTGACATCGTCAGTCACCAATTAAATAGTGACCTCGGCAAGACCGGCCCGGATGCTAGATCAAGCATATCTCGTTACACCTAGCACACATTGGAGTCATGGTATTCGGGCGAGCTAATAGCCCTGTCAGCTGGTACTTTAGAATACATCGACTGCTCTTTTGCAGAGGGGCAACCCCCTAAATGAATGGGGCCACATGTGATGCTTAAGGACGGGGTCCTGGTGGACGAGCAGTCATGACATGGAACACTCCACTTTGGCCCTTAATTAGGCTAGACCGGCGGTAGGAGAAGCCCCCCCTCGGATTAATCGTCTGGTCACATCAAGCCCTAGCACCTATATGATTGTCCCAACCCTATTGCTCTCATGGCAAGCCCAAACCCTTTTTATCATATATGTGCTATAGAAGACGGTGGCTGATGGTCTTCATGTCTTGGGTATGACGTAACTCTAACTGATGGTGAGGTTCCAGTTCTGGAGGGCTGGGTAATGTGGAGCATCTCTTCATCACCATTGTTCCCAGATCCACTCTGACCCGGAGTGGTAGTACTTGTTAGGGTCCCATCTATGGGTTAAATAGAAAAATGTGTTTAAAACTAATTGAGTACCCATGAAGAATGAATAAAACAAAAACATATTCGGTATAAAATGACCCAACAAGGGTTGACATGCCGTAAAATCCAACCAACCAACCAACCAACCAACCAAGCGAGGTAATAAAGTTTTTTTTTTGTAGATTTAAAAAAAATGTTTTTTCGTTTTATCTAAAATAGGATCGCCTGGCAAGAGACCATCCATCAAGTCCGTGAAACCTCTTTGGGGATGGAACGGACACAGAGTGAAGAGGAAAACCGTCAACAACGGAAGATTCTACTGCTACTACCCCCACTGAAAAAAAACTACAAGAGAAAATAAATCTTTAGGAACGAAAGAAAAAAGCCAACAGCAACCAATCCATCTATCTCAATCTGTTCAAATCTATCTATCTATCTTCTTAGTATGTTCACATCTATCTATCTCAAACTGTTAACATCTATCTATCTATCTATCTATCTATCAATCTCAAACTGTTAACATCTATCTATCTATCTATCTATCTATCTCAAACTGTCTAATCATCTATCTATCTATCTATCTATCTATCTATCTCAAACTGTTAATCTATCTATCTATATATCTATCTATCTATCTCAAACTGTTAACATCTATCTATATATCTATCTATCTATCTATCTCAAACTGTTAACATCTATCTATCTATCTATCTATCTATCTCAGTCTGTTCCTATTTGTATCTTCACACACACACATACACACACACACACACACACACACACTCGCGCGCGCGTGCGTATGTGTATATACTTATCTATCTATCTATCTATCTATCTATCTTAGTCTGTTCATATTTGTCTCTTCATATATATATATATATATATATATATTGTGTATGTGTGTGTATGTGTCAGTGTGTGTGTATGTGTGTGTATGTGTTGAGTGTATGTGTATATCCTTATCAATCTATCTATCTATCTATCTGATGACATGAAAATTGCAATATCTATATATTAATCAATTGTTTCTCAACCATACCGACATGTGTATTACTGTTTCCTGCCTTTTTCTTTCCTGCATTACGGGATCGGCAAATAAAGATCGGAGAACCAGCCGATCGAAACGCCGACAAGAAAGGTAATTGCCCAAAACCGTCATATCAATGAACGTTGATATGAGTTGATTCCACCGTTAAAAAAAAAGAAAAAAAAGTCACTCAACGTTTTCCATCAATAAAGACACGCGCCCTCTCCCCCCCACCCTCTTCGCCACCCCTTCCTCGCCACTCCATGTAAGTGAGATCGAACCGAGCAAGTCTTTATTATATGAAAAAAAGCATTATTTTATGACAATATCTATTTATCAATCATAGGTTCACCCGTTCGACCGGCCGGATGTTGTGGCAATATGGTGACCAATCAATGGCAAATAACTGCCACGTCAATCCAACATGTTTTCATTTAAATGAGTCGGGTGGGTCGGTGGGTGGTAGTTCTGTGTCTGTTTTTTAACTCAACTGACTGCCTTGGCCGAATGACATTATTTCAGACAGTCTTCTCTGGTTTACATTACTTCAATGCCCTATATATATATATATATATATATATATATATATATATATATATATATATATATATATATATATATATATATATATATATATATATATATATATATATATATATATATATATCATTCATCATTCATTGGCAATTCAGTCTCGAAAGACTATGATAAAGTTTTTGTGTGGCCCTGAAGTTGCAGCGCCTCCTGTGACTATGAAGTCCGATGTTTGAGAAACATTCTCGACCACAGATTTTGCATTTGTAGGTTGTCCCTGTAGATGATGATATTCCGATGCTTTGTTGTCGTTGCTTTCTGTTAGCTTCATGATGTTGTATCAGGGTGACTTCTGACATGTACAGTCCTCTGTGGAAATTCTGCCGCCACCGAGGGCGGTCTTGAGCCAAATTTTCCCAGCTGGGAATATATATATATATATATATATATATTTGGGAGAATATGTGCTTAATTGAAGTCATACCTAATTTTGAAAATTAATTAGTTGATAATTAATTAATTAGGCGGCATATCTGTTCAAATGTAAGGCTAAACAAATCGAGAAAAGTCAATCTCTGTATGTACCTCGATTTGTTTAGCCTTACATAAGAACAAATATGCCCGCCTAATTCATTAATTATCAACTAATTAATTTTCAAAATTAGGTATGACTTCAATTAAGCACATATATTCTCCCAAAAATTGTCGGCTAAGGCCATATCAAACACATTGTTTGTTTGTTTACTTTCATATATATTATATAAGTGAATATGAAAGTGACTTACCTGAAACACTAAGGAATGCTAAACCCCAAGAAATACTCCAGATCCATCCGAGCAGGAATAAGAAGGTAGTGATGAGCTGGAGACCGGCGATCCAAGTGTTGGTCCATACAACACTGGATCGGGATTTTTCGGGTGGACGTACCTGTGATCCACACATCAGAGTTAACCCGGAGATAAAAGTTCCTGGAATTGAACAGCAACACATTAGGGAATAGAATAATAATAATAATAATAATAATAATAATAATATGGACAAACAGAAAAACAACAAAGACAAGAAAGAAAAAATGGGAAGAAAAACAATTATATGGACACTTCAAACGACAAATTGGAGAAATTGCACACGAAAAGACCTGGACGTGGTTAAGAAAAGGAAACCTTAAAATAGAAACTGAATCACTAATAATTGCTGCACAGAATAATGCCATAAGGACAAACTATATCAAAGTGAAAATTGATAAGACCCAACAAAATAGTAAATGTAGACTTTGCGGTAATAGAGATGAGACTGTAAACCATGTACTCTGCGAATGTAGCAAACTAGCACAACAATAGTACAAAACTAGACACGACTGGGTTGGGAAGGTGATCCGCTGGGAATTATGCAAAAAATTAAATTTTGACCATACAACAAAATGGTATATACGTAAACCATAATCTGTTCTTGAGAACGAAACGCATAAAATTCTCTGGGACCTTGAAATAAAAACGGACCACCTTATCCCAGCAAGAAGGCCAGACCTAGTGTTGATTAACAAAAATGAAAGAACTTGTCAACTGGTGGATTTTGCAGTTCCAGCAGATCACAGGGTGAAGCTAAATGAAAATGAAAAAATAGACAAATACCTGGACTGAAAAAGTTATGGAATATGAAAGTGAAAGTGATACCAATTGTAGTTGGTGCACTTGGAATGGTCCCAAAAGGATTGGAAAAGGGTTTAGAAAGTCTGGAAATCAGAGGAAGGATTGATACCATCCAGAACACTGCATTGCTGCAATCTGCCAGAATACTCAGAAGAGTCCTGGAGACCTGAGGAACTTGCTGTCACTCAGACTCCAGTGAAAGACCATCAGCTAATGCTGATGTGAAAACTCAAAAGGAGTAAATAATATGATTAACAAAAAAAGAGAACTTGTCAACTGGTAGATTGTGCAGTTCCAGCAGATCACAGGGTGAAGATGAAAGAAAACGAAAAGATAGACAAATACCTGGATCTTGTTAGAGAATTGAAACAACTGTGGAATATGAGGGTCAAATTGATACCAATAGTATTTTGTGCCATTGAAACTGTTCCCAAGAAATCTTAGGAAAAACCGAGAACATCAAGACAACAGCATTGTGAAGATCGGCTAGAATACTCAGAAGATTCCTGGTGGCCTGATGGGACTTGCTGTCACTTAGACTCCACTGAAAGACCATCAGCTTACGCTGGTGTGAAAAACTTGCAAGGGGTAAAATAATAGTAAATATTAGCAAAACTTGTATATTTACCACAGTATGATAATTTAATCATTACAACGTTTGATATATTTAATTAAGAGCTATTGCTAAATAGTTCAATATGTAAAAAGTATAATAATCTTGATTTAACTCTCTCTCACTCTTATTTCAATTGAAAAAGATTAGCATTATCGCTTCTGCAAGCTCACCCTCCCATCTTGCCCCTACTCTCTTTCTTTCTTTCTTATATTTTTCTGTGTAGTATGTCCTATTTCTTCCCTTTCTTTCTTTATAATGAAAACGGAATGATCCATTATTTCGCTGAGAAATAAGAATTCGGTGATTGAGTGACACCAGATAATCAGGATTTAGATTTTTGCATTTCATCTTGGACGATTTGGACGGTTTCATTTTTAACTAGGGGACGTTGCAAGATTATAACAGTCGGAAGATTAAAGAACAAAAGATTTAATATATAGATCAGTTTCTCAAAGAAATGATATGTAAAACAAAGAAAAGATTATGTATTTATTGAACTTGTGGCATTGTATCATCGTGGCCTGCTCAGTCTCTCCTGCGAAACCCGATTCAACCCGACATTTATTTAAACAAATTATATAAGATAATTTAGATTTTTCGGACAGTTGTCCTCATTTTTATTATATACACAACGTTTCGGCAGATGTACCTTCCAGCATTCTTCAGGTATTTCATGTCGAACTCAGGAACCTTCTGGTCGATACACCTGAAGAAGGCCGAAGGGCATATCGACCGAAACGATGATAGTGAATGTGTATATGTATTTACGTTGTCTTAATTGTTCTATTTTAGAAGTTTCCACCGGACATACATACACACCAACTGTCCTTTATATATATATATATATATATATATATATATATATATATATATATAGAGAGAGAGATAGATAGATAGATAGATAGATAGATGTGTTTAATTTGTTTAAATATCTAGATTACATTTATCTAAATGAATGTTATGAAATTTATCTAATTTGTTTAAATATTTCCATTGCTTTTCTACCATTATCTCGAGCTTCTCGCATTACGAGTGAGAGACTCCGGTCATCCAAGCATTGTATTAATTCTGCGTATATTGTAGCATTTTTGTCTACGAAAACTGGGTCCTCCGGGTGGTCAGATGGTGCATTGATTATGTCATGGTACTTAAGGGACTTAAAGTAAATAAGTAAGTCAATAAGTATCCGGTGTTATAGTATCCTTTGGTAAGTCCGACGTCCAAGATGATCCAAATAGCAGTGAGCTAAGATTAGAATCGGGCAGTATAAATACACCAACAGCAGCAGCAGCACTGCCAGTGATTGGATAATAGGTTGCCTTCTCTGGTCACGTGGTAGTCAACGAGTCTATAAGTAGAAGTAGCCATCTGGCACACGCCTTATATCACAAAATTTGGTGTAATGGTTAGCAAGCTCGCTTAGCAAACCATTGTTAGTGAGTTCGATTCTCATTGGGAGCCCCACACTTCTGGCCTTGTGCCATATCTAAGCTAAGCTTAGTAAATAACTATATCCACATTTGGTGTAATGGTTAGCAAGCTAGATTAGCAGACCATTGTTAGTGAGTTCGATTCTCACTGGGCGCCCCACACTTCTGGCCTTGTGCCACATCTAAGCAAAGCTTAGTAAATAACTATATCACAAAATTCCAACAATCTACATTAAATTTAATCTAAAAAATTAATAATTCGCAGTAATCATGAATTAATGTTAAAAATAAAATTTCCCGCCAATATTTATTATCCGGCTAAAAACGGAGAGAGACTCGAGTTTCTATATTTTGTAGCCAATGAGAGAATAGAACGCATTCCTAAGTAGAACGATTCAATCTTTCGTGTCAAAATACAAGATGACGTGAACGATGGGAATTATTGATTGGATATACAAGACAAGAAAAAAAAAAGGGTGATTTTTATTTTCAATTGATCAACCATCTTTTATCAATGGTGGTTTATTATTAGTTTCTCGTTTGTGTTATTGTTTTAAAAATGCCGATTAAATCGATCGTCTGCTGAAATATGAAAAACAAAGAAACAAAAAAGTTGTTTTCATCGACCTCCGAACAAACCAAGAAACAAAAGAGAGTATATATATATATATATATATATATAATCTTATGAATAACTGCCGAGAAATGTATCAGCGCGTGCGCATGCGCAGCTGTTACGTGAAAACTGATGCAAGATAAGTGCTAGGCTTTTCAATATTGATCTTATGGCTTTCTTTGTATGACACACTGGTAACGAGTTTACGAACTGCATTTGCAGTCTGGGCTCAGAATTAGATAACATTTTGAAAACAGCATTCTTATGTAAGCAAGTTTTTTTTTCTCTCCTAGAAGGGAAGCGAATACTGAAAAAATATTCATGATAATGATATTCATACAGAATTGGCAAAAACAGGCAGAAAAATAAAAATTTCAAAACCCTGGAAGACAATGCCGATTTTGATTAAGATACGGACATGTGAATGCAAGGAGATTGGAAGATACTCTCAGAAAATGTTCTAAACCGTAAACCATCTTGTGACGTAGTAGCATTTATATCATTACATTTGATAATTACAGTAACATACACTCACCGCACCGATATATATATATGTGTGTGTGTGTGTGTGTGTGAAGAATATACATATATATATGGGAGTATATAATATATATATATATATATATATATATATATGTGTGTGCGTGTGTGTGTGAAGAAGATATCAGAAGATCTGAAACACGTGACGCCGATGTAAAATTAAAAAAAATATTTAAGAATCCATTTTATGATTATATATATATATATATATATATATATATATATATATATATATATATATAAGTAATGTAGCCTGGTATATTTATAAAGAAAGAGTGGTCGATATCAGTAATAGAGCGTAGAGCGTATTCAGATCTAAGTTAGCATACGTTCACACACACACACACAAACGCCCGCACACATACACACAAAGAAACTACGTCTCCCCCCCTCTTCTCTCTCTCTCTCTATATATATATATATATATATATATATATATATATATATATATATATATATATATATATACTTGCAGATACGCACTTAACTAGCCGCTATAGAAAACGAAACGTAATGACACGATCCATTAACATTAATGTCGCCTCGTTTCTTTTGCAATTTGACAAAAGGCTTCAAGATGTCGGTCGACTTTTGACATGGGATCGATTAATCATACAATAATGGAGAAGAGAGAAATTTCGGAAGTCAATAAATGAATAATATCGGTATGAGATAATTAGAGCATATGCACAACCATTTGTTCCCCCCCTCTTTCTCTTTCTTTCTTTCTCTCTCTCTCTCTCTCTTCTTTCTTTCTTTCTCTTTCTCTCTCTTTCTTTCTTCTTTCTCTTCTTCTTTTCTTTTTCTTTTTCTCTTTCTCTTTCTCTTTCTTCTCTTCTTTCTTTCTCTCTCTCTTTCTCTCTCTCCTCTCTCTTTCTCTCTCTCTCTTTCTCTCTCTTCTCTCTCTCTCTTTCTTTCTTTCTTCTCTTCTTTCTTTCTCTCTCTTCTCTCTTCTTTCTCTCTCTCTCTTTCTTTCTTTCTTTCTCTCTCTCTTTCTTCTCTCTCTCTCTTTCTCTCTCTCTCTTTCTCTCCCCTCTCTCTCTCATTAAATCCCATTATCTCTACACACGCCCGTATAAGCTTCCATACACGTAGCATTTTGTCTGGGACTTCGAGGTACAGACGGATCATCTAATCCCGCCCAGGAGACCAGACCTAATATTGATTGACAAGAAGAGAACTGTCATCTCGTGGATTTTGCCGTCCCGGTCGACCACCGAGTGAAAATGAAAGAAAGCGAAAACGATAGACAAATACTTGGACCTTGCCAGAGAATTGAGAAAACTGTGGAACGTGAAGGTGAAGGTCGTATCAATTGTAATTGGTTCTCATGGAACGGTCCCCAAAGCTCTGGAAAAAGCATTTGGATGAACTGGAAATTAGAGGAAGAATCGAGACCATTCGAACTACAGCACTGTTAAGATCGGTTGTCACTCACCTCCAGTGAACCACCGGCTACGGCACGTGTGAAAAACTTCATAATAATAATTGGAAAAAAAAAAAAGACTGGAAGAACTAGAAATCAGAGGAAGAATTGATACCATCCAGACAACAGCATTGTTGAAATCGGCTACAATACTCAGAATACTCCTGGAGACCGGAGGAGACTTGTTGTCACTCAGACTCCAATGAAAGACCATCAGCTTATGCTAGTGGGTAAAACTCACAAGAAGTGAAATAATAATAATAATAATAATAATAATGCATGACTGGGTTGGGAAGGTGATCTACTGGGAATTATGCAAAAATTAAATTTTGACCATACAACAAAATGGTATATACATAAACCAGAATCTGTTCTTGAGAATGAAACGCATAAAATTCTCTGGGACTTTGAGATAAAAACGGATCACTTTATCCAGCAAGAAAATCAGACCTAGTATTGATTAATAAAAAAGAAAGAACTTGTCAACTGGTGGATTTTGCGGTTCCGGCAGATCACAGAGTGAAGATCAAGATAACAAAAAGATGGACAAATACCTGGACCTTGCCAGTGAACTGAAAAAAGCTATGGAATATGAAAGCCAAAGTGATACCAATTGTAGTTGGTGCACTTGGAACGGTCCCAAAAAGTTTGGAAAGAATACTGCACTGTTGCCATCTGCCATAATACTCAGAGGAGTCCTGGAGATTTGAGGAGACTTGTTATCACTCAGACACCAGTGAAATACCATCAGCGAACGGTGATGCGAAACACCCAAAAGGAATAATAATAATAATTCCCTTATCGTCAAGAATTCGAGGCGAAGGCCGGAAATGACGCAACATGTTTAGACAATACGAACATATTTTGGGCGCAGAATGTTGACTATGTACCACCTCGAGGAGACATTATTAAGTACAGTCTATACAATCAGTAGGAAGCGCGTGGTGTAATGGTTAAAGTCATGGGAAATGGACTCGTCGCCCCGAGTTCAAATCCTGGACGTGGTAATTGCATTTCACTTAGCGCTAATACCCTTGGGAAAGGTATGAATCTACTTTACCTCCAGCTATGGGTAAATAGTAGGGCAGACTGGGTTCTTTAACCATGGCTAGGTAACCAGTCTAGGAGAAGGAAAACTTTGAATTCAAACCTGTTGAACTCCGCTTAAGAAATTGACCTTGTGTCACATCCTGCTCGTGTGGAGGGGTTGGTAAATATATATACAGTCAGTACAGTCGGTGGAGTGTCATATTGTCGGTATCAGCCGTATAGCGAGGGAGAATATCCCCTTTTCGCTAGCGCTAAACCAGGGAGATTGTTTTAGCCGTCTGAGGTGCCGCACTACATCACACATAACATAAAATTGTGTGCATACATGCGCATAGCGAAGTACTAATGAAAGTGAACCATAACTTGAATAGTACGTTTAATAAAACATTGTCAGTATTGTCAGTATCAGCTAGACATCGAGGGAATCTATCCCCTTTTCGCTAACGCTAAACCAGGGAGATTGTTTTTGCTTCTGAGGTAGAGCGCCACGCCTACCGCCAGCTTCCCAATTTACCGCTCAGATCAGATTACCCAATATATGCTACTCATTCGCTGAGTCGGCGGGGACCGGTATCGAACCAGGTACCTTGCAATTTCCAGGTGCATGCTTACCGCCTGAGCTAAACAAGCCTCAGTTTCTGTTGGTAAAAGGTCGGTTTTTTCTTCCCTTTCTTGTGTTTATGCATTTAATAATAAAAATCGAAGCGAAACATTTACAGAAGTTTATTGAAGTAAAAACAATTTAAGATCGTTAGTTTTTGCTGCCGGCCACAATCGAAAAATGTCTTAGACTCGGTCTCATGGGCGAGAAACCTGAGTATCGTCGGTTATCAATGATAATAATAATAATAATAATAATAATAATAATAATAAGGGTTTGGAAAATCTGTAGATCAGAGGAAGAATTGAGACCATCCAGAATACTGCACTGCTGCAATCTGCCAGAATACTCAGAAGAGTCCTGGAGACCTGAGGAGACTTGCTGTCACTCAGACTCCAGTGAAAGACCATCAGCTAATGCTGATGTGAAAACTCAAAAGGAGTAAATAATAATAATAATAATAATAATAATAATAATAATAATAATAAGAAGAAGAAGAAGAAGAAGAAGAGAAGATGAAGTAAAACATTGAGAAAATGAGACCTAGGTAAATGCCTGTTTGAGGTAAGTGGCCGATTGGTGACACTTTTAAAAAAAGCATCTTTCTAAAATTTATTTTTACACCGCCCAGAGGTTTTTTTGAATTTTTAAATTTTGCTAGTTCTATTAAATATGTCTGGAACATTTTGATAGTAGAATAAGAAAATATCCATAAATTATTTTATAAATTATTAAACAGAAAAGTTATTTACAAAAAAAAAAAAATTGAATTGTTCCTGACATATACTTAAAAGGGAGAATTAGCAGATAAAGCCGCTAGATCACCGAAGTTAAGCAGCGTGAATCCTGTCCATTACTTAATTGGGTGATCATGTAAGCAACAGCAGGTACTGTAAGCAACCTGTTACCTGTGTGTCATACTGACAGCACGGATTCCCAGGACTCTCTCCCACAATCAGTCCCTATTGGTTATCGCTCCTGGCAGGTCTTCCACACGGCATCCAGTATCCGTACATAGTTGATCGATGAGTGTTTTTGCTGTTCGGCCTACACTGGTGTGTCCATGTGTAGGTGTCCACAGAAGAACGTCACTTATGAGTTCGTTCTTGCTTCTCCAATTGTATTAGTGTCAAAGGTAACTCAGACGCGTGGAGTTACCGCCGTAGAAAATGAACACGGCAATCCGAGTTCAAATCCTGGACACGGCCGTTCGCATTTCACATAGCGCTAATACTCTTGGGAAATGTACGAATCCAACTATTCTGCCTCCAGCTATTGTTACATAATTTGTGGGTAGCCTACGAATTATGTATGTAAGTGTAGTTAGATTTTGAATTGAAGTTCGTTGAAGATTCAAAATCGGAGGGGGGGGAGATAAATGGAAATTATTGACAGCAGTTAACCTTTCGCTGACCGGGTACGCTGACTTCTGATTGGCTGATTGAAAAGGCGTGTGAAAGGGAACTGATCTAGTTAGAAATTTCGGACATTAGTCAGAAGGAGCAGACGTAGGGGTCCTTCACTCCCAAAATGCCGGCTTCTCACCGCGGTAGAAAACTCTTTTGGGCTTGGGTTTTTGTAATAAAGTATAGACATTTTAAAGAACAACAAAGTCTTGCTTATTTATTACAAACAAGAAATAAGCACAGACGACCCAGCTCAAAAGAAGAAATCAGCCCAGAGGAAAATGGCGGCTAACGAAGAAAAGAAAGAGTCCATCTCATTTTCATCTCTGTATTTCTCCCATTTATATACCCGAAATGGAGGCGCATGGTCTAATGGTTAGAGTCGTAGGAAATGAACTCTTCGACCCGAGTTCAATTCCTGGACGAAACTGTTTGTATTTCACATAGCGCTAATACCCTTGGGAAAGGTATGAATCCAATTCCTCCTCTAGCTATGAGCAAATAGCAGGGCAGACTAGATTCTTTAATCATAGCTAGGTAACCAGTCTAGGAGAAAGAAGACTCTGAATTTAAACCTGTTAAACTCCGCTTAAGAAATTGATCTTGTGACACATCCTACTCGTGCGGAGGGGTTGGTAAATAAATATATACCCGATATTTAAAGGGGTATATAACACTATGGGTAAATAGTAGGGCAGATTGGGCTCTTTTACCTTGATTAGACAATCGGTATAGGAGGAGGAAAACTCTAAATTCAAAGCAAAGGGCTCTCTTCTCGTTAGTCAAAACTACTTGGAGAGATTTTCCTCTCCTCCTCTCCTCCTCCTCTTCCTCCTCCTTCTCCTTATTATCTTATCTAACATCTTAAGGAAAAAAAAGAAAAAAAGAAAAAAAAAAGAAAAAAAAAGAAAAAAAGAAAAAAAACCAACCACGTCCAAGAATTGAACCGGATTGACGAGTTCATTTCCTCCAACCATATTCGTTACGCAATTAATTCGTAATCTGTTTGATAAGAATTTTCCGCCGCTTTTGTTCTTACTTTTTATTCTTATGCAACCACACACGAAAGACGATGCTAACGTTTGGTGCTGAGTGAGGGTGCTGAATGAGGGTGCTGAGTGAGGGTGCTGAGTGAGGTGAGGGTGGATTACGTACAGTGTTGTTTCAGCTGGGTGGCACCATACGGCATTGGTGGTGCAACCGACAAATTCATTTACCGTTTCAAACATCAATATAAATAATCTGGTGGCCATTCGTGCATAGAATGACCAAATCAGATTCAATAGACACGGTAAAGGGAAGGGTATTTATTTCTTGCATCGGGATGAATGATCTGAATAAGAATGATTACGGAAAGAGATCGATCATTGGCAATATATATATATATATATATATATATGAAAAAGGAATGATTTACCGGTTAAATTGGTCTTGATGCTTAGTTGATACAAGTTTTACCATGATAAGTCAGCGTTATAACAAATATAAAGTGCACAATACGTAAGTAGAGCGAATTTATTATTATAGTATGTACAGAAATAACCTACTCGAGTTTTACCATAAAGATCTTCAGGGTTAAATCCACTTAATCAATCAAGATGTTGATTAATTGCAACCAACGTTTTTAACGGTTATAACTACAACATAAAATCCTGCGGTTAGCTGTAATTAATCAATATCTTGATTAATTTAGTGGATTTAACCCTGAAGATCCTTATGGTGAAACTCGAGTAGGTTATTTCTGTACATACTATATTAAATATATACATTATAAACTGAATATAACTTAATAATAAAATTATATATATATATATATAATATATATATATATATATATATATATATATATCGAATTCTGATTCTAGAGCGGTCAGATTTAATTTCTCATACGAGATATGCATTTGTATTTCACTCACCCGAGTAAGGGGCCGGTTTAGCTCAGTCGGTAAAGCAGCCCCCTGGGAATGGCAAGGTTCCTGGTTCGATACCGGTGACCGCCAACTCAGCGTATGAGTAGCAAAGATTGGGTACTCTGATCTGTGCAGTAAAGTGGGGAGCTGACGGTAGGTATAGCGCTCCACCTCCGCAAAAACAATCTCCCTGGTCTAGTGCTAGTGAAAAGGGGATAGACTCCCTCGCTGGCCGTCTGATACCGACAATAGGCCACTCCGCAACTTTAATTTTAATTTTATTTTACTTTTTTATTTTACTCACGCTAGTCCATTGAGTATCAGTAAGGTGCGCCCAAGTTGGCTAAAGCCGAACACAAAGAGTCTTTTGTTATTTGATGGAATTGAAGAAAATGCCAAGGTCTTTTTCTTGTTAAACAATGACACCTACACACACAAACAGACAAACAAACAAACAAACAAACACACACACACACATGACATACACACATCGCATACATCGCATACATCACACACACTGAAACACACACACACACACACACAGATGCAGTCAGACAGACAGACAATTCCACCTACACCGACCCAAAAACACACACATGACATACACACATCGCATACATCAATTACATCACACACACACACACACACACACACACACACACACACACACACACACACAAACGACACACATGACATGCACACATCGCATACATCACACACACTGAAACACGCACACATACACACACAGATGCAGTCAGACAGACAGACAATGCCACCTACACACGACCCAAACACACACACACACACATGACATACACACATCGCGCACACACACACACACACACACACACACACATCGCATACATTACACACACACTGACACACACCCACACATAGACAGACAGACAGACAGACAGACAGACAGCAAGCACGTCACTTATTTCATTCATAACTGAATGAGGATCTGATTATGTTATTGGCGCAATATTAGCAAATCATCTGGGCTAATTAACTGATCACAACCCCGACAGAGGAAGTTGATTTCTTTTTTTTTTTTTTCAATTTTGTCCGCTGAAGGCACTTTACTTTTCTTTCGACCTCTTCATCTTGACGTCCAATCTTTCGAGACAGTCGTTCGTAAACAGATTGGCGACAACAGAAAATGCCTCCATTGTTGGGTGCGGCTACAAGCGTAGGTGTCCCCCCCCCCGCCATCGGCATGCGTGTGGGTAACAGTGCAAATCATCTTCAACTCGTAAAGGATTCAAAACATCCACCCGCAAGTGCCATCCCCTAAGAGGCTTCTTGGTCCGTATTCTTTAAAACATCAAGTGTTAGTCATCATGCCAGTGCATCGCCGTGAAGCAATGGTTAGCAAAATTTTTCTTTTATTAATCCTTATTACTAGTAGGAACTGAGCATTAGGGTAGGTCGATTTTTCACTTTTGTAATAATATCAAATTCTTTCAAACATCGGAAGTTGTATGTTGGTATAATGAATATTAATACCAAAAAACTAGATCTCTTACTTGTACCATTGTTTGAAGATCATCAGTTAAAATGCACAAAAACACCCTCACTTTCGCAAAATTTAGCCTAGAAATTGGTTAGAAAAGTTAGCATTTTCAATATTGAACTCCAGAATTTATTTAATGAGATGAAACAAATAAGATATTATAACTAGAATCAAAATATCCCCCCATCATCACCGACCCCTCCAATATGCTGATTTTTACTTCATTAATGAAGCTGTAACTGATAACATTTTAAAAGATTGAAATCTATTTCCTCAAATGAAGACAAAGTTTTAAAGAAAACTATTTTGTGTGGTAATTATGTATGTTAAGTTGCAACTTTTGCCACATGGGAGATGTTACAGTTCCAAAATCGACCTACCCTACTGTGCATATACCACAGTATAATAATTTAATTATTACGATTGAAAGATAGTTCAATATATAAAAAGTACAATAATCTTGATTTAACTCTCACTCATTTTTTTTCTTTTTTTCCCTTCTTTTCATCTTTTCATTATCTTCGATTCAAACAGGTTAGCGGTATCGTTTCCATCCGTTTACTCCATCTCTCAATCTTTCCCCTACTCTTTTTTCTTTCTTTTTCTTATTATATTTTTTCTGTGTAGCATGTCCTTTTTCTTCCCTTTCTTTCTTTATAATGAAAAAATGGTCCATTATTTAGCTGAGGTGACGACACTCATAAGAAATAAGAATTCGGTGGATAAGCAACACCAGATTTTTCCATTTCATCTTGGACGATTTGGACGGTCTCATTTTTAACTAGAGGGTGCAGCAAGATGATAACGGTCGGAAGATTAAGAAACAAGAGTAATAATATATAGATTATATCGCTCATATCGATCTTTCACTGACATCCAGTCTTATGAGGTCTCTGAACTCATCTGAGTATTATACCGATCTTATCAATGCTGTTCTCCTGTCGGCTGGGGTTGTAGAATTCTCCGACTGCTTCTCTGTAGAGGGCCAAGACCCTTCCCAATTGGAACAACCTAAAGGAATTCGCGTATTTTTTGCTCTCACACACACCTAAACAGATCTTCTGTTAGATTATATGCAAAATAAATAACGCCTGTATCTATAATAAGAGAATAGGTGGAGGCGTAGTTGTGTAACGGTTATTATCAAAGGAAATGGACTTGCTGAACCATTTCAAATTCTGTAATAGATTGTTTGCGTTTTCACACAAATATTCTAAAGGAAGGCATGAGTCTATTTTACTATAGGTAAATAGTGGGACAGACAGACAGACAGACTGGGTGTTAAATAATTGATAGTTGGTCTATCAATCATTTACGGTAAGTGTAGAATTCAAAAGTTAAGTTGTTAAATCTTTAGAAGAAGAGTCATGGAAAATAACCAGTAAGAAACGATACAGATGTTCATGACTGTATGATAGACAAGATTTAACCTTACCTAATCTGTCAAGTTCTCTGATTGGCTGATTCTATCATGTAACCACCCTATCGTGAGAATGGGTTAGTTGGAAATTTAGAGTAGTCCTAGGCGCCGTAGCGAATGGACGCAAGGTGACTATTCCTCTCTCCGTGTGGTGAAAGTGGGTTTTGAAATAAAGACGTTTAGAAATAAACTGAGTCACACACTCACACACACACACACACACACACACACATATATATATATATATATATATATACAAATCCTACCGCACAAGTAGGATGCAACATTAGTCAATTTCTTAAGCGGAGTTTAACAAATTTGAATTCAGAGTTTTCCTTCTCCTATTTACCCACGACTGGAGGGAGAATATATGGATTCATATCTCTCCCAATGGCATTGGCGCTATGTGAAATGCAAATAGCCTCGTCCAGGATTTGAACCGGGTCGACGAGTCCGTTTCCTACGACTCCAACCATTACACCCAGCTCCTCCATAGAAGGTCAGAAGAACAGAAAAGAGGAATCAGACCAACATTACAGCATAGAAGAAATAGAGAATAATAACAATAAGATAAGTATAAGAATATCAAGATAGGTAAAAAGCTATGCAGCAGTGTCACATCATACACGTGATGGAGAGTCAAAAGAATTTTACATACATTTGAATGGCATTTTAGCTGTTCTCTGATTGGTCAGTCTGATTATGAGTGTATTTGATGTGTGCCGGCTGCATCTCTGCATCCGACTCCGCAACAAATACGTTTATTTATATGAAAATCGGTACAGAAAATGCAACTGGACACACACCTGGGCATAATGCCCCAAATTTTTATTTTGGGGGGAACGGGGTACACTCGCCGACCGATCCATACAAATAAGTACAGTCATTCATCGCCTTACACTATTGCTTTCACCGAAAAATCCGATGTCACTTTGTGTGTGATTCCCTACTTAGACCCATAGGGTAAAAATAAAAAGTCTATTTAAATTATGAGAACGATTGACAGATTCAGAGTTAGCTCAGCAAGCAAAGGAGATGGATGCAAAATGGCGTCACTCTTGTGGGCTATTTCTTTCCATATGTGTGCTTACCTTTGGGAACTAAAGACATCTAAACATATATGTGTATTTACCAACACCTCCACACGAGGATGATGTGACACAAGGTCAATTTTTAAGCGGAGTTAACCAGGTTTGAATTCAGAGTTTTCCTTCTCCTAGACCAGTTGCCATACCAAGGTTGAAGAGCCTAATTCACCCCACTATTTACCCATAGTTGGAGGGAGAATAGGTGAATTCATACCTTTCACAAGGGTATTAGTGCCATGTGAAGTGCAACCAGTCTCGTTGCATCTAAACAGACATCTAAACATATATCAAGTCTTGTGTTCATGTATAAGAACAAGAATGGACACAGAGACTCAGCGACCCAAAAGTCCCAGAAAGAAAATCAGAACACAGAGAGAAATCAGCCCAGATAGAAGAAGAGAAAATCCGGCCAGTTAAGAAGTAATATAAGTTAAGATAGGCATAAGAATATGAAGATTATTATGAAGGATATGCAATACTGAGTTCTTTAGCCTTGGTTCTCGCGGAAAATACATTCTGAATTAAAATCAGATGTACTTAAAAATCAACCTTCTGTGGATTCTGTCCCCTAGTGGAGAGGTTAGGTAATTACATACATTTAGAGAGTAAGAGTATTGCAACGTTATTTTGATTACGAATTATCTCATGAAATGTTCATATTTTTTTTATTTGTTTTATTTATTTTATTCTGGGTTCAGCTCATTTTCAGATTGAGGTAACGTTAAGTAATCAACAAATTGTACAACTAAATCTGTTTTTTTTCCCGGGGAATTTTCAATCTGAGTATATTTTCGGAAAAAGTAGAAAAAAATAAAAATAAAAAAACAGACAAAAACAAAAACAAAAAACAAACAAGTAAACAAAAAAACAAACAAACAAACAAAAAGAACCTAAAATAAAAGATTAAAAAAAAACCTCCAATATTTTCTGCCAATTCCAGCCTTTAGCTATTTTCCTCAAAACAAATCTCTTCTTTTAACTCGATATTAAAGCGGGAAAAAACATTACAATTATTATAAGACTTGAGGCATTCGTTGTTTACGCACCGTTGTCATGGTTACAGTCTGGGAAACACAATCTCTTTTAATCTCGCAATCAATTCTTTATAAAAAAAAAAGAATTCAAGGCCAAGTGTCCATCAGTAGTTATCAGAGCAAATGGATTCGCCGAACCAAGTTCAAATCCTGGATGAGGTTGTTTGTATTTCAGTTCGCATTGATGCTCTTGTTAAATACTCAAAAAAGAAGCAGCCCATATTGCATACCATGCCAAAAAACCTACACAATCAAACACATATTAATAGAATGTAGCAACCTAAAACAAATACGAAAAAAATACTACCAAACAACAAATCTAAAACAGATATTCTACCAAATAAACCCAGAAAAACTACTTGGATACATAAAAGAAGCACACATCTACAACACAATCTAAAAATCTTCCCCCAAAAAAAAAAAAAAAACAAAAATATATGTTAAAAAAGATCATCTAAAAGTTTCATTCACAAAAAATATGTAAAAAAAAAACAAACCTTTAGAAAATTAAACATTATCACCAATTCATTTCAAAAACGTAGTTGGCATTAAATGACCCATTGAGGTTTATATGCCGTAAAACAAGAACAAATCAAATCAAATCTTGTTAAATAATTGATAGGTGGCCAATTAATTATGTACGGTAAGTTTAGAGTTCAAAGGGTTAACTGGTAATTCCGTCATGGAAAATAACCAGTAAGAACCAATGTAGGGGATCATGTTAGTATACTGAGAGAATATATATCTATCACGAAACTTCTCATATATATATATATATATATATATATATATATATATAGATAGATAGATAGATAGATAGATAGATAAAAGGATATGAAAAACACACATATGCTGTTAAAGTGAAAATATTTTATATCATATTCATAGCTAATATAAAACAATATTTCGATTTATAAAAATCATCTTCAGAGCTAATGACGAAACGATCGCATGACTTGTATGCTTTTTGGAACATCAATGTTTTCGTTTTGAATTCAAATTATTTTCAGCTTCTCTCTCGATGAGTCCGGAATAAAAAACAAGCTCTGAAGATGATTTTTATAAATCGAAATATTGTTCAATATTAGCTATGAATATGATATAAAATGTTTTCATTTTAACAGCATTGTGTGTTTTTCATATCCTTTTATCTATACTTACACCGTCGGATTCATTTCCTTACTCTTAACTTATATATATATATATATATATATATATATATATATATATATATATATATATATATATATATTACCATTACATTTAATCGTAAGTACGTGTTTTTGTAGTTTTAAAATTGTATTTTTCATCTCTCTCTCTCTCTCTCTCTCTCTCTCTCTCTATCTATCTATCTATCTACGTATCTCTTTCTCATACATACATGGGTAAATTGTCGCCATTTTAAATCATTAATTTCATACATACACTTTGTCTACAGTATTTCAGATCAGATAATTGATTCATTGATTTTATTTTAGCCCAAAAGGGTTTTTATAACCGCACGGTGAGAAGATGGCATCTTGGGAGCTAACGACCCTCGCGTCTGTTTTCTTCAGCTAACGGCCAAAATTTAATTATGTCAGTTCCCTGACAGTTTCACATGAACCACCTTCAGCCAATCAGAAATCGGCACCCAGGTCAGTGAAATGTGAACTGCCTGTCAATCACGTTTTCAACAGTTAATGGTAACTTTCCATTTACCATACGGTTATTTAAATCCTACTACACTTACAGACATAATTCATAGGTTACCCACGAATTATGTAACACAGGATGGTATTTCTGTATAGAAATCACACCATGTTGTTTTGCCTTGGTTACTTTGTACTAACTTCAGTTTTGTAAAGAATCATTTTCAATCGCTTTTGGATTTTTTCCCAACAATCGGGGATTGAATTTCTAACTATGGATCTGCTCTCCTTGGGAATTTCTATGAGCTGCAGAGGTAACTAGCGTTGCATGTTTGATTGGTATCCCATAGATTATGTACGGTAGTGTAGAATTTAAAAGGTAACCAGTAAATTCTGAATCATGAGAAAAAAACCTTTCGCTAACCTGGTAGCTAGTCTCCGATTGGTCAAAACCAATTGTGAGAACAGGAATTACAGTTAGAAATTTCAGGTTTACCTCTATATGGGTAAATCAAGTTATGGGTAAATAATAGGACGCATCTTGGCGTAGCAACCGAACTTTGAGAAGGAAAACTCTGAATTCAACCCAGTTGAGATTGTGTCGCAGAAGGTCAATTCCCTATGCATTTTCATAGTAAAAATCGTTGTCCAATGCATTTTTATAGTAACATTTTTTCCAATGCACTTTTATAGTAAAAATCATTGTCCAATACATTTTTATAGTAAAAATCACTTCCAATGCATTTTCACAGTAAAAATCATTGTCCAATGCATTTTTATAGTAAAATTTTTTTCCAATGCAATTCTTATAGTAAAAATCATTTCTAATGCATTATTATAGTAAAATTATTTCCAGTGCATTTTCATAGTAAAAATCATTGTCCAATGCATTTTTATAGTAAAAATTTTTTCCAATACATTTTTTATAGTAAAAATTATTTCTAATGCATTTTTATAGTAAAATCATTATCAATGCATTTTTATAGTAAAATCAATATCAATACATTTTTATAAAAAAAATCATGTCCAATGCATTATTATAATAAAAATCATTTCCATTGCGGGTAAAGACAACCGTAGTTTTATTTTTTAGATAAAATTGTTGAAACTTTCTTTCTCTCGACACTCTATTATATAATTGGTTGATTACTTACCAAGTCCAGGGAAACAAATATTGCAGATGAGACATGTAATAGCCACTGGTTTGGACATGGCTGGAATAAAGTTCCTCAACGTTGTGTCTTTATTGTCCAATGGTTTCACCTTTGAACGACACTTGGCGAATGACGGAGGCGGTAGGTGATGCATCACATAGGCCGGCATCATGGGTCGAATGTAACCCCCGGAATGCATCTCCTTGCGCATAGCCCGCGGTGAAGGGCAGGGCGTTGACGAACCCCCACTATAGATCACCTGCATAGTGCTGGGAGGTTAACTCTTAGTGAAGAGGGTTCGTCACAAAACACAAATGGGTATTGGGGTTGAGTGGGTGTGGGGGGATGAATGACGTTAACTGTATTCGTTTGGATCGGTGTGTATAATGTTTAGACGGAAGTGCACTTGCAGGTATGGGTCAAGTAATAAAGGATCTGATTGGTGGGTTAGAGGGGAATGGTTCCATCACAAGAATTGGCGGGAATATATATCCATCATGGCATCTATGTATTTTTGATAACTTCTCACAGCAGGATTATCTGTTTCTCACTTTATCGTTCAGGGTAGATAATCTGTAAGAAAAAAAGAAAAAAAAGAGAGAGATTAGAGAGATTAATTAATTGAACTAGCAAAAAACCAACAACAACAACAACAACAACAACAACAACAACAACAAAAAAAAAAAACAAACAAAAAACGCCCCCAAAATAATGGCCAATAGTGATTCCATTCCTGGGGTTATGAGTCATACCCCTCTGCAGACCTGGAAGTAATGGCAATGAAGGGTTACTCCACTCTCCCCAGAGCACTAGAACTGGAACCTCACCACTCGATGCAGTTTAGCATACTAAGAACTTCAGCCACCGCCTTCTAGCACATACGTGATAAAAAGAGTTGGGGTTTTGCAATAGGGTTGGGACAATCATACAGAATCTAGTGCTTGACATGACCAGCTGATTAACCAGATGGGGGCCTCTCTGACCGCCCGTCAAGCCTCAGTAAGTTCCAAAGAGAAGTGTTGCATGTTATGGACTGTTCCGTCACCAGGATCCTCTCCTTAAACATCACGGGTCACTGTCTATGGTCAATAGGTGGTTCCATTCCTGGGGTTAGGAGTCATACCCCTCTGCAGAGGTGCAGTCGGCGTATTCTACAGCCCCAGCCAACATGGCTGTGATTTTCAATGTATTTCTATCGTAAAATCATTAGCATTATATATAGCAGCCTATTCTGTCTGTTATGATTGCATTATTTCTTGACCAATAACAATCTATTTCTTACAAACTCTCAATGTATCTCCGTAGTAAATCATTAGCAATACATTCACATTATTCATACGCTTTGTCTCTCAATGTTTTATAATTAAATACTAGCAAAATAACACCATCCGGGCGGTGTAAAATAATATAAGACCTTTGATATTTAAAAAAAATTACTTACTTAAAAAGCATCATATTAACTCCACTCCACTGAGATATTTGTTTTGTTTTACGACAGTAGAGACCTCCAAAACGGTTCTAAAAAATTCCTATTTAATTATCTAGACTTTTATCTTTAGAGAAAAATTCATACTGGATCATACAATAATAATAATAAAAAAAATGCCCTCCACCCCGCCCCGTCGGTGTAAAAATTAATTTTTAAAAGATATTGCCTGAGGCGGTGGGAGTTAGAAATTCACTTAGAAAAATATTTAAAATTGAAATGGAAACTTAATTCTGATACTTTAAATAAATATTAAGATAAAACAAACTATATATAAATGTATAATACCGGGCATGTATTTATCAAAACTTGTTTTAAAAAACAATGAGGACCGTGTTGAAATTTTGAGTGTATTTATTTCTATGTGATGACGATTTTGGGTAATGTGACATAAGCAGTGACGTAGTTTCAGTTACAGACAAATAGAGACCTAATCTCTATTATTAATACATTAATCAGATAAGTGATTAAGCTGATATTTAAGATTGTTTTGAATAAACAAAAAGAAAGAACAGCCGCTCATAAAGTATTTATTTTTAGGGAAATTAAAAGAGGGAACACAATAACACTGTTGGATAGAGCAATTTTACAGCTATTATTTTTTTTTCACTTTGGCTATGCATTTTTACCAGCGATGAACAAGAGCCCGTATGCCTCGCCCGTGAAAAATCTACAATGTACTATAAAAGACGTCTGTTACCATCGGTTTTAAAGCAGTATATTAGCCCCGTATTCTGAAAACCAGGAAAAAAGTTAAGATGTTCATTGGGCAGATTAACAGTTCATCAAATAAAATATTTTGAGGTATCAATGAAAACTGAAGAACAAGTCTATTGAAGAAGAAAAGTGGAAAGTTGTATTTGCCCCCCCCCCCCCCTGCACCCAACCAAAATAACGTTTATTTAGTAAATTTGGATACAGAAATACGCACCGCACCTCGGCATATAGCCGTAAGTTTTATTTGGAGAGAGAATGGCAACAAAACTGGTCATACAACTATTCGGTTCTAGCTAACTAGGTACTCTCGCCGACCGATCCATGCAAAAGCAAATAATTTCATTCTTCTATCTTGCGCAGCCTACTTCCACCAAAATACCTCAGTCTCTCTATGGCTTAACTTACTTAAAGTATCCCACATACGGATGAATAGTGGAAAGTTGATTCGAAGATAAAGGTTGATTCAAAGCTGCAGATATGAAGAAGACTTGATATTATTTCTCTAAATTTTTTAGATGAGTCTTGATCATTTATATTATCGGGAACATTCTCTTCAAATTCAAGCAATTCGAGAGTACCAAGAGAAGGTTCTCAAGTCCGTCAAGAAATACATAAAGAAGGCCGGAGGACATATCGGCCGAAACGTTGTATAGATAACAACAAAGATGAGGACAATAGTCCAAATAATCCAAATAACCCAAAAAGTCTTAAGACATTATGTAGTGGATATTTTAGAAGAATTCCAATGTAGTAGAACTTTTCACCGGTTCTTCAAATGTGGTCTCTTCTTCTCAGGGTGTAGTGGCCAAACTCCTGGTCTGGTGACATCGTTGTAAGCGAGTTGATTATATATATATATATATATTGTATAGGAGAAAAGAAAAAAATGCTCGATTACAGGTATTTATTTTTTATGGTTTATTATAGAATTTAAAGGTGTTTGTTACCATTGGTTTCAAAGCAGCGTATTAACTACTTATCCTCAAGACAAATCGCCCTAGACCAAAAGGGCAATTTGTCTTGAGGCTAAGCAGCTGATAGGCTGGTTTGAAACCAATGGTAAAAAATACCTTTTAATTGTATTGTAAAACAGCAAATACTCACTCTCTCTCTCTCTCTCCCCCCCTCTCTCTCTCTCTATATATATATATATATATATATATATATATATATTGGTTTGTTGGTTGGTTTTGAAGGCTGTCACAATGCGAGTGTAAAGAAAAAAGAAGGTAACTATGATGTTTTTTTGTTAACCTGTCATTTATTTCTCAATGTATCCATAATGGATACATAAGGAACGAACTTACCCGTATCCGGAACAAATGCAGCAGGATACAGGACCAGATCACACACACCACACACTTCATGTCCATACAAAGGCCAATGGTTACCCCACTTCAGTCACAAAGCGACTGAAACCAACAGAAGGCCGAAAAAGCCACATCACTTCTAACACCTGCTTTCTAAGGCTACCGCATTTCAACGAGAGTATAACCGCAGCAATACGCAAGGCGATCCGGAAGGAGGGCCTGGACATACAACTCGCCCATTACGGACTTCACTTCGGAGACAACTCTCCAAGAACCAACATAGGAACACCAATATTTGCACACTGGCGAACTGCCCTATCCGCGACACAGGTATGTGCCATGAATTTAATGTAGTATACCGCACACAATGCGAAAAATGCAACCATTTCTACATAGGCAGCACCACCAGACCACTACACATTAGGATCAAAGAACACTTACACACACAAGCATCCACATTCCGCAAACACTTAATTAAGTGCAACAACACGGAGAGAAGCATCACAGTCAAAATAGAGGCCAAAGAAAGAAATCTGGGTAACCTCCGAATTAAAGAGGCATTATTAATAGCTAAACTGCACCCAGGGATCAATAGCAGAACCGAACTCAGCGCAGAGTTCATAATACAATAAACCCACAGCCAACGCGCACACATACATGTATATGCACTCACACACACACACACATACAACATACACCCACATATGCAATAGAGAATTTATAACGCAACGAATCTACAATGAGAAGACAAATGAAAAACATGCACCCACGTCAACAGATCAGTATACACACACTCGAGCTAATGCACTAGTCATTTTACAAATAGGATTTACTCTGATTACTGATATATTTTACTAGATAATTGATTTTACATTAAAGAATATGAATTCCCTTGCTAATCTCCTAATAATTAATTCATGTGACCAGGCCGTGAATGAAACGTATATATGAAACATGTATAATAATAATAATAATAATAATAATAATAATAATAATAATGAAAGGAAAAAAAAAACTCACAATATTAACCGCTTACCTACCCCTAAAAACAAATCAACAGAATCGATATTCATAATTCTTGATAGATGTTATTTTCATTCTAACCTTCTAAAATCCAACACTAAAATAATCAAATAATAAAATAAATAAAAATATAATTATATTTAAAAATAAATAAATAAATAAATAAAAATGTAAATAGGCAAATAAGTAAATAAGATAAATGTAATATTAACAACAAAACAAAGTAGAACCAGGCAGGCTCTATAATCACAATTTAATAAAATTAACTTCATTCTAATCCCCTAAATCCACACACATACACACATATTAACGTATATGAAAAAGGCATGCACGTAAATAGAACACACTTGCCCTTAACCTTAACCCCTAAAACAAATCAGCGGAATCTAAAATCATAATTCTTGATAGATATTAGTTTTATTCTAACCCTTTAAAACTCAACCCAGCACACACTAGAAATACATTTACAAGAACAAAACAAGTAAGAGATTAAATATATATATGTAAAATATAATAATAATAATAATAATAATAATAATAATAATAATAATAATAGGAAAAAATATAAAACAATTCATAAAATAAATAGATAAATGAATATATAATAAAAAACGAATAAATAAATAAAATAAAATTAAAAAATATATAATATATATATAATAAAAAATAACTAATAAAATAAATAAATAAATAAATAATAAAATAAAAAGTAAATAAAACAAAATAATTTGAAATGAAATAAGATAAATATAATGCTAAAAAATAAAAAAACAAAGCAGAATAGAATCTAGCAGACTCTATAATCGCAATTTTTAATAAAATTAAGTTCATTCTAAGCTCCTAAAACCAACACACACACACACACACACACACACACACACACACACACACACACACACACACACACATATATATATATATTAATGTACATGTACAAAGCACACACACTATAAATAACACACACATACATTAATGTACAGGAAATAGGCATACACGCCCACAAATAACACACACACACACACACTCATGGTGTTAAGACTGACCAAATACACCGCACACACACACAACAGGTTACAGGCCACCTGATAGACAGTAAATTCACACACCCGCACCCATAAACAATCAAGCAATACCTGGAATGTTAGTCTCAGACACATATCAATAAAAAAGAGATCAGATGATCCTGTTAATAAACAAACAAACAAAAAATAAATAAATAAAATAAAATAAAATAAAAATAAAACCTTACTTAGAGGCGAATCAAATCTGGAATAATAATTAAAATAAAATAAAAAGAAATGATCAGACACACAGACATAAGCACCACGCACACACACATACGCTTACATTTACACACACAAGCACGCACACACACACACTTACACACACAAACACACACATAAGTATAACATTGTAGTGTTATGGGCTGATTGGCGATATCCGATTAGATACTTAAAAACAAAACAATTGAGTCTAGAATCGTACAAGCGACTTAGATTAGAGTACAAGTCAGTGGTGTGGTAAAGTCAACACTAGATAAAATTAATTACTCTAACACAAAGAAATTCTAATGGCTAAAAGTTGGTTGATGGTTGATATAACACAAATGACTTTTTGTTTATACAAATGTTTTCATATAAATATATATTATCATTCTTGTAGCGTCGAAACAAGATGATAAATAGTTTTGAACAAAACCAATCCTAATGGCAGAAATAGGTTGATGTAAAGCAAAAGTCTGTTTTATCATATTATCATTTACATGGAGACTCCAAAAGATAGGAACCACTTTATCCAGGCTAAAAGTGGTTGTTATAAAAACGAATGTCTGGCTTTTTATGACTGATGACATCCATATCTATTATTGTTCTTGTGGGGACTGTGTAAGATAAGGACATTTATTTAGCAAAAACAGTTTAAAGATTAAATCTTTAAAATGTTGATAATCTCAATTTGCCCGGGTGGTCTTGGGCCAGTTCCTGGGAATTATCATAGCAATTGACAGGACCATTTATACAATAACAAAAATATTATCAGGTGCCTCACCAATCAGGAAACTGGGGCGGAGACTTGTTACCCACCTTCGAGATAAGTAAGCCAATGCCATGATTTTGATTGGCCGTCCAATCAAATGCGACCGCGTGGGTGGGGTTTTGTACACCTCCTGATGTTTACACTGTAGGGCCATTGGTCCGGCGTTTCTATTGGCTGGCCAATGAGAGCCCTGGATTCAGGGGTTTGGAACCCATAAAAGAGGACCCAAAAGGGTCCAGGCAGATTGGAGAGCTGGTACTTGACCAGATTGATAGCTCCGTCTCACAGCCCTTGCTTTGTCATCTTGTTACTCAAAGTCCTGAATTTGAATCAGAACCCAACATATATCGCCAGTCAGTCCACAAAATACCGACTCAACTTCAACTCGATACCCCTTTGTGGTTGTACATAATTTTTAATCATTGTATGATTAATAAAGGTCTTTTATTGTTAAAAACGCGTTCGTATTAATTGTGGAACAGCCTTGGATTTGGTCATTTTCAGGTACAGCCCGGAACAAGCACTTCAACTTTCCTGTGGGTCAAAGAACACCCATCGCGTTAGATTCGGCGCCGCGACAGCATAGTTTTACATTTGGTCCCGTGACCAGATCATAGTATTACATTTGGCACCCCGACCAACATCGTATTACATTTGGTGCCACGTGCGGCAAGGATATTATTACATTTGGAGCCGCGTGCAGCAAGCTCCGTAGTATTACATAAGCAAGCACCCCAACCATACACATACACACACAGAATTTGGAAGACCCAAGACAGAACGAATCTAGCAGCCGCTAAGACAACTTCAGTTCCAGTATTCTTCTGAGGATGGGAATTTTCGTCCCGAAATATTGAGAAATAAATGACAGGTTAACAAAAAACATCATAGTTACCTTCTTTTTTCTTTACACTCGCATTGTGACAGCCTTCAAAACCAACCAACAAACCAATATATACACAATGCTTCAAGCAAATTACAAAACCCTTATATATATATATATATATATATATATATATATATATGCATTAGATTCTCATGTAGACATGTTCTATTAAAAATGACAGTCAGGGATTTAGTATTCCCTTTTTTTTCTATTACGTTCACTTTTTACTTCTACCCTTGGGAAAGTTATGAACCCCTCATAACTTGAAATAGCTACCACTTTTGTTCTTTTATCAGGATAGTTTTGGCATTAAATAACCCAGGAAGGTTGATATTTCATTAAAAAAAACAAAAAAAACAAAAAAACAAAAACAATTAAAACAATCTTCTTCTTCAACTTCTGCAACTTCTGTTTCTGTTTTTGAGAGTGAGGGAGGACCAACATTCTCGTCATCTTCGATTCGACCGAGGACTTGGAGAAAAAAAAATACTAAGCCAACCCTTTTATAGAACGGTTCGGTTTATCTTTGTTTAATGGCATATCAACCTTCGTGGGTTATTTAATACCAAATCCATCTTTGTTGAACAGCAGGGATACTACTTAACACATAGTTGGAGGAATGCAGGAATTGATACCTTTCCCAATGGTATTAGCTCGAAGGTAAACTTAATAGTGTAACTGGAGTTCGAACTTCTTTTTTTAAGCAAGTAGGAATGTGTAATCCTTGTGTGCCCTATGCGAAGTCTGGATAGATTTACCTCTTCCCTTCGGCTTTTTCTGAAGCTTTGTTTCCATTCTCTTAATAATGGAGATTGGGTATATTTCTGTCTGTAACCAAAACGACGCCACAGCCGACGTCACAATATTCTCAATGATTTCGTAAGTCTATTAAAGAGTATTTAATTTATAATCAAAATCGTTAATACATAGAATGAAAACCACCCTGTGTTATATACACTCAAAATTTGAGTAAGCAATTTCGAAAATTGTTTTTTTAATAAAAAAAACTTTACCAATAAATAAATATCTACGATTTTGTGTAAAATTTATGTGTAAAATATTCAAAATAATTATTTGATTAATAAGTAATAGATGCAGGCAACATTTTTTTGAGGGGGGGGGTCAAACTAAGTTTCTATTTCAAGAGTGGTAATATTTCAAATTTTTTTTTTTTTTTTTACTTCTTTAATAGATTTGATCATTGAATTTTTTAACTCCCACTCCCTCAGGAAACATCTTTCAGAAATTATTTTTACACAGCCCAGAGGGAGTTTTTTTTTGTTGTTCTCTTAATATAGCTTTTGTTTCTATGAGTTTGTTATGTTTATTGCTGCTCTAGTGATGTTGTTTTTGTTGTATAAACTTTGTATTAGATTTACAAATTGTGCAAGTCTCATGGTCATACGTATCATTTTGTATAAAACGTCTGCGGCCAATCATAAAAGTCGACATAAATGTTTTTTATAACGATGCGTGCATGAAGCTATTTAGCGAAACTGATCGTTGGACGTATGAAACATTTACTGATTGACAATCGATCAACATACAAAAAAAAAAAAAAAAAAAGAAAAAAGAAAAGAAAAAAGAAAAAAAAAGAATAAGTAAGGTAAAGTACAAAGTCGACGGAATGGCCTAAAGTTGATATCAGCCGGACAGCGAGGGAGTCTATCCTCTTTTCACTAGCACTAGACCAGAGAGATTGTTTATTTTACATCTGAGGTAGAGCGCCACACCTATCATCAGCTCTCCATTTTACCGCATAGATCCCTGTGCTACTCATACGCTGAGTTGGCGAGGGCCGGTATTGAACTCGGAACCTTGTTGTCCTAAGGCTAATATTGGAATATTGAAGAGACTTGTTGTCACTTGATATCCAGTGTAAGCCACTAGTTTCAACTTGTATGAAAACTCAATAATGAAGAAAAATCAGTCACCTAGTGAATGTTGCTGTGCCAGCTGTGCTACTCACACGCTGAGTTGGCGAGGGCCGGTATCGAACCAGGAACCTTGCGATTCCTAGGCAAGTGCTTTACCGTCCTAGAAAAGGCATAGAAAAAGAAAATACAAATAATTTTTTCAGATTTCCCTCTTTCTGTATTCATTAACGATTATTTGACAGTTGGACTCCCAAAAATAATGAGATGAACTCATTAATATTATTATTAATTATTATTTGTTATTCATACTATTATTATTCATATTATTATTCATTATTATAATTATTAATTATTAATTATCATAACTAGCAAATATATGCACCCTCCGGGTGCAAGTATTTAAGTTTTAATGCAATAAAATATTGTATTAAATTAGAAAGGCTAATGAAACTAAATAAGAATACAGATAAAAAGATTTGAAACAGAGGGAGTATAATAAAAGATTTGAAACAGAGGGAGTATAATAAAAATGAACAACTGAAACTTACTCTTTCATCACTCTCGTCTTTCATTGTTATTTTTTCGAATTTAAGTATTAGTTAAAAGAGGAAGAATAAAATGACAGTTATTTTATTTGTTAATGAATTTCATTTAAGATTCATTGAAGAGATTTTTGCTTATATTCATTAAAATAAAACCAAACAGTTAGAAATCAATAATACTAAGCACATATTTATTAAATTCGATTTTTTAATATTAATATGCAAATTAGCCTTTCCGTTCACATTGTAAAGCGCTATTTTGTTGTATATATAAATATAATTGCATGTTGTTAGTATGTAGACATAGTTAACAGTATTAATAATGTAAGACAATTTTATTAATAATTGAGGTTTAGATAAAAATAAAATCATGGAGAATGTGATGTCAATAACTAAGAGAATTGTGACTTGAGTAAGAATATAGTTTCGGTTACAGACGGAAAAGCACACAATCTCCATTATAATAAGATATTATTAATATCATTCTAACTAAAATAATTTCAGGATTGACTTCTTTCTGTATTCATTAACGATTATTTGACAGTTGGACTCCTGTTATAACAGCGGTCCATGTTGATATTGATGCTTCAATCCTAAAGCTAAGTGTTACATAATTGTGGGTAGCCTACAAATTATGAGGGTGACTCAAAAAGTAATGCCATTTCATGTGAAGTTTTTTGTTTTTATAAAATTGATATGCCGTTAAACAAATAAATAATATTTTGGCATTAAATAACCCATAAGGAGTTGATATGCCGTTAAACAAATAAACCAAACCAAACCTTTAAATAGTTATGATTACAATAAAATATTTACAAATGAATAATATTTTGGCATTAAATAACCCATAAGGAGTTGATATGCTATGAAACAAATGAACCATACCAAATGAAACTACTACCCCCCCCCACCACCATCAGTATTACGGTTCTTTTTTCTTTAATTGAAGCCGTAAAGAAATGGCGAGTTTGTAGGTGTGCATTGATGCACGAACAGACGACAACTCAGTTTCCGTCAGCCACGCCGTGTTTACCTCGTTAATTTTTTTCGTTGAACATTTTCTAAACGGTTGTATTTCATCTCCACAACAAATCTAATCAACTTTACGTCGCCATGACAACCATTCTTTCTCATAAGGTGTTTGCGCATGCGTGTTGCATGTAAACATTCTTTCTTTCTTTCTTTCTTTTTCTTTTTCTTTTTCTCTTTCTTCCTTCCTTTCTTTCTTTTCGCTTGCCATTTTTCATATTTGTAAACAATATGGGGGAGAGGCGCTCGTTATATAATGATGAGGAAATGAACCCGGCGACCCGAGTTCAAATCCTGAACGAGGCTGCTTGAGTTTCACATTGCGGTAATACCCGTGAGAAAGCCATGATTCCAACTATTCTCACCAGGTAAAAATCTGACGGTATGTAAATAGAAAAATATCATAAACTAAATATTTAAATGTATTTATAAATGATAATATGAAAATGTTTCATTTTTTATCACATCATTTTCACACACACACACACACACACACACATATATATATATATAGAGAGAGAGAGAGAGGGGGGAGAGAGAGGGAGGTGGAGAGAGAGAAAGAGTGAGAGAGTGATAGAGAGAGGTGGAGAGAGAAAGAGAAAGAGAGGTGGAGAGAGAGAGAGAGGTGGAGAGAGATAAAGAGAGAGAGAGAGGGGGGTGGAGAGAGAGAAAGAGAGAGATGGAGAGAGAGATGGAGAGAGATAAAGAGAGAGAGGAGAGAAAGAGAGAGAGAAGGGAGGAAGAGAGAGGTGGAGAGAGAAAGAGAAAGAGAGGGAGGGAGGGAGGGAGGGGATATAGATAGCGTTATGGTAATTATTGTAGAAAATGTAATGAACGAATCACGTTCAATTCCTGGATTTTATTCTATAATATTCAGCTAGAAATGATAAATCCAACTCACAACTCTCAGTTTCACGTTTTCAATCATGAGGCGAGCTACTTTTTACCAGGTGGTAAAAATAGCCCAGAGTCATGTGTTGTGTGTGTGTGTGTGTGTGTGTGAGGTATCCAAAACTTGGTAGTAAGGGATGATTCTGTATTATTATTGTATGGTCCAGTATGAATTTTTCTCTAAAGATAAAAGTCTAGATAATTAAATAGGAATTTTTTTAGAACCGTTTTGGAGGTCCCTACTGTCGTAAAACAAAACAAATATCTCAGTTGAGTGGAGTTAATATGATGCTTTTTAAGTAAGTAATTCTTTTTCAAATATCAAAGGTCTTATATTATTTTACACCGCCCGGATGGTGTTATTTTGCTAGTATTTAATTATAAAACATTGAGAGACAAAGCGTATGAATAATGTGAATGTATTGCTAATGATTTACTATGGAGATACATTGAGAGTTTGTAAAGAAATAGATTGTTATTGGTCAAGAAATAATGCAATCATAACAGACAGAATAGGCTGTTATATATAATGCTAATGATTTTACGATAGAAATACATTGAAAATCAAAGCCATGTTGGCTGGGGCTGTAGAATACGCCGACTGCACCTCTGCAGAGGGGTATGACTCCTAACCCCAGGAATGGAACCACATATTGACCATAGACAGTGACCCGTGATGTTTAAGGAGAGGATCCTGGTGACGGAACACTTCATAACATGCAACACTTCTCTTTGGAACTTACTAAGGCTTGACGGGCGGTCAGAGAGCACCCCCCATCTGGTTAATCTGCTGGTCATGTCAAGCACTAGAATCTGTATGATTGTCCCAACCCTATTGCAAAACCCCAACTCTTTTTATCACGTATGTGCTAGAAGGCGGTGGCTGAAGTTCTTAGTATGCTAAACTGCATCGAGTGGTGAGGTTCCAGTTCTGGTGCTCTGGGGCAGAGTGGAGTAACCCTTCATTGCCATTACTTCCAGGTCCACCCTGAACCAGGGTGGTAGTACCTGCCAGGGTCCCATCTATGGCTTAAATAGATCAAAAAATGAGTTTAGAGATGTATTTAAAAATGATTAAAAAAAAAGTTTAAATATCCAACAAGAAGGAATAAAACAAAAAAAAACCTTCAGCATAAAATAACCCAAGGGTTGACATGCCATAAAATCCAACCAACCAACAATATTGCATTGAAAATCAGAAAAAAAAAGAGATTGTCTGTAACCAGAAAATAAAGCTAGAAGTTACTGATAGA
>CM042152.1:80688478-80735978 GCA_023376005.1 Doryteuthis pealeii
TTCTTAGGGGTTTTCAGATACAAACGAATCAGCACTCTTGAACTTTTTCGACCTTTTCAATTTCGTTTTGTTTTTTGTTTGGTTTTGTTTAGTTTTGTTTTGTTTTACGGCATAACAACCTCAGTGGGTTATTTAATGTCGATAAAGTTTTGAAATAAATCAATTATTAATGGATAATACAATTTTGTTTATCAACTCATGTTTTTCTATTTAACCCATTGATGGGACCCTAACAGGTACTACCACTCTGAGTCAGAGTGGACCAGGGAGCAATGGTGATGAATGGGGTGCTCCACACTCCGCAAACCTCAAAACTGGAACCTCACCATCAGATAGAGTTTAACGTCATTCCCAGGACATGTAGACCATCAGCCACCGCCTTCTAGCACCCATATGATAAAAAGGGGTTGGGGCTTGCCATAAGGGCAATAGGGTTGGGAAAATCATTAGGTGCTAGGGCTTGGCGTAACTAGCCGATTGATCGGGGGGGGGGTCTCTCCGACCGCCCGTCTAGTCCAAGATAGGGCCAAAGTGGAGTATTGCAAGTCATGAACTGCTCATCCACCTGGGCTCTATCCTTAAGCATCACGGGTCGCCACCCACGGCCAATAGGTGGTCCCATTGGGGGAGTCTTACCCCTCTGCAGAGGTGCAGTCGGTGCATTCTAACACCCCACCGTCAGGACGGTTGTTTTTTTGTCAGTAAATTCTTATACTATAAAAAAATAAGAGCATTAAGCGATAGATGGGTTTGAAAAATGCTTGTCAATCAATTATATCATTAAGGATTTCATTGAAATTGTTACTTTCTTTGATGTTCTCTCGCCACAAGAATTCTCAAAGATATGAATAGCCTATCTGCTAGAATTCTATTAGTCTTGTCTCAGTTATACCAATTGCGGTGTGGGGTCTGTTCCAAGGGCTCCAGGAAAAGAGATTGGATGAACTGGAGTTTAGCGGAAAAATTGAAACCATCCAGACCAGACGACTGCTAAAATCATCTAGAGATATTTAGAAGAGTCCTGGAGACATGGTGAGACTTGCTGTCACTTAGATTTAAGTGAAAAGTCATCAGTTGGTGCTGGTGCAATAAACTCGCAAGGAGTAAGAGAAGCTGTAATCTCGTGAATTTTGCCGTCCCGGTCGACCACCGAGTGAAAATGAAAGAAAGCGAAAAGATAGACAAATACTTGGACCTTGCCAGAGAACTGAGAAAATTGTGGAACGTGAAGGTGAAGGTCGTACAAATTGTAATTGGTGCTCTTAGAAGCCATGGAAAAGAATTTGGGTGAACTGGAAATCAGAGGAAGAATTGAGACCATCCAAACTACAGCAATGTTAAGAAAGAGTCCCAGAGACATGAGGAGACTTGCTGTCACTCAGCCTCCAGTGAACCACCGGCTACGGCAGCTGTGAAAACAACAACAACAATAATAATAATAATAATAATAATATGATAATAATAATAATAATAATTGTAGAGAACTTGCCGATTGGTAGATTTTGCAGTTCCAGCAGATCACAGGGTGAAGATGAGAGAAAACGAAAAGATAGACAAATACCTGGACCTTGCTAGAGAATTGAAAAAGCTACGGAATGTGAGGGTGAAAGTGATACCAATAGTAGTTGGTGCACTTGGAACGGTCCCAAAAAGCTTAGAAAAGAGAGTAGAGGAATTGGAAATCAGAGGAAGAATTGAAACTATCCAGACAACAGCGTTGCTGAAATTGGCTAGGATACTCAGAATAGTCCTGGAGATCTGAGTAGACTTATCGTCTTTCACTGACTCCGGTGAAAGACCATCAGCTAACGCTGGTGTGAAAAACTCACATCTCTTATTATAATGGAGATTGTGTGTTTGTCTGTCTGTAACCGAAACTATATCACTGCTCAAGCCACAATTCCCTTAGTTATTTACGTCACATTCTCCATGATTTTATTTTTATTTAAACCTCAATTATTAAATAAAATTGTTTTACATTATTAATACTGTTGGCCTTATCAGCAAACTAATAATATGCAATAGTATTTATATATACAACAAAATAGCGGTTTACAGTGTGAATGGAAAGGCTAATTTGCATACTGATATTAAAAATTTGATTTTAATAAATATGTGCTAATTTCTAATTGTTTGGGTTTTATCTTAATGAATATGAGTAAAAATCTCGGGGATAAATCTTAGAAGAATTCCACTAACAAGAAGAAATAACTGTAATTTTATTCTTTACTTCTTATTTTAACTAAATAGTTAAATTAGGAAAATTTAGCAATGAAAGACAGGAGTGATGGAAGAGCAAGTTTGAGTTTTTCTATTTTTCGATTATACATCCCCCTCCCGCTGTTTCAAATCTTTTTCTTCTGCATTCTTATTTAGTTTTATTAGCCTTTCTATTTAATATGATATTTTATTACATTAAAACTTAAATATATGCACCCGACGGAGAGTGCATATATTTGCTAGTAATAATAATAATAATGGCGATGGCACAAAACAAAGGTTGTCTAAGAAAGAAAAAAAAAGGGAATATGATACATTCTAAAGAACAAAAAAAGAATTTGTTATTTTGTGGACATAGCTGTACCAGGGGCTCAAAATGTGAGACGTAAGAAAGCGAAAAATTGGAAAAATACCAGCACTCCACCCGGAACTGAGAAAGGTATGGAATATGAAGGTTACGGTCATTCCCATAATAGTTGGCGCACTTGGAACCGTGCCCAAACCACTTACCATTATCATTAGATGAGTTCGAAATTCAGAGGAGAATCAAGGCTCGATAACGGCATTGCTAAGGTTTGCCAGAATCCTGAGTGAGGTTCTGGAATTTGAGAATTAAATACAGGAATTTTTCTCAAGGACCGAATGTTTATCGCAATCAACATAACACATGTTCTGTGGCTCTGAATACTAAATTTACGATATATATATATATATATATATATATATATATATATGAAGTAGACAAACAATCTGTTTGAGATGGCGATAACCGACAATTTTGGGGAGATTATGTGCTTAATTAAAGTCATACCTAATTTGAGAATTAATTAGTTATAATTAAATGAATTAGGCGTGCATATCGGTTTAAATGTAAGGCGTAAACAAATCGAGAAAAAGACAATCTGTATGTACATTTCAGCCTATTAGGCCTCATCAGCAGTTATAGACAGGACAGTGCTTTGTGCATGCTGACAGGCGGGGACTCTAACCATTACACTAGCTGGCTTTCCAGATTTTCTCGTTTATTTTAAACTGATATATATATATATCGCACTTTTTGGTTGACTTACAGCACGACAGTATGAAGTAGACAAACATCTATATATATATATAGCTCTCCTTAAAATGGATAGAGCACTCCCGGTGGCCTAGTATATTTATAACAGTAAAATTCCATGTCTAAAAACGTGTGTAAGATGTCTGACTGACGACAAATTGGTCGGGTTTCGATCCCAGTCTGAAGCAGCCTGCTTTGTCTCTCCGATGAGCCGTGAGGCGGCGTAACAGGACTGTATGTGGATTAAAATACATATGTGGGTTGAGCTCTCTGGAAATGTAATTTTCTGGTGGCCGCTAAATATGCCAAAATTGCACAGCTCTTCGTGGCCTAGTGTGTTTATAAGTCAAATTCCATTTCTAAAAAAGTGGCGCGGTGGCAAGATGTCTGACTGATGACAAATCGGTCGGATTTTGATCTGGTGAGCGATCTGAAGCAGTCTGCCTTGTCTAGTCACACTGGTGAGCTGAGGAAGCGGCGAAACAGGACTGTATGTGGATGACAGTATATATATAATCACACACACACACACGGGGAGGGTCCCCTGGTGTAGTGGCTAACGTGATGGACTTAGTAGTAAGCAAGTTTTAATTACAATCTCTCTATTACGTTCACTTTCAGACTGATACTCCTGGGAAAGGTATTAACCCTCTCACCCCCACCTTTAGCTTAAATAGTACCACTACTTTTCTTCTAGAAGGATGGCTTTGGCATCAAATAACCCACAAAGTTTAATATGCTATTAAACAAAGAAACCAAACCAAATCACACATATATATATATATACTAAGTGTTCCTACTATATATTATATATATAAATATATATAAAACACACACACACCTGCATATATATATATATATATATATGTGTGTGTGTGTGTGTGTATGTGTGTGTGTGTGTGTGTGTGTGTGTGTGTTTAGTGTTTCTTTGTGTGTGACAGTATATATGTGAGTATACATAAGGTGTTAAACATAATTTTGGAAGCGTGCAAGTATAACGGTTATCGTCGTAGAAAATAAAATCGGTGACTCGAGTTCAAATCCTGGTCAAGGCGCATATACCCATTAATATTTAGTTAGCTTAGATTAGTCTCGGTAACAAAAAAAGTAGGTTACGAACATTGGATTGAGTCAATCATGCATGTCGAGAATGCCTGAATTCCTTGAAAACCAGCGTTTGAAATATTAACTTCTTATCTGGGTTTTCTGGTATTGGTAGAAAATACCAAACTGTTTCAACCACCAGACAAAAAACCTCATAAAACTGAAAATATCATTGACGAATAAATTAAAATGAGGAAATAGAAATTTCTAAATTGAAAAAAAAAAAAAAAAGAAAAAAAGCAACAGGGCTGATTATTAAACACTCATCAACATCTACATGGGTCAATCTCTGTTGACATACACCTATCTATCTATCTATCTATCTATGTTCACATCTATCTATCTATCTATCTATCGATCGATCTATCTATCTATTTATTTATGTATCTGTGTTCACTACTATCAATGTTCACAATTATCTATCTATCTATCTATCTATCTGTTTATCTATCTACGTTCACATCTATCTATCTATGTTCGCTACAACTTTTTATTCGTTTCTATTTTCAATCATTAATTATACTGATCAGTATGATGAGCACCTCATATCGTGTAATGGTTAAAGAGCTCCGTTATCACTCTGTTCATGTCCAACTTGTGAGTTCGAATCTAAGTGGGTGCCCCATATTTCCAGCCTTGTGCCAAACTCTGCAAAGTTTCCCAAAATGTCTGTTGATTAGCGAGTCTAATGATCCTATCTATCATTCTACCTATCTCATTCTGCCCGCCATCATGGTCGGGCCAAGTTACTAAGGCGATGATAATGTTGCTAAGTTGGTGCTTTAAGGTAAGATGGGGGGGGGGTGAGTGGTTTTTTTTGTGGTTTCTTCAGACAAACTTGTGGGTAGGAAGTAAGGATATGTTTTTACACCTGGGAAGATTGGTGAGGAGAAACAAGAATAACAGTAATTATTAGTCATCAATGAAACGCGTGTACGCGTGTATACGTGTGTGTGTGTGTGAGAGAGAGAGAGAGAGAGAGAGAGAGAGAGAGAGAGAGAGAGAGAGAGAGAGAGAGAGAGAGTGTGTGTGTGAAAGAGAGAGAGAGAGAGAGAGAGAGAGTGTGTGGTGTGTGTGTGTGTGTGTGTGTGAAAGAGATAGAGAGAAAGAGAGAGATAGAGAGTGTATGTGTATGTGTGTGTGTGTGTGTGTGTGTGTGTGTGAAAGAGAGAGAGAGAGAAGAGAGAGAGAGAGTGTGTGTGTGTGTGTGTGTGTGTGAAGAGATAGAGAGAAAGAGAGAGATAGAGAGTGTATGTGTATGTGTGTGTGTGTATGTGTACGTGTGTGAGAGAGAGAGAGAGAGAGAGAGAGAGAGAGAGAGAGTGTGTGTGTGTGTGTGTGTGTGTGAAAGAGATAGAGAGAAAGAGAGAGATAGAGAGTGTATGTGTGTGTGTGTGTGTGAAAGAGAGAGAGAGAGAGAGAGAGAGAGAAGAGAGAGACGTGTGTTTGTGTATGCATGTGTGTATGTTTGTGTATGTATTAAAAAGTATCTGTGTGTATGTTGTAAAATGAAAAAGTGTATGAGAAAATATATGTGTGGGGGGAAGGATGTGTGTGTGTGTGTACGCGTGTGTGTATGTATGTGTGTATGTTTGTGTATGTATTAAAACGTTACTGTATGTATGTTTGTGTATGTATTAAAACGTTACTATGTGTTGGAAATGAGAAATATATGTGTGTGGGAAAGGGTGTGTGGGGGGAGAGAGATGAGTGCTTGTGTGTGTGTGTGTCAGAGAGAGAGAGAGAGAGAGAGAGAGAAAGAGAGAGAGGAGGGGGTATGTGTGTGTGCATTAGAATGTCCCTGTGCGTGCATGTTGAATAATGAAAAAGTATATGAGAAAAAGTGCATCTAAGAAGATAAATGTCTGTGTGAAAGAAGGGGAGAGAGAGAGAAAAAAAACATGAATAAGAATGTATTTGCAAGAGAGAGAGAGAGAGAGATAGAGAGATAGAGAGAGAGAGAGAGAGGGGGGGGGTGCGTATGTGCATGTTTGAGGATTGCAATCGGCCTTGATAATGAAAGGAAATCGCCTAAAATGATGGTACCAAAAATAACAGGCCCATCGACATTTATATGGGTCAAATAGCGTGTGGTATCATTTTCATTTGATAAAAGTCTTCCAATAAACAAGAATGTCTATCGCCTCTCGTCAGTCTGTAGGTTTAGATTACATCACCAGCGTATATATATATATACATATACATACGTGTATATATATATATATAAACATATATATATATACATAAGCGTATGTGAGTGTGTGTGTGCATGTGCATGTGCTTGTGTGTATACAATTACATACATGTCATACACTCATACACACGCATATATATATGTGTGTGCATGTGCATATGTTTGTGTGTGCAAAATGACATTCACATCACACACATACTCTCACACACATATATATATGTATATATATATATATATATATATATATATATATACGGACACACAATTACACACACGTCATATGTATATATACACACACACATATACAATTACACACACATGTCATATATTTATAAACACACACACACACACACACACATATATATATATATATATATGAAATATTGAAAAATTAAAAAAAAAAACACAAGTTTCGTAAACGAATAATGTTTATGAAACTTGTGTTTGTTCAATATAATATTACATACTGTCGGATTCACTTCCATTTTATCTTCACACACACACACACACACACACAACGCATATATATATATATATATATATATATATATATATATATATATATGACGACCGACGAAATGATTGAAAGCGCTAGGGTACCAGCTGGATCCCGAATTAAGAAAAATGACTAGACAACTAGAAAAACTTATAATAAACATCATTAGCCACCACCAATTTTCCCTGTGAAATTTACCCCCTCCCCATATTTAACACAATGAAACTTGCATAAAAGTTAATAATATTTTGAAAATATTTTGTCCATTCAAAAGAAGAAACATTAAACAAACTCCTGATGATTTTTTTTTAAATTTCAGTTTACGGAAATAATGAAAATCATAATCAAAAACAATGTTTACATTTTTGCACCGTTAAATCTATTGAAATTTAACGTGGCCAAAACATGTTATGGCGAGAGGCTTTTTAAAAATTTCTATGAAAAATTAATTAATGGTCTGATTTTGACGAAAATTTCCATAATTACTTACCTTTGGATGAAAATATGCCTGAAATAGTTTTTCCTAAAATATGTAAGGGGATTTTTTTATGAGGTCCTCCCCACCCCATTTTATTTTTATGAAATATGAAAAAAGAAACCGACAAAAAACGATTTTTACTTTTTTTTCTATAAAGATGAGAGTCTGAATAATTATATCAGAAGATTTTTATAAGTTTCAATGCGAGAGCTTTTTAGTAAAAGAACCATGAATACAGAATTCTGCTAAAAATATCAATAAAGAAACTGACCGTGTCGTAAAAAAAAACGGACTGTTTTACTTATTTTTCAAGATAATGGTGAGTAATTTTTCCACAATCGGATAATTTGATCTTTGAATTTACTGGGTTTTTTTTGTAACAACTCTTTATGTTTGTTATTTCTTTTTTGCGAGATTTAAAAAATGGTAAAAAATATTTACGTTTCTTCCTTCAATATGACCTAAAATGATCACGTGACGTATTTTGGTGGTACCTAAAGACCATGAAAAGAAATATTCCGTGGTTTTTAACAGTACTTGCCAATATAAATATAAATATATATATATATATATGTAAGATAGAGCTTAAATAGATATTTATTTACATAGCAAAAAGAAGAAAAAAAGAAGGATTGTAATGTGCCAATCTTCCGAATGTGAGGAGTTGTCTTCCTGCCCTAGAAATCAGTATTGAAAATCCTACCCTTTACCTGGGATCGAACATAAATTTGCAATTCCGACGGAGACCATCCACGTATGTATATCCGTCAACAATGAACTGAGACCCTAAATGAAAATATGTAACAGCTCTCTGTCACACAGTTTTTTTTTGTCTCAGGATAAACTTGGCTTTGTAAGCCGCAAAATAAATAGAACAGAGTTTACACTTAAATATAAAAACAACATTTTCTATGCATTTCTTTATACATTTCATTTATCATAACAATGAAATAAATCACATTAAAAAGAACACACCTTCAAGAGTGAAAAAAAAAAAAACCGCGGCAAAAATGCATAATTTTGACAGAAACAGATTTTAGTTTATAAATTTCTCCCGTTTTAAAGACTGCAAAATAGATAATTTTTACAAGTGATTTAAAAAAAGTTCTTACTGTATGTTACATAGAGTAAGAATTTTTTTTAAGAACTTTTAAGAATTAAAAAAAAAAATAAATGTAACTTAATTTTTACTATATTATATAGACTATGTAATATAGTAAAAATTAAGTTACATTTATTTTTCTGAGTTTTCACGGGCATTTAAAAAACAACAAAAAATACACATGAAATTTTGGCCGCTATTATCGAAATACAAGAATCAAATTAAAGAGAAAAAAAGGAGGGGGGTGAAATAAAAGAATGAGTAATGGTTACAATACCGTTCATCCGTTTGGTTTTGGAACAATGACATCCGGAAGAAATTATTTTCAAAAACAAACTTTGGGAGATCCGACAAGGAAATGGCATCAGTCTTAGAATCACCGAGTTGAAGGAATTTTTTAATCAAAGTTTTCTTTCTTTTTTTATTCTTTCTATCTTTCTTTCTTTTTTTTTTTTTAGTTGGGACTTCCTTTCTTTCTTTCTATCTTTCGTCGTTCCTTTCTTTCTTTCTTTCTTTTTTCTTTCTTTTGCTGTGTCTTTCGTTAGGTCATTCTTTCTTTCCTTCTTTCTTTCTTACTTTTCCCTTTTTTTTTGCTTTTTTTTTTGTTGCTTTCTTTGAATTTAATAGATTTTATCTTTTAAAAGTCACCCTCAAAAAGTAAATGAAGGTCACTGGTGATCCCTATTCAAAATAAAAATATCAAGGCACAAACTTTTAGTGAAAGAGATCGCCTTTTATCAGGTCAAAGTTCACTTAACACTTACAAGGTAATAAACAAACAAACAAACCAAAAGAAAAAGAAGAAAAAAAAAAGGAGAGAAAAAAAAGGAGCGTTACTTTTGTTACGTTCCAGGCAAGTTACGACGTAACGTTCCTTTTTACTCGCAGACACACGTAGGAATGATTTTATATCCAACTGTTAGTGATCTCAACTCGTTTACTCTCACTGTGTGTGTGTGTGTGTGTGTGTGTGTGTGTGTGTGGAAGCAAATCGGTTCACGTTGTGAGTGAGTGAAAAGGAAAATAAACGGGGAAAATCCAATGTTCATTTTTTTTTCTTTTCTTTTTGTGTGTGTGAAAAGGCTACCGTAGATTCGAGTGAATATTCATCGTAATCTTTAGTTCATTCATCTATCGTAGAAAAATGGGAGGTCGGATGACTACTATATTCACCTGACACCCTCCCTCCCTCTCTCTCTCTCTCTCTCTATCACTCACTCCCTTTCTTTCTTTCTTTTTTCGTTTTCTTTCTTTCTTTCTTTGTTGTTATTTGTTTATCTATTTATTTTATTCTTTCTCTCTTTCTTTCTTTCTTTTTTCGTTTGTTCGTTGGTTTCTTTGTTTGTTTGTTTCTTTCTGTTTTTGTTTCTTTCTTTCTTTCGTTCTTTGGTTCTCTCTTCCTTTCTTTCGTTGGGTTTTCTTTCTTTCTTTCGTTCTTTCTCTCTTTCGTTCTCTCTTTCGTTCGTTCTTTCTTTCGTTATCTCTTTCTTTCTTTCTCTCTTTCTTTCTTTCTCACGACAATTGAGAGAAAATTCGCACAAAGCAAAGATAATGTTAGCAAATCATTGCATTGAATAAAAATGATATCTAAAAAAGAAAGAAAGAAAAGAAAAAAGAGCAAGAAGATAACCAGCTGTTGATGGTTTGCATTTACAACTACTATTGTTGTTGTTGTTGTTGTTTTACTCGACTAAAAAAAAAAAAAACGCTGGCCTTTCTAACAGGTGAGAGACAACGATTTTACTACAAACTGCTTCGTTTTCGAAACAGCGCGGCCATTGGTCCTTTTTTAATTTTTTTTTAAAAAGTGCTCTCCTCCTTCTCCTATTTAATACAAATAATTTGCACGTAGTTGTTTGGTTTCAAGTATTCCTATCTAATTCTATTAATAATGGAGATTCGCTTCCGGTTTTTGTATGTAACAAAAATTACGTCACTGCTTACGTCACATTACGCAAAATCGTCATAACATAGAATAAATACACATAAAAATTTAAACATGCAACATTAGACAGTCCTCATTGTTTTTTCAAACAAGTTTTAATAAATACATGACTGGTATTATATATCTATGTATAGTTCGTTTTATTTTAATACATATTTAAAGTTTACATTTCAAATTGTTTTATTTTTTAATCCTTTAATGAATTTGATGATTTTACTTACTTAGGGTACAAACTCACTGACATTGAATTTTTAACTCCCACCCCTCAGGCAATAGGTTTCAAAAATCTATTTTTACATCGCCCGGAGGGTGTTTTTTATTTTGTACTAATAGTAATAATTAGATAGCTTCAAGTGATTATTTCTATTTAACAATAGTCATTTGTTTGTATACAGTTATATGATTTCAAGTAATCCTTAATAAATGATTATAGCTTCAAGTAATTATTCTTAATACAAATAATTTGCAAACAGTTCTATGGTTTCAATTATCCCTATCTAATATTAATCGGCTAAACTTGAAAATCGGTCGGAAAATTAAAACATATTACAGGGTGACCCAGAAAAAAACAGAACCCAAATTATTTATTTATTTTCCCATTAAACTAACCCTAAACCCCAACCCTAACCCTAACCCTAAACCATCCTAGTTAAAATTAACAGTTTTATTACAAAATTTGTGGGTTTTGTTTTTTCTGGGGGGTCACCCTAATTTTCTGATCGATTTGCAAGTTTAGCCTATTAATCATTCTATGCTTTCAAATAATTATTTCTGTTTAATAATAATCATTTGTTTGAACACAGTTATATGATTTCAAGTAACTAATAATAATCTTTAGTAAACAATTAAAACTTCAATTAAGTATTCTTAATACAAATAATTTATAGTTATATGACATTAAGTATTTCTATCAAATACAAATAATTTTTTAAACAGATCTATTTGAGCCAGAGATTGAAAACAAAGGGGGTGTTACCAACTTTGAGTGAGAGTGAACTTGGGAGTAGTGCCAACAAAGGGGAACTCAGATCTCAAGAAGTGCAGCCTCACCATCTGATGCAGTTTAGTACCATACACCGGACACCCTTCTGGTGGGGGTATTACCCCTTGTGCAGGGGATATGGTTAGCGTATTCTAAGCCCTGACGAAAGGGCGAACAACATTAGAGTTGCGACAATAATATTAGGTTCGCGCCAGATCATCGAAATTAAGCAACGATGAGCTCGTTCAATATTTAGATGGGTGACCATTTAAGCAACAGCAATTACTGTAAGAAGCCGAATATCGAAATAACTTCATTCTGCATTAAATGACCCGAAAAGAGTTGATATGCCGTAAAACAGAACCAACCAACCAACCAACCAACCAACCAATGATCTACCCTAAGACGTTCCTTAACCCCCCCCCCTCTGTTAACATCCAAATTGTCCAAGATGAAAGGCAAAAATCTAAAATCCTGATTATCTGGTTACGCTTAATCGTCGAATTCTTATTTTGTGTGTGTGTGTCGTCACCTCAGCTAAAAATGGACCACTCCATTTTTATTATAAAGAAAGAAAGAGAAGAAAAATGACATGCTATACAGAAAAATATAATAAGAGAGAAAGAGAGTAGGGGTAATATAGAGAGAAGAGTAAATATATAGAGAAGGGGAAAGATAAAGAGTGGGGTGAGCGTGCGGAAGCGATAGCGCTAATCTGTTTCAATGATGAAAAGAAGGAAAGAAAGAAAAAAAGAATGAAAGAATTAAATCAAGATTATTATACTTTGTACATCTTGAACCGGCCGGTTTAGCTCAGTTGGTAGAGCGTTCAGCTAGGAATCACAAGGTTCCTGGTTCGATACCAGCCCTCGCAAACTCAGCGTATGAGCAGCACAGGGATCTGTGCGGTAAAGTGAGGAGCTGATGGTAGATGTGGCGCTCCATCATATACGCTAAAAGACTCCTTGGTCTAGCACTTGTGAAAAGGGGATAGACTCCCTTATCTATCTATCTATCCCAGTCTCTTCACATCTATCTATCTATCCATCCCAGTCTCTTCACATCTATCTATCTATCTCGCTCAGTTCATATCTATCTATCTATCTATCTCAGTCTGTTCATATCTGTCTGTCTGTCTCTCTCTGTCACTCTCTCTATATATATATCTTCATCTGTTCGTATATATCTATCTATCTATATATCTTAGTCTGTTCATATCTATCTACATATCAATCTCAGTTTGTTCATCTTCCCCTGTCTGTCTGTCTGTCTCTCTGATACAGTTGATTAGACCCAGGGAATATGATATGTGCAGGTAACATTTTAGGGGCTCCAGCTGTTGACTCAGCTTGTTCACTTGTCGGTCAAATGCGGTTGTATAAGTAATGTATAGCATTGATTTATTTTTGTTTATTTGATACTTCAGCCTCGCTTGTCGGCAAGTGAACTGTATTATGGTATGCATGTTCAAAGGTCTGTGTTCCAACATAACGTAAATAATGACGCACGTGTTCGAATCGACCGAGATGCATAAATACCGACTGAACCTACGTCCAGGGATATCAGTTTTGGGTGCAGTCCCTGAAAAACAAATCCCAAATGGGCAGTCTGCCCGAAATTGGTTGATCAGACCAGGAGGAGTTTGTTAGAATTCGTAAAGGGAAGACAACATACGAGAGAGAGAGGAAACAATTCGTTTTACAACAAAGTTTATCTGAATGAAAAAGACAAGATTCTCAATTGTAGCGACAAGAGACCATATCTCTCAAATGTTTGTCTGTGGACACCTACACATGGACACACCAGAGTGGACAGACGAGTAAAAAACTTACATTGATCATCTCAGTGATATGGTTGCAAGTCATCATCATCATGTCGCGCTGTTGGCACGGATATCCATGACAATCTCTCTCCATCCGTCCCTATCGCTCATCATTCTCGGGAGGTCCTCTGTGCAGCATCCTGCATCCGCACAGAGCTGATCAATGTACGTCTTTGCTGGTCGGCCCACACTGGCTTGTCCATGTGCTGGCTTCCACAGGATGACGTCGCTTATGAGTTCGTCCTTGCTTCTCCAGCAGTGTCCCGTGTGTCTTGTCCGTCTTACTCGGATGGTTTGGGTGGCCGTACAGCTGTTTTCTCGTAGGGTGCTGTTTCCACGTCTTGTTCATGATCACCGCAGCATTCTTGTGCAGCTCCCATCTAGTTTATTCTCTAGTCGCTTAGTTAGGGTCCAGGTGGTGCAGCCATACAGCAGTACTGACACGACAACGGCCTGGAAGAACTGCTAGTAAACAATTATTGTTACGATGCTGGTCGCCATTTTAGGCGCTTAGGTCTCCTGTTGGTAAATCGAATGGCTGAAAAGGGTTTAGTCTCAATAGAAGAAAGTCTGTTGTATACATTGAAAGGTTATTTCCTATAATTCCAACATAAACAAAGGGGAACCTCTTGACTGATAGATTATTTACTTATTTTCCCATTAAACTAACCCTAACATCTAACCCTAACCCGTCTTCTTTTTTCCTAGTAGATCAATAAATAAATAAATAAATCATTTATCAGTCAAGAGTGGTTCCCCTTTGTTTATGTTGGAGTTATAGGAAATAACCTTTCAATGTATACAACAGACTTTCTTCTATTGAGACTACACCCTTTTCAGCCATTGGATTAACCAACAGAAGACCTAAGCGCCTAAAATGACGACCAGAATCGTAACAATAATTGTTTACTAGGAATTATTATCAGTTACTTGCAACCATATCACTGAGATGATCAATGTAAGTTTTTACCATATTGAAATCCTTGGTAGAACAAGATTGTAGCTACTTGTAGCAGAGAATACAGTTGTATTCCTTGAAATCCCAGGTAGAGAGTGTAGCTCCTAGTAGCAGAGAATCTAGTTACATTCCTTGAAATTCTTGGTAGAACAAGTGTGTAGCTCATTGCATCAGAGAATCCAATAATATTCCTTGAAATCTTAAGTAGAAAAGGAGTGTGCCCTTCTCGCGGAAAATCCAGTTAACAATTGATTAGATGACAGTTGCAAAAAATCTTAAATGCTCAAATGCTTTTTGGGGGTCGTTTCTGATTGGCCCATTTTTTTTTACCGGAAATGCATGCTGCTTATGTTGCGAAAATCCATAAATATGAGTGGGAATTTTGCGTACGTCTTATACCTATAGAGAGTCCAACAATTATAGCTTCAAATAACTGGAGCCTCATCACCAGATACAGTTTCAGATTAGCCAGTCGGTAGAGTGTCCGGCTGAGAACCTCAAGGTTCCTGGTTCAATACCGGTCCTCGCAAACTCAAGCGTATGAGTAGCACAGGGAACTGTGCGGTAAAGTGAGGAGCTGATGATAGGTGTGGCGCTCCACCCCAGACGCTCAAAAAACAATCTCCTTGGTCTAGCGCTAGTGAAAAGGAGATAGACTCCCTCGCTGTCTGGCTGATACCGACTTTAGGCCGCTCCGACGACTTTACTTTTACTTTATCATACCCAGAACACCCATCTTTTGTTGGTGATGGGGTTGTTACAACCTATGCAGATGATGTAGTCGCTGTAATCTAAGCCCTGTTGACACAGCGGTCAGTGTTCGAGCTCAGGTATTACCAATACTGATATCCCATGCAGACAAGTTTTTCGTACATAGAATATTCACGTAATGCAAATTTCTTTCATATGATCCTCCCACCCATTTTCCTGACCGGTAGTGTTTTGTAAACTTAGTGGACCATATGACCTTTAGGCACCCCTTTTGCTTTGCTGATTCATAAGTACATTTTTTTCATTTACACCGTCAACATCCGGTTGTTTGTTAACAGACGATTTTTAGAGTTTTTTTTAAATTTATAAACTAACCCTAACTCTAACCCTTAACAAACAACCGGATGTTGACGGTGTAAATGAAAAAAATGTACTTATGGATCAGCAAAGCAAAAGGGGTGCCTAAAATGTCATATGGTCCAACTTAGTATATTGAAATAGGAGAGGTCTATTCAAGGTCGCTTAATGAAAGATGACATTATGTGAGCAAATATGTTTATGTTTCAAACCTCAAACTAAAAATTCAGAATCTCAAAATAGGAATGTTAAGGCAACGTCAACCGAGTGGCATGACAAAAAAAGGGGGGCTGGTTAGATATGTTTATAATGGGCTTGAATATTTGGACAAGGGGAGGCCCGAAAGGAGGGGGGGTCAGGTTAGTTCAGAATAAGACAGGAGTAGTCAAAGAAGGACCAGAGAGAGAGAGAGAGAGAGAGAGAGAGAGAGAGAGAGAGTGTGTGTGGGAGTGTCCATATAAATATGTGCGCGGTTTGAGAGAGAGGGAGTGCGTGTGTATATATTTGTTTGTGTGTGTGTATTTGAGAGACAGAGAGAGAGAGAGAGAAAAAAGTGTGTATATGTTTGTTTGTGTGTGAGAGAGAGAGAGAGTGAGAAAGTGTGTATATGTTTATGAGAGAGAGGAAGTATGTGTGTGTGTAAGAGAGAGAGAGAGAGAGAGAGAGAGAGAGAGAGAGATCGTACCCAAAATATTAATCCCTTTTCTAAAAAATGAGATAAATATATTTATATACAAAACTGAGCTACTTACTTTACGTCTCCATGGTGCAGTGGTTAATGTGCTGGACTGCAACATCGTAGTAAGCGAGTTCGAACTCCAGTCGCGCTATTAAGTTCACTTTCGGACTAATGCCCTTGGGAAAGGTATGAACCTTCTCATTCCCCCAGCTATGGGTTAAATATCACCACTAGCATTCTTCTACAAAGATGTATTTGGCATTAAATAACCCACAAATGTTGATATACCATTAAATAAAGAAACCAAACCAAATTTACTATACAAAACTGATTTAAAATTTCCTTTCAAGTTTCGTTTTTATTTTTTTTATTTTTTTATTGTAAGGTTATATTCAAGGGAGGTAATAAGTCGATAAAAAATCAAGGGACCGGTTTAGTTCAGTCGGTAGAGAGTTCGGCTAGGAGCTACAAGGTTCTTGGTTCGATACCGGCCCCCGCCAACTCAGCGTATGAGTAGCACAGGGATCTCTGCGGTAAAGTAAGGAGCTGATGGTAGGTGTGGCGCTCCACCTCAGTGCTAAAATATTCTCCTTGGTCTAGCGCTAGTGAAAAGGGGATATACTCCCTCGCTGATTGGCTGATACCGACATTAGGCCGCCCCGACGACATTACTTTTACTTATAGTACTCGTACAATACATCTTGTGGATGCATACAGGGTGATCGTCAGTGACTCGCTATCTTGATTGCCAATTTCGGGTTCGTGGACATCATATCAGCTCGGATAGCAACCCATAGCTTGAATCCGGTATCTTCAAGCTGCCACCCTGTAAGCTACGTGCTGCTAGTATTGGCATTTTGGTTCAAATAAACTTCACAAGAATTCGAACTCTTAAATAGGGAAACCACAGTCAGTATGAGCCAATGAAAAGTCCCCCACCCCCTACCACAAATATAAAATGGAATAAACTGTTATTTCCGGTTTCAATCTAATGTACTCGTTGTGGATTACGCTTGCGGTAAAGTTTAAGGCTTGTATCTTTAATGGATATCTTTTGATATCAAGCTCAGTGAGGAGTATTTTTACCCATTTTTGGCCAAATTATGAAACTGTTCATCCCGGTTTCAGTCTAATTTACTTTTTATGGATTCCACTTGCGGTAAGTTCGCCCCATTCTATGAATTTAATTGATTTTTTCTATTTTTGAATCTATTTTTTTAAATTTATTTTTTATCTATTTTACCTATGAAACGAATGATATGGATGGAAAAACTATATGTTATTAATGTATTTATAATGTATCTTCCCCTTAAAAATATATATAACTAAATCTATCTAAAAAAAAACAACGTTTTTCTACGAAAATCGAATGGTTTTGACGGCACAAACTAACATATCTATAACGTTTCCTCCCCTCCAACCTGTTACTAAATTTATCCTTAACGTTTTTCTACGAAAAATCGATGGTTTGGTCGACAAGACTATATGTTACTACCAAAATATATCTCCCCCCTCAAAACTATATGTACGTAAACGTATTTTTAAAAACGAATTTCTACGAAAAAAAAAAAAACGTTTCTCTACGAAAAATCGATGGTTTGGACGACAAGACTATATGTTCCTACTAAAATATATCCCCCCCCCCTCAAAACTACTTATCAAATGTATTTTTAAATAACGTTTTTCTACGAAAAATTGAACTAGCCGAAAACGAACGAGAGAAACGAAATAAAATGTTATTCGCACATAACCATAACTTATTTCAATTAATTGTACTAAGTTAGTTCTGCAATTATGTAGCGCGTCCCGACCGCGTTACTTCAAACGAATGAAGTACACACACACACACACACACACACACACACACACTTCAAAGAAAATATTACTAAGTAAATAAATAAAAGTAAAATACAACATAAAAACGTGAACATAAAAGCGATGTTTAAATTATCGATTAAAATCAAGCCCTCTATGACTTTTTACGTAGACTCACTTTCGCACACACACACACACACACACACACACACACTTTATAGAAAATGTTACTAAAATAAATCAAATAAAAACAAAAACGTGACTATAAAAGCATTGTTTAAATCAAGCCGACTTACGTAGACTCGCACGCACAGAGACTACCCCTCCCCCCAAAAAAAATATATATTAAAAAAAATAATAAAATATAAAAACTAAAACAAAAAACAAACTCGGTTTAAATAATTCCTACAAATGAAGACGACTGACAGGTTACATAGACTCACACACATCCAATTCACCTCCTTCAAAACACCCTCCTAAAATATTACTATAAACGCAAGAATAAAAACGCCATTTTAAATGCAAGATTCAAACTCAACCCTTCATAAACCAGAAAGCCCAATACATTCCGATAATCAGAATTACTGTTTTTCTTTCTTTTCCTATTTTTCTTTTTAAAATTATTTCTTTATCCACGGCTCTGATCTCTTAAGCCAAAACCATTTTGAAGCCATTCGTGCTCTATCAGTAATGTCCTTCAGCGCTTTTGTCTTCACTGCACCTACTATCCCTATTTTTACAAGGGCTATGCACAATGATTGGCCTGCAAAACCCCTACAATCTACTTCTATAGGGTCATAGTGAATTTTCAGGAATTCCTTTGACAATGTTCGACCAGTTCTTGATATTTGGTTCCCTTCCTTTCGTTTTCTTGCAAGAGGAATTCTTCACAGGATACTGTGAGTTCCCAAATTATGCACGGCTTCGTGCTGTTAGAATATTCAATCAGATCTGGTCGGAATGATGTTTCAGAAATGTGACTGGGGAACTTCAGTTGTGTCTCTAAGTCTACAACCAATTGTCAATCATCTGCGGAAGATAATAGACTTGTTCTTCCTCTACTTTGTTTATGAACTTTGGCGCCCGATTTGATAAAGTTAATTTTAACTAACTCTCTTCGTGGTTGGTGATTGTTGGCTCGTACACATATAAATAATCATTAAACTTGAGTTTGATCGAGACAGTTACGTTCTTCTCACTTGAGTTATGTATAGGTGGTCGAAGTAGGTCAAAGATAGGATTTCGGAGGCCGATTTTCAAGGTAGGCAAGGAGTTTCTCAATTGGAAAAAAAAAAGGTAAAATACAATCTTCCTCACTCCTACCACAATTCATTTAGTAGAAAACAAAAGTGAGCTTAGTATTTATTTATCTATTAAACAAACAAACATACTACCAAGTCGGCCTGAAGCTGCTCTTTAACTATTTATACAAGGAACTAGTATGGAGGCGTTGGGTGTAATGGTTAAAGTCGTAGAAAATGGACTCATCGACCCTAGTTCAATTCTTGGACGAAACTGTTTGCATTTCACATGGTGCTAATACCCTTGGGAAAGGCATGAATCCAATTCTCCCTCCAAGTATAGCAGGGCAGACTGGGCTCTTTAACCATGGTTAAGTAACCAGTCTAGGAGAAGGAAAAATCTGAATTCAAACCTGTTAAATTCTGCTTGAGAAATTGACTTTGTGTTTCATCCTGATCGTGCTGAAGGGTTGGTATATATATATATATATATATATATATATATATATATATATAAAAGATTTTGGATGTTTGTTTATTTTAGAAACGTTGCTGAAATAAAGTATATATTAAATTTTTACTTGAAGGCACTTACAACGCATGTATCGCATAAAATTCGATATTTTTCTTATAGAAAATGAACTTGACAAGTGTAATCCCGGCAAAGGATGGCTCGGTGTGTAGAATACCGTACAGACTGTTTCGACTTTATTAAGTCTCATCAGCGGTATATACTAACGATTTCCCTCGACAGAAATCGAAACCGGGACTTCAGCAGACACAGTGAAACACTAGTGAAACACTTTATCGCCTCGGCCACAGTACACAGCTGACCATCCTAGCGAATTAAGCTTGTCAAGTGATACTTACACGCCTCTACCATAATAGGTAAGGGGGTGTTATTGGGAGAATAATAACAAACAGACCGTATGCCCTTCGGCGAAGTGAATTTTCTATAAGAAAAAGTATCGAATTTTATGCGATGCATGCGTTGTAAGTGCCTTCAAGTAAAAATTTAATATATAATATATAATATATATATATATATATATATATATATATATATTATATATATATATATAATATATCATGGTGTGAGCTTAAACACGAACACTAATATCTGTTTTTATATATATATATATATATATATATATATATATATATATATATATATATACGCACACAGATATTAGTGTTCATTTATATATATATATATAATCAACCCCTCTGCTCGTCGTGTCCATTTCCTACGACGGTAACCATTACACTACGCGCCTCCACGCGTGTGTGTTTATATCCGTGTGTGTGTGTGTGGGGGGGGGTGATGCGTGCATTATGCAGATCAGCATATCACGCACACGCGCAAACCTGATTCCATAATGTGATGACCTTATTCAACAATTTTCTTATTTATTCGTCTCTCTTCATATCAATTAATCAATGTTTCGTGTTTTTCCTAACTGATTTTTATATTTATCACTGTGTTTCAGTCTATGCATTTCTGCACGTAGTCTTTTCACATCTGTCTATCTATCTATCTATCTTTGAATTATTCATATCTATCTCCTGCTCTCTCTCTCTCCCTCTCTCTTTTCTCTCTCTCAATATAATATACATATATATAATGTATATATAATGTAATATATATATGTGTATTGTATATATATATATATATGTATATCTACATGTGTTCACAATTATCAATGTTCACATCCATCTATTTATCTAGCTATCCCAATCTCTTCATACCTATCTATCTATCTATCTAGCTAGCTATCTAGCTATCCCAATCTCTTCATACCTATCTATCTATCTAGCTAGCTAGCTAGCTAGCTAGCTATCTCGGTCTCTTCATACCTATCTATCTAGCTAGCTATCTCGGTCTCTCATACCTATCTATCTATCTATTTATCTAGCTAGCTATCTCAGTCTCTTCATATCCTATCTATCTAGCTAGCTAGCTATCTCAGTCTCTTCATACCTATCTATCTATCTATCTATTTATCTAGCTCTATCTCAGTCTATCTCTATCTAGCTAGCTATCTCAGTCTTCATACCTCTATCTATCTATCTATCTATCTATTTATCTAGCTAGCTATCTCAGTCTCTTCATACCTATCTATCTATCTATCTATCTCTAGCTCTATCTCAGTCTCTTCATACCTATCTATCTATCTATCTATCTAAGTCTCTTCATACCTATCTATCTATCTATCTATCTTAGCTAGCTACTCATCTCTTCATACCTATCTATCTATCTCAGTCTATTCATACCTCTCTCTCTCTCTCTCTCATATATATATATATATATATATATATATATATATAATATATATATATATATACCTGTGTTCACAATTATCGATGTTCTCATCTATCTATATATCTCAGACTGTTCGCATCTATCTATATATTTATCTATTTAATGTTACTGATGCGGAAGATGAAGAATAACCGCAAAGGAAACAGATGTTTGGTCCCATCCAACAAGCAGCACACTTTCTGCTTTCGGGCAACTCTAAGAGATTTTTTTGGTGTTCCTTTTTTTCTTTTCCTGTTTTTACCATCTTTGCATCATTCCTCGTACCACCATTTTCTAGTTCCACTGTCTAAATGCGCATGTCACTATTCACTAGGCTTAACGCTAACACAAAAGATTAGTTTTACACTCTCTTGAACACAATTCCTGATTCAGAAGACGATGAATCTCGTGTATTAGTCGAAGTTATAATTCCTTACCATATGACAAGATTATTTAGATGTACATCGGTACTTCTGTAAAAGATCAGTGTAGTATATGTGCACTGTTTAGGATTAAAGAACCACTACTCACCCCTTTGTACTATGACGACTTATTGAAACAGTTTTGTGAGGACTTTTTTTTTTGACATAGTTAAAACGACCTTGTGTCAAATGTATGGATATTTCACGATTATCTATTATCACACTAAAGCTGAGCAACAGACACACACAGACAGACACACACACACACACACACACACACACACACACATGGAAATGTTGAGAAATTCGTGGCCTAATCAAATTCCCAAAATGTGAGCATTATCTTATTGTAATTGGAAATAATATTCTTTTAGAATGAAAAGTGCCAACTTGAAGAATCCTAGTATTATCTGTGTTATTCGGACTATTGTCCTCATCTTTATTGTTATCTGTACAACGTTTCGGTCGATATGCCCCGGCCTTCTTCAGGTATTTCTTGTCGTAATCGGGAACCTTCTTGTCGTAATCGGGAGCCATCACTTTGATCTAATCCTTTATTCAGTCCACGGGGGTATCCTGTTCTCATTCCGCTAACCATAGCTGGGGTAGGAGTTCCCGAGTCTGACAAGAAATACCTGAACAAGGTCGGAGGGCATATCGGTCGAAATGTTGTACAGATAACAATAATGATGAGGACAATAGTCCGAATAACGCAGATAATACTAATCATCAAGCCTCATCTCAAACATTCAGAGAAATTGAAGAATTATTTCACCAATTTTTGAATTTGTTTCAGATCATTCAGGGAACCATGTCATAAAAAAATATGGGCGGTTCGAAAACTTTCCAGCACCCTCGTAAATAAATATACATATAGACAAGAGCATTTAAGTGCAATATTCGTTTGCGACCGATACTAATATCTTTCAATAAGTTAAGTTTAGATTCGACAAGCTAAGAGTCACAATAGTTGACACACAGTGCGGATCACAATCGTTAAACTGGTAAATCCTTGATATATATATATATATATATATATATATATTTGGGAATAAAAAGGCCTTAAATACCATGGGTATCGTGGTTATGGACCATTTCCACTCGCGAGTATGTTCACGAGCTTCTTCAGACCACTGATATATAGAAAAGATATCAGTGGTCTGAAGAAGCTTGTGGGCATACTCGCGAGTGGAAATGGTCCATAACCACGATACCCATGGTATTTAAGGCCTTTTTATTCCCAAATAAATTTGCTCTGTTTACAATAATTAAACATTGAGCTCTCATACGGAACCTGAACTCTACAACAAACTACGGGTAGAGAATTAGGACCCACCTAGAATCACCTTGTACCAAGAAATTTGGTACCCGCACCAAAGTATATATATATATATATATATATATATATATATATATATATATATATTGATCTTGTGCTACTTCCTGCCCATGGTGGAGGGATTCGTTAAATACAAGCAATGGGTCAAGCAGGCATCGAAGATTAGCCAGTTTAACGATTGCGATCCGCACTGTGTGTCAACTATTGTGACTCTTTGCCTGTCGAACCTAAACTCAACTTATTGAAAGATATTAGTATCTGTCGCAAATAAATATTGCACTTAAATGCTCTTGTCTATCACACGCAATCCACAGAAATATAATTGATTAATAATTTATCTATTAATGCTAAATATGATATTGTTTACTCAACGACGTTTGTCTTGTATTACAACTTGTCGCTTGAATTTGTACGCTTTAAATTACATTAATATTCAACTCAGATCTTGTTCCGGAAAAAAGTATTCGCCTTACAAAAAAAAAACAAAAAAAAACATACGGGTTCTTTCATATGTAAATCGAGAATATTAATGAGCAACATGATCGATTCATATAGAGGCAATTAGTGATCTTTTTTATTTTCTTTGTTTAGAATTAGAGGGGTCGATTTTATAAGATCAACAATCAACTCATACATTTAACAGTTAAGAAATAAGGTATATCTATCTATCTATCTATCTATCTCTCTCTCTCTCTCTCTCTCTCTCTCTCTCTCTCTCTATATATATATATATATATAATATATATATATATATATATAGAGAGAGAGAGAGAGAGAGACGGAGGCAAAGACAGATCAACTAACGAAGATAGATATATATCTTATTATAATGTGTGTTTTTCTGTCTGTAACCGAAACTATATCGATACTCAAGTCACAATTCCCTTAATTATTTACGCCACATTCTCTATGATTTGATTTTTATTTTAACCTCAATTATTAATAAAATTGTTTTACATTATTAATACTGTCGGCCTTATCTACATCCTAATATCATGCAATTGTATTTATATATACAACAAAATAGCGGTTTACAGTGTGAACGGGAAGGGTAATTTGCATATTGATATTAAAAATTGGATTTTAATAAATATGTGCTTAGAATTATTGATTTCTAATTGTTTGGTTTTATCTTAATGAATATGAACAAAATTCTCGGGGATAAATCTTAAAATAAATCCATTAACAAGAAGAAATAACTGTAATTTTATTCTTTACTTCCTATTTTAACTAAATAGTCAAATTATGAAAATTTACCAATGAAAGACACGAGTGATGGAAGAGTAAGTTTCAGTTGTTCGATTTTTCGATTAAACCCCTTTCTGTTTCAAATCTTCTTATCTGCATTCTTATTTAGTTTCATTAGCCTTTCTAATTTAGTATAACATTTTATTACATTAAAACTTAAATACTTGCACCCGGAGAGTGCATATATTTTGTTAGTGAATATAATAGATAGATTGATCGATCGATCGATCAATCGATAGATAGATATGAATAAACTGAGATAGATATAAATGGACAGACAGACAGACATAGATAGATAAGAACAAACTGAAATAGATAGATAGAATTATAGATATAGATAGATAGATAGAAACAGACTGAATTACAATGTTTATGGTTTGGACTATAAACTATCTAACTCATCGTTAAAACTATGAACATAAAATATATAGAGAGACCATTCAACCAGGAGTGGTGCATGGTCTGAAGATCCCAAAAGGCATGAAACTGATAGTAGTGTTCATTTCAGTTTTGAAAGATTCGTAGTGATAGTTTGAAGAAAAGTTTTTAACCTCAATTTTTTTGTAAATAAATTTTCTATTTAACCCATAGATAGGACCCTAACAGGTACTACCACTCCAAGTCATAGTGTACCTGGTAGCAACAGTGATGAAGGGGTGATTCACATTCCCCAAACCTCATGAACTGGAAGCTCACCATCAGTTAGAGTTTAACGTCAGTTAGGACATGAAGACCCTTAGCCACCGCCTTCTAGCACCTCATATGATAAAAAAGTTGGGTCTTGCCATAAGGGAAATAGGGCCGGGACAATCATATAGGTGCTAGGGCTTGACGTTTAGCCTAGGTAAGGGCCAAAGTGGAGTGTTGCATGTCATCCACCAGGATTCCGTCCTTAAGCATCACGGGACACATTTCACGGCCAACAGGTGGCCCCATTTGGGGGGTGGGGCTCTTACCTCTCTGGAAAATTGCAGCCGGTGTATTCTAAAGCCCCAACCGACAGGCCTAACCTCCATCTATTGAAAGAGACAATACAATACGGGACTGATGTTATACTCTCTCTCTCACTCTCTCTCTCTCTCTCTCTCTCTCTCTCTCTCTCTCTCTCTCTCTCTCTTCCCTCCCTCCCCTCTCTCTCTCTCTTTCCCTCCTCCCCCTCTCTCTATTTCCACTATTTCTTCTTTCTTTCTCCCCCTCACAATCAAAACAGAACGGCCCCATTGTTTACCTGAAGTGACGACAGAGCATGACACACGGAGGTATAAGCGTATCAATATATAGATTACTCAGTTGGGCGTGAATTCTAAAAAGTAAACATAAACTAAATGATTTCACACGTGTTCATAATCAACATATGGCATACCAATCTTTGCGGGTTATTCAATGCCAAAGCCAAAGCCATCCTTGTAGAAGAACAGTTGTGGTACTATTCAACCCCTAGTTGAGGGATGAGGGTGTTCATACCTTTCCCAAAAGTATTAGTCCGAGTGAACAAAATAATGAGACTGGAGCTCGACCTTACATACTACAGTCCAGTGCGTTAACAACTACACCACGGAGACTCTCCCATTGGTTATTCAAGTTCGTCGGGGAAACCAAGTATCTTATCTAATGTTTAAATGTCAGCAAGAAGAAATATTTTTACGACCGGAAAACCGGAGACTTTAAATATTTTCAGCGAGGTTTTCAGAAGAAAAAATCTTAAAATATTTTATAACTTTTTCTGAACGTTTTATTTTTTATTTTTTTATTTTTATTTTTTTGTCGAAGCAGATGTTCCAATTTCATCAGACAGACTTGCCCAATATTTCCCGTTGGAATATATATATTTTTTGTCTGCTTATCTAATAGGGTAGTTCGATTTTGGAACTGCAACATCTCCCATGTGGCGAAAGTTGCAAATTAAAATAAAGAATTACCACAAAATATTTTAATTCAAAACTTTGCCTTGCTTTGAGGAAATAGATTTCAATCTTTTAAAATATCATCACTGTTACAGCTTAATTATTAGGTAAAAAGCAGCAGATTGGAGGTGTTGGTGGTGATGGGGGGTATATTTTCAATTTGAATTCTAGTTATAATATTTTATTTGTTTCGTTTAAAATGATAATCTTTTCTGTTTTAGGTACTGAATTTGTTAAATTTTCAAACCAATTTCTAGTCTAAATATTGCGAAAACGAGGAATTTTGGTGCATTTTAACTGACGATATTTGATGCTATTTCCCCAAACAATGGTGCAATTAAGAGATCTAGTTTTTGGTATCAATATTCATTATCCCAACACACAAATTTGGCTGTTTGATCGAAATTGGCATTTTAAAAAAAAGTGAAAAATCGACCTACCCAATTATCCAATTCTAGTCTCTTAAAAGCATAAATGCAGTCATGTTCTAAGCTGACCAAAAAGTTTGTTCTATTTAGTCGTTTAGATGGCATGAAAGATGTTTAGTCTTAACTAACTTTGTTAAATAGGATCGTTTGGTTTCTTTGTTTTATGGCATATCAACTTTCGTGGGTTATATAATGCCAAAGCCATCCTTGTAGAAGAACAGTACTGGCATTATTTGACCTATAGTTTGAGGAATAAGGGGGGGGGGGTTATACCTTTTCCAAGCGTATTAGTCCGAAAGTGAACGTAATTGCACAACAAGAGTTCAGAATAGCTTAATAAAGTCGTCGGGGCGGCCTAAAGTCGGTATCAACCAATCAGCGAGGGAGTCTATCCCCTTTTTACTAGCGCTAGACCAAAGAGATTGTTTTTTAGCGTCTGAGGTGGAGCGCCACACCTACCATCAGCCCCGTACTTTACTGCACATATCCATGTGCTACTCATATGCAGAGTTGGCAAGGGCCGGTATCGAACTAGGAACCTTGTGGTTTCTAGCAGAATTCTCTACCGACTGAGCTAACCCGGCCGAGCTTAATACGATGTCGAAATCCAGCACATTAGTAAATGACACACACACACACACACACACAATTTGTGCAGTGTATGGAGAAGAGTGTTTGACTTTTAATGGCATGTCAACCCGACTAGCGTTATTTTATACCTAGAGGTTAAGGACTCGCATTTATATTTTTGTGTAGTTGTTTCTTAAGGGATTTTTTTTGTATAAAAATTATTAATATTCAATAAGAATACTTGATGTCATGTAAATGTAAATTATTTGTACTAGCAAATATTAGGCACCCTCCACCAGGAGGAAGTATTTAAGTTTTGATGTAAGAAAATATTAAATTAAATTAGAAAGGCTAATGAAACTAAATAAGAATGCAGATAAGATTTGAAACAGAAGGGGATATAATCGAAAATAGAACAACTGAAACATACTCTTCCATCACTCCCGTCTTTCATTGCTAAATTTTCCTAATTTAACTTTTTAGTTAAAATAGGAAGTAAAAAATAAAATTACAGTTATTTCTTCTTGTTACTGGATTTCTTTTAAGAATTATCCACGAGATTTTTGCTCATATTCATTAAGATAAAATCAAACCATTAGAAATCAATAATTCTAAGCACATATTTATTAAAATCCAATTTTTAATATCAATATGCAAATTAGTATTCCCGTTCACACGGTAAATCGCTATTTGATTGTATATATAAATACAATTGCATGTTATTAGTATGTAAATATGGTCAACAGTGGCTTCGGCCTCTGGACCATTGCTATAATTAACGGCGTCGATCCCAGGGGGCCATCCCCCCAGGCAACACCTGCCCCCTCGATTTAAAGGGGCAGGGCTGGGTTTATTGCCCAGTGCCTGAGGCGCCCCCTTGAGGGGAATGCCGACGGGATCGACGCAATTTTTCAACTGCCACTCCACGAGCTTCAGCCGTGGGTGGTCCCACGTTAATAGGGACTTTGTGCCTGACCCGTACATGTGGGGTACGCGGTAAACAAAATCCCCCCAGGCAACACCTGCCCCCTTGATTTAAAGGGGCAGGGCTGGGTTTATTTCCCAGTGCCTGAGGCGCCCCCCTTGAGGGGGAATGCCGACGGGATCGACGCAATTTTTCACCTGCCACCCCATGAGTCTCGGCTTGTGGGTGGTCCCACATAAATAGGGCCCTTGTGCCTGACCCGTACAAGTGGGGCACGTGGAAAATATCATGTAGATATGGTCAACAGTATTAATAATGTAAACATTTTTTTAATTAATAATTGAGGTTTAAATAGAAATAAAATCATGGACAATGTGACGTAAATAACTAAGGGACTTCAGTAGTGATATAGTTTCAGTTATAGACAGATAAACACACAATCTCCATTATAATAAGAAATTAAGAATAGTTACTTGACGCATTACTTGTTTACTAAGGATTATAATTAGTTACTTGAAACCATATAACTGAGAATAAACAAATGGTTATTATTAAATTGAAATAATTATTTGAAAATATAATTATTAACATTAGATATGAATACTTCAAACAATATAACTGTGTGAAATTATTTGTTTTAGATAGGAATACTTGATATCATATAACTGTATACAAAAAATCACCTAAAGAAACAACTACACAAAAATTATAAATGTTTAATGAACCCGTTCCCTAACCTATAGACGTAAAATAACCCTCGATGGGTTGATATGGCGTTAAAATGAATTATTCGATGAATCTAAGAATTTCATGACTGGTCTGCAGTTTTATCTGTCATTCCCACAGTGTCGAAAAACCAACAATTTGGTGATATCGTAAGGTACTACTGGGAAGTATTATGATGATGGTAATGATGCTTCGGACCCGAAACAAGGCTATTTAAAAAAAATAAGCAATGTCGAATTGGCTATATTTCGCAATGGTTTACAATGATATGTCAAAGAAATGTGTAAAACGAATAGAAAGATTTATTTGGAGAATGATAGCACACTGAAGAAGCTAATATGAATGTATGGTTGAACCGGAAGTGACCCAGATATCTGAAAACCAATTAGATATTTATTGACTTTAGACTTAAAGAAGGTCATATGCTGCTTCAATTCCTCGGAAAGAAGCTGCGTGGAACTTTCATCAAGAACGAAGGATATCAAGAAAGCATAATGGGATTCACAAAACATGGCCGACAGGGTTTCAACTGACAACTTCCGGGAGATTGGTATTACGAGGACATGGAGTTCGCCTGGACAGTTTCCATGAGCTATAGTAATTCGTATAATGAATAAGTTACCCCCCCCCCAAAAAAAAACAACTTTCAGTAAAATACATTCGCTGTATGAATCGCGGTAAATAAAAAAAACATTAGGGTAAACGTTTAGTTGCCACGATATTTATATCATAAAGTCGAGTTCGAAAAAGGAAGAGAAGACTGCAGCGTAATATGACAGCATTCAATTAGATGCAAATAGTATTGACGTCATACACAGCCTCGTTTCAAGATCAAATGGACGCTATGCATATGCACGAGGAAAAAAACACATTTTTTTGAGTGCAACGAGATATTTACGAAAGGAAGCCTCAACTTCAGCCGATAAATATTTGGTGAAAAGTTGTTTTTTTTATCCGTGCGTTGTTTGCAAGAATTTTGTTTCAATGTAAGTTAAGCAGCTATGAACCTGTTCAGTATTTAGATAGGATGGCCATTTAAGCAACAGCAGGTACTATGTGCAATAGGGTAGGTCGATCTTTCACTTAAAAAAAAAATTCAAATTCTCTCGAAAGTTGCAAATTAACATAAACAAAATATTTTTTTCGAAACTTTACCTTCATTTGAGGAAATAGATCTTTGAAAATGTTATCACTGTTACAGCTTAATTATTAGGTAAAAAGCAGCAGATTGGAGATTTTGGTGGTGATGGGGGTGATATTTTCAATTTGAATTCTACTTAAAGTATTTTATTCGTTTCGTTTAAAATGACAATCTTTTCTGTTTAATTATTATTATTTACACAATGAAGTGAAAATTAATTTAATTTCTTGGTGTATTTTGATACTGTTGCGCTAGCAAAAATACCGTTACGATGTACCATTTTTGTTGTCGCACACGATCATTGGATCATTAGGGTAGGTCGATTTCAGAACCGTAACATCTCCCATGTGGCAAAAGTTGCAAATTAACATAAAGAATTACAACACAAAATATTTTTCTTTAAAACTTTGCTTTCATTTAAGGAAATAGATTTCAATTTTTTAAAATGTTATCACTTTTACAGCTTCATTATTAGGTAAAAATCAGGAATGAAAAATGACTGGATTTGTTAAGGAGAAATAACTCCAAGTCGCGTGTGTATAAGTAGACGTGTTTTATTCTCTACATCATGTCAAGGACTGCCCCGCAGTCAAAAGCCCCTAAAAGGCATTACAGATATTGGGGCCGCTTATATACATAAGTCGACCAACAGGATATTGCAAGCAATAAACTGGGGATATTGCTCAGTAGAAGACTTAGATATGGCTAAGAAAGAGAAACCCCAAGAGAGAAATTGAATCTTTTATAATCTGGAAATAAAAAGGTTAATCACTTATATTAACAAATGGAATACGATTTGTATAAACGTGAATGTTCATTTTAATGTTCAAAAGCTGAAAAGTTAATGATGAATGTTGGAAAGTCAACACTTGAAATAAACATTTCTTGATGATATACTAAGACGGAAACTAGTTGCGGTTAATAATAAATTATAATTGTGTTCATAATTCGTACACACACACACACACACACACACACACACACACACACACATACGCACGCACACACACACACACACATACGCACGCACACACACACACACACATACGCACGCACACGCACACACACACACACACACACATCTATATGTATAAAAGGAAGTGTGGTATGTACGTGTCGACGTATAACTCCGAAACGGGAGGTCACTCAGATTCGAAATCCTGCATACACCTTAAATTTTTTCTAACTAAGAAACACGCCAAATTTGGTTATTGATTTTTACTGATTAAGGGATATAATTAAATAATTAAACTAAAATCAACCGATTAGTGGAACTGGCCGTATACCAGCTGCTGCTGATAATAAAAATTGTTCGCTTCCTGCTTTCTATTATAGTTATACCAGCAGTTTGGTTTAATTTTAGTTTCGCCTATTTATGGTCCTATCTTTATATATAGTCCAGTCATGGACCGGGTACTTTTGCTAATATATATATATATATATATATATATATATATTATGAACAAATATATATAACGTTCTCCTATAAAGAGCATTCTATGGCGGCCTTTACATACATACATATGTGTGTATTAAAACATTTAAAATCCCTCCCGCATTCTGTGGGTGACGATAGTCGAGCCGTAAGCTGTCAGACTGCTGCTGAATAGTTCCGGTTTCTAACTCGGCTGTAAGTAGCTCAAAAATGTCTAGCCTCACTGAAGAGACTTGATAAGTCGAAACACGTGTCTGTGGATGACTATATATATATATATATATATATATATATACTCCGTGAAGTGTTCAAGTTGACTATTTACTTCCACATCACCGACGTAACGTGTCTGATATATACGTAAATGCACACAGACAAACATACACATATCTGGTATGTACGTACACACACACACACACACACACACACATATGTATATATATATATATATATACTAGCAAATATATGCACCCTCCGGGTGCAACTATTTAAGTTTTAATGTAATGAAATATCGTATTAAATTAGAAAGTCTAATAAGAAGGCAGATAAAAGATATGTAACAGAGTGGGGGTATAATAGAAAAATGGAAATGAAACTTACTCTTCCATCACTCCGTCTTTCATTGCTGAAGTTTACTTATTCAACTATTTAGTTAAATTAGGAAATAAAGAATAAAATGACAGTTATTTTTTCTTGTTAATGGATTTCATTTAAGATTCATTGAAGAGATTTTGCTATATTCATTAAAATAAAACCAAACAATTAGAAATCAATAATACTAAGCACATATTTAATAAAATCACATTTTTGATATCAATATGCAAATTAGCCTTCCCGTTCACACTGCAAACCGCTATTTTTTGTATATATAAATACAGTTGCATGTTATTAGTATGTAGATATGGACAACGCTAATAAAAAGGTGAAGCAATTTTATTAATAATTGAGGTTTAAATATAAATAAAATCATGGAGAATGTGATGTAAATAACGTAGGGAATTGTGACTTGAGTAGTAATATATTTCGGTTACAGACAGAAAAACACACAATCTCCATTATAATAAGATTATATAATATATATATATATATATATATATATATATATATATATATATATATTTGTGTGTGTGTTTATGTACATATCAGACACGTATGGTTGGTGATAGGTAAGTAAATTATGCACTTGAACACTTCACATAGTGTTAAATCGAACTTAACGGACCTAAATTCCACCATCGTATGTCACCCGGTTGAAAGAAAAAAATACCCCAAAAATCAGAGAATTAACCGAATTTAATTAAATTTTCAGTGTTGATATATTAATGAATAAAAGATATAATGCAGCAGTTATTGTATTTAAAAACTTTTACATTTTTTCAGGCCAGTTACCTTGGAACTACATATATTTGAGGCGTAACACATATTCTCAAAGATACGTGGTTCAAAGTTAAATGAGCTGAATAAAATGTTAATTTTTAAAAATAAAATAACTGGTGTATTATATCTTTTATTCATTAATATATCAACACTGAAAATTTCATTAAATTCGGTTAATTCTCTGATTTTTTTTGTATTTTTTTTCTTTCGGTGGGACGTCATACGATAGTGGAATTTAGGTCCGTTAAGTTCGATTTAACCGTGTGTGTGTGTGTGTAGTTCATCCTTGACACAGTTCTAAAAACAAAAAGCAGAAAAGTCTAAGGAAATTTGATGACATACTTCTTTGATCATCTTTTACATAATCAATAAATTGACTATCCATTTTATAAGGAAGCGTAGTATTTAAAAATAACGGTTAAATATAGGAACTCATCAGAAGTTCATATGAAATACATCCTGATGAAGGTTTAAAGAAACCGAAATGTTTAAACATCGATAAATAAATTCATCCTATTTTCGGAACACTTGTTTTTTCAAATTTCTTATATATATATATATATATATATATATATATATATATATATATATATATATATATATATATATATATATATATATGAGAGAGACAGACAGACAGCTATTTAATATTTCATAGAAATACATATCTATGTGTTTGTACAATTAAGACGTTCATGGAGAAATATGTATTGAACACTTACCGGTGAGTCTGTCGACAACGAGGCTGCAGTTTATCGGACTGTAATAACAAATCCTTCATTGATTGTGTCATTGTATACGAACTCTTTTGCAGATGGAGGTACAAAGAGCAAACTATAAAAACCAGCTGTTGGCAGTTTAGTCATGTGTATTAGCTGGGTTTCAATAACCAAATGAACATAAGAAAAAATACAAATAAAGATAAATGAATATATATAACAAAAAAAGTTTTATATTTTTTACCATACCATCTAATGCAATGCTGGTTGGTTGGATCGAGAAGTCAACCCCTGTTGGGTTATTTTATGCCGAAAACATTTTTGCTTTATTCATTCTTGTTGGGTTTTCGAAATCTTTTAAAATTCATTTTTAGTATATTTTCTTAAATCTCATTTTAGATGGAACCCTAACGTACAACCACTCCGGGTCTGAGTTGACCTGGGAGTAACGGCAATAAAAGGGTACTCCATACTCCCCAGAGCTCTACAATTAGAATCATACCCAGCCGATTGACCAGAGTAGCGGCTCTCCAACTGCCTCTCTAGCCCAAGTAAGAACCAAAGTGTTGCAAGTCATAGACTGCTCAGCCAATAGGATTCCGTCCTTAAGCTTTATGCCGACCTGTCGGCTGTGGCGTTAGAATGCACCGATTGCACCTCTGCAGAGGGGTAAGACTCCCCCAATGGGGCTACCTGTTGGCCGTGGGTGGTGACCCGTGAGGCTTAAGGATAGAACCCAGGTGGATGAGCAGTTCATGACTTGTAATACTCCACTTTGGCCCTATCTTGGGCTAGACGGGCGGTCGGAGGGCTCCCTCCGATCAATCGGCTGGTCACGTCAAGCCCTAGCACCTATATGATTTTCCCAGCCATATTGCCCTTATGGCAAGCCCCAACCCCTTTTTATCATATGGTGCTAGAAGGCGGTGACTGAGGGTCTACATGTCCTGGAATGACGTTAAACTCTATCTGATGGTGAGGTTCCAGTTTTAGAGGTTTGGGGAATGTGGAGCACCCCTTCATCACCATTGCTCCCAGGTCCACTCTGACCTGGAGTGGCAGTACCATCTATGGGTTAAATAGAAAAATGTATTCATAAAAATTGTATTATCCATTAAGAATTGATTTATTTTAAAACTTTATCGGCATTATAGGTTGATATGCCGTAAAACCAAACCAAACCAAATTAAGCTTTATGGGACACCACCCACGGCCAACAGGGGGTCCAATTGTTTTGTTTTTACCTCCTGTAGAGGTGCATTTGTCGTATTTTATAGCCTCAGTTCCATTCATTAATTTTTCTCAGATTAGAAAATGAATGGAACATTTTTTTATTTCAGAATACAAGGAGTGTCAAAAATTACAAAGAATCTCGATACTTTTTGACACACCTTATGTATATGTATATATATATATATATATATATATATATATATATAAGATTTTTGGATGTTTGTTTATTTAGAAACGTTGCTGAATAAAGTATATATTAAATTTTTACTTGAAGGCACTTACAACGTATGTATCGCATAAAATTCGATACTTTTTCTTATAGAAAATGTACTTGACAAGTGTAATCCCAGCAAAAGATGGCTCGATGTGTAGAATACCGTACAGACTGTTTCAACTTTATTAAGTCTCATCAGCGGTATATACTAACGATTTCCCTCCGACAGAAATCAAAACCGGGACTTCGGCAGACACAGTGAAACACTAGGGAAACACTTTTATCGCCTCGGCCACAGTACACTTCGCTAGGATGGTCAGCTGTGTACTGTGGCCGAGGCGATAAAAGTGTTTCACTCAATATTTTTTTTTTTTTTTTTTTTTTGAGAATTTCCATCATTGTAGTAAGAACTATATTCAAGTCCTGAAGATGGTCTAATAAGAGACCGAAACGTTGCACCGTCGACAATAAACATCAAGTTTCCACAACATCCCGTGTTTGTCTACTTTTCTCCACATACTGTCGGATTAACCTCCTCACATTTCTACCATATATATATATATATATATATATATATATATATATATATATATAAACTCTTCCCCAGAGTATAATGATCCTTTTATGTCCTTGAAATTGATACTCCTTGTCTCGAACAATCTAACTGTAGACATGAGGTAACACTCAGATAATGTAGTCAATCGGTTTTTCGAACGTGTTGTTTTTATGATATGACATTTGGTGTCGTTTGAATAATGTCGATGGTGAAAGATGACAATAATCTAAAGGAAAAATCGATGGAAATATGTTTCTCTGCTATTTTCAATTAAAACATCTGTCGCTTTGTGGTGAATAGTTGCTAAATAAACAAATTCTGGTGCCGTTATAGTGTGTGGCCTACCCGGTTTGAATGTGGCCTACCTCAGTAAGAGTATATTTATAGATACTAGCAAATATATGCACCCTCCGGGTGCAAGTATCTAAGTTTTAATATAATAAAATATGTAAATTTTGAAAGGCTAATGAAACTGAATAAGAATTCAGATAAAATATTTCGAACAGAGGGGGTATGATTGAAAAATAGAACAACTTTGAAACTAACTGTTCCATCATTTGCACTTACTCCCGTCTTTCATTGGTAAATTTCCTAATTTAACTATTTAGTTAAAATAGGAAGTAAAGAATAATATTACAGTTATTTCTTCTTGTTAATGGATTTCTTTTAAGATTTATCCCCGAGATTTTTGCTCATATTCATTAATATAAAACCAAACAATTAGAAATCAATAATACTAAGCACATATTTATTAAAATCAATTTTTTAAGATCAAAATGCAAATTAGCCTTCCAATTCACACTGTAAACCGCTATTGTCTTGTATATATAAATACAATTGCATGTTATTAGTATGTATATATGGTCAACAGTCTTAATGATATAAAACAATTTTATTAATAATTGAGGTTTAAATAAAAATAAAATCATGGAGAATGTGATGTAAATAACAAAGGGAATTATGACTTGAATAGTAATATAGTTTCGGTTACAGACATACAAACCAACAATCTCCATTATAATAAGATAAGTAGTAGGCAATTTATTGAAACTAATTATTTTTCACATTCATTTTCAAGAAATGTAATTCAGTCATAAGCTGTATATAGTAATTAAGAATAATCAAAAAAGAATTTATCCATAATTTACATGAATCAGATCTATTTAATTCTAAAATATTATAAAATAGGGGTAGGTTAGGGTTAGGGTTAGCAGTTATTATTATAACCTTATAATATGCTTTTTATGGGAGGCCACATACTATAAGAGAGACATGATTTCGTAGGCCACATTCAAAACCTCCTCCTAATGGGGCCAGCTGTTGGCCGTGAGTGGCGACCCGTGATGCTTAAGGATGGAACCCTGGTGGCTGAGCAGTCCATGACATGCAACACTCAACTTTGGCCCTTAGGCTAGACGGGCGATCAGAGAGCCCCCTCTCCGATTAATCGGCTGGTCCCATCAAACCGTAGCACCTATATGATTGCCTTCATGCCCCACCCCAATCCTTGTTATCATATGGGTGCTTGAAGGTGGTAGCTGAGGGTCTTAATGTCCTGGGTATGACATTAAACTCTATCTGATGGTGAGGTTCCAATTCTGGAGCTCTGGGGAATATAGAGTACCCTTCATTACCATTGGGGGGTAGTGCCTGTTAGGTTCCCAAAATATGGGTTAAATTGAAAAAAAAAGTGTTCAAAAACAAAAGTGAGTACTCATAATGAATGAATAAAAAACAAAAAAACATTCGGCGTAAAATAACCCAACAAAGGTTGACCTGCCTTAAAATCCAACGAATCTACTAACCTAAAGTTGGTAGTTGGTTGATAGTTCTGTTTTACGTCATACCAACGTTTTTGGGTCATTTAATGTCGAATCAAGTCATTTCGATATCAAGTGGCTTACAGTACCTGTTGTTGCTAGAATGTTCACCCAACTAAGTATTGAACAGACTCATCGCTGCTTAACTTTGGGAACCGGTGCTTTCAACGTGACTTGGCCGTAAACTCTCACTTAAGTGAAAGTACGAAATCACAAGATTCCTAGTTCGATACCGGCCCTCCCAACTTAGCGTATGAGTAGCACAGCGATCTGTGCGGTAAAGCTGATGGCAGATGTAGCGCCCCATCTCAGACGCAAAAACAATCTCTTTGGTCTAGCGCTAGTGAAAAGGTGATAGACTCCCTTGCTGATTGGCTAATACCGACTTTAGACTACCCGACGACTTTAATTTTACGACAAATCCCTTTGGTTAAATTAAGTAGTAAAGACTTTGGAATAGCCAATTGTCGGTATCAACCAAACAGCGAGGAAGTCTATCTTCTGTTCGCTAGCGCTAGACCAGAGAGATAGATGTTTTGCTGAGGTGGAGCGCATCACCTACCGTCAGCTTCTAGATTACTCAAGATGTACTACTCATTCGCTGAGTTGGCGGGGACTGGTATTACTGCTCCAGTTCGATCATCGCTGGATATCCCATAGTTTCACTCTAGTGTAAATGGTTCACTATTATTAAAAAATTAACCCTAAAATCTTAAATGGTTTTGAACAATTTAATTTTTCTAAAGGTTACTTAATTGCTTGAGTTGCAATAAAAAATGTATTCGTTTAATATGTTTTTTTATTACTGTGTAAAAAATGTAAAATGTTTCGTATTACAATTTTTTTTTGGCATTTAAAATAGTATATAAAAAAACTCATTTGTTTGGAACATTTTCATCATCTGTTTAGTTCTTCAAAAAATTAAGTTTTCTCTTTACAATTTATACTAAATTACATAAAACTTTCGAAAAGGCTATTCGAACATTGCAATTGAGAGAAACGGTGACTATGTGGAGAAATAGGGATGTGATCCACAGAGGACCAGCTTAATTTTGATGTATGACACATGTTCCTGTGTTGGCAATTATACCTGTCCTAAACAAAAGGCATTCATTTTTGACTCACCTATGTGGAGAAGTAGGGATGTGATCCACAAAGGACCAGCTTCATTTTGATGTATGATACATGTTCCTGTGTTGGTAATTATACCTGTCCTAAACAAAAGGCATTCATTTTTGACTCACCTATGTGGAGAAGTAGGGATGTGATCCAAAGAGGACCAGCTTCATTTGAATGTATGATACATGTTCCTGTGTTGGTAATTATACCTGTCCTAAACAAAATGGCATTACTTTTTGACTCACCCTCATACGTTCATGTTTACATTTTTGTGTAGTTGTTTCATAAAAGTTTTTATTTTTTTATTTTTTGTGCACGGTCCTATCGAATATTAATGATTTTTAAACAGATCTATTTGACCAATAGATGGGACCCTAACATATACTACCACTCAGTCAAGAACCAGTGGACCTGGGAGTAATAGCGACGAAAGTGTACTCTAATTGTTGGGATGCGAAATACAATCAATCCGTTTTTAACTTGCATCGTTCAGGTTGCATTTTATTTTATTTTATTTGACACGGTGAGTTTTCCGCCCGACTTGACTTTTTTTTAAATTATTTTTGTTTTTTATTTTTATTATCATTATTATTATTATTCCTTTTGAGTTTTCACATCAGTGTTAGCTGATGGTCTTTCACTGGAGTCTGAGTGACAGCAAGTCTCCTCCGGTCTCCAGGACTCTTCTGAGTATTCTGGCAGATTGCAGCAGTGCAGTGTTCTGAATGGTTTCAATCCTTCCTCCGATATCCAAACTTTCCAAGCCCTTTTCTAATCCTTTTGGGACTGTTCCAAGTGCACCAACTACAATTGGTATAACTTTCACTTTCATATTCCATAACTTTTTCAGTTCTCTGGCAAGGTCCAGATATTTGTCCATTTTTTCATTTTCCTTTAACTTCACCCTGTGATCCGCTGGCACTGCAAAATCCACCAGTTGACAAGTTCTTTCTTTTTTGTTAATCAACACTAGGTCTGGTCTTCTTGCTGGGATAAGGTGATCCGTTTTAATTTCAAAGTCCCAGAGAATTTTGTGCGTTTCGTTCTCAAGAACAGATTCTGGTTTATGCATATACCATTTTGTTGTGTGGTCAAAATTTAATTTCTTGCATAATTCCCAGTGGATCACCTTCCCAACCCAGTCGTGTCTAGTTTTGTATTCTCGTTGTGCTAGTTTGCTACATTCGCAGAGTATATGGTTAACGGTCTCATCTCTATTACCGCAAAGTCTACATTTACTATTTTGTTGGGTCTTTATTATTATTATTATTATTATTATTATTATTATTATTATTATTATTTTTCTCAACATGTCACATCTTGATTCAATTCCGCAAGGAAAAAAAGAAAGTCACTTTTCAATTTAATGCGATCCGATTTAAAATGATGGCGTTGTTCACTTAACTGTCTGTCTGTTTGGTGCAGGGTGACACCGGATACTTATAGTAGTACTCTGCTGCTTGTAAAATTGAGCACTCGCATAAGTAATTCATTGTTGACAACGGGCACTTGTAATACGATACTGGTCGGGGTGCCAAATGTAATACTATGGTGGTCGCGGCAACAAATGTAACACTATGCTGTCGCGGCGCCGAATCTAACACGATGGGTGTTATTTGACCCACAGAAAAGTTGAAGTGCTTGTTCCGGGCTGTACCTGAAAGTGACCAAATTCACCAATGTTGTTCCACAATTAATACGAACGCGTTTTTAACAATAAAATGACCTTTATTAATTATACAGTGATAAAACATCATGTACAACCACAAAGGTGTATTGAAGCTGAAGTTGAGTCGGAATTTTGTGGACTGACTGGCGATATATGTTGTGTTCTGATTCAAATTCAGGACTTTGAGTAACAAGATGACAAAACAAAGACGGTGACAAGGGCTATGAGACGGGGCTATCAATCTGCTATGGAAGCAGTTGTCCAATCTGGTCAAGAACCGGCTGTCCGATCTGCCTGGAACCCTTTTGGGTCCTCTTTTATGGGTTCCAAACCCCTGAGTCCAGGGCTCTGATTGACCAGCCAATAGAAACGCCGGACCAATAGCCCTACAATGTAACCATCAGGAGGTGTACAAAACCCCACCCACACGGTCGCATTTGATTGGACGGCCAATCAAAATCATGGCCTTGGGTTACACATCTTGGAGGGGGGGGCAACAAGTCTCCGCCCCAGTTTCCTGATTGGTGAGGCACTTGACAATATCTTTGTTATTGTATAAATGGTCTTGTGCCAGACTTATCTGTCAGTTGCTATGATAATTCCCAGAAATTGGTCACGGATTACTCGCGAATTATTCCTATATAAAATAACATTTTTAATATTTAATCTTTAAACTAACTTCGTTGAGTAAATTCTCTTATCTTATGCAGTCCTCACAAGAACGACAATAGATATGAATATGACATTTGTATGAAACAGTCATTTGCTTTATATCAACCGAATTTTTAGCCTTTAAAATCTCCCCTGTCCGAGTAATAAATTGTTCTTATCTAGTGTTGACTTTACCCCACCACTGACTTGTACTCTGATCTAAGTCGCTTGTACGACTCTAAAAACAATTGTTATTTTTATATCCAAAATTGTTTTTTTTTTTTTCAACTATCTAATAAGATATCGCCAGTCACTCCTTGACACCACTCTGGTGTTATACACTTTCAATTTGATTTAATCGTCTCTTCCTCTCGATCCAAAATTGACGAATCTCAAAAGGGCACATTTTTTACAAAACATCACTAGTTACATCACGGTCATTTGTGTGTGTGTGTGTGGGGGGGGGGCATGGGGCTGGGGGGGGGGGCGTAATGGTTATCGTCATAGGGAAATGGACACGACGAATCGAGTTCAAATCCTGGACGAACCTTTTTGCTTTTCTCTTCGCGCTAACCGTTTTGGGAAAGGCATGAATCTATATCTTCTCCACCCCCCTTGCTATGAGTAGATAGAACTCCGCCGAAAAAAATATCTTGTGTCACATCCTGCCTATGATAGAGGGGTTGGATAAATGCATATATGACGATAGCTTAATACTTGAAAAAAATATTGCATACTGTAGTATCTTGGGTATAATATTGAAAGGGGTCTTTTACCCCAAAGACACCGGCGGAAGTGAGGCCACTGACAGTACGATTGTTGTAATCTCTATAGTAATACTCTTGTTCCTTAATCTTCCGACCGTTATCATCTTGTTAAAAAAGTCTTGAAACCAACTTTGGGGGGCTGAGGGATATCTTGCCTTGTGCCATTTAGAGTTTTTAGTAATAACACAAGGTCACTTCTTTTTCTCAAGAGAATTTTATTTCCACCAGAATCACAACTGCCGAGAGCAAGAAATTCATGTCTTGCTCACTCAGCACCTTCTCCCAGACTCTATTCACATTCTGACCTCTCACTCATCCTCTCTCCCCTTTGCCACGTCTCATTTGTCGTCCAATCAAACCATGCCATGTGTCTATGCTGAATCATCTTTTAAACTTTTCCATTCTCATCTAACTCAAAATTCTTGCTTAAAACTTTCCGTGCTAATTTACATATCAGATTACTCCCATGCTTCCACGTCACCCATTACGTAACACAAGGACATGCGCAAAAAGACATAAATGTAAGTAAAGTTGGTAGAGTAAGCCTAGTGTCGACATCAGCCGGACAGCGACGGAGTCTATCCTCTTTTCGCCGGTGACATTGTTTTTGGTGAGGTGGACCTGGGAGTAATGGCAATGAATGATACTCCTCACTCCCTAGAGCTTCAGAATTGGATCTTCACCGTCAGATGCAGTTTTACTCGAGATACTCCTTTTTTTCAGTAGTGGTGAGTCTTAACCCTCTGTAGGCCATACCGTCAGTGTATTCTAAGACCCGCCAACATAGCTACCTCTTTATGAGTTCAATAAGTAAGCAAGAGGTCAAGCGAGGGAGTCAATCCCCTTCTCATTAGCGTTAGACCAAGGAGATTGATTTTGCGTCTGAGGTGTGAAGAATAATTAAAGTTCCAATTACCGTCGAACTGGGAAGACAAGGCAACAAACGATTGTAACTTAAATACAAACCCAAATGTCACAAAATCTACTGCAGAATGACAGGATATATATGATGTCATTCAAATCAAGCAGTCAAGCAGAACTCAAGGAATGGAATGACCCAAATCACCCAAATTCATGAATGGATCATTCTTGATTTCTATATATACCATCTGTCTTGGACACTGCTTCAGTTGTACTCGGTTAGCTGCTGTTATTCAAACCAACAGTAGACTTACTGACTTCAATACGAGAGTCAATCCCCTTCTCATTAGCGTTAGACCAAGGAGATTGATTTTGCGTCTGAGGTGGAGCGCCATACCTACCATCAGCTCCTTACTTTACCGCACAGATCCAGGCTGTGCTACTCATTTCACTGGGTTGGCGAGGGCAGGTATCGAACCTGGAACCTTGTGGTTCTGAGGCGGATGCTCTACTGATTGAACTAAACCGGCCCTTGTTAGATCTACACCAACTTATTGGACCGTGTGGCAAACAAACATCTCCCAATTTTTCTCAGTCATTCCTCGCGTTAATTCTTAAGTATGTCGTTAAACTCTTGTTGAGATTTCTTTTGTATATAGTTATTTACTAAGCTTAGCTTAGATATGGCACAAGGCCAGATTATGGGGCTCCCAATGAGAATCAAACTCACTAACAATGGTTTGCGAAGCGAGCTTGCTAACCATTACACCACGTAAGGTGCCCATTTCTTTTGTATATAGTTATTTACTAAGCGTAGCTTAGATACGGCACAAGGCCAGAAGTGTGGAGCGCCCAGTGAGAATCGAACTCACTAACAATGGTTTGCGAAGCGAGCTTGCTAACCATTCAACCACGTGAGGTGCCCATTTCTTTTGTATATAGTTATTTACTAAGCTTAGCTTAGATGTGGCACAAGGCCAGAAGTATGGGGCACCCAGTGAGAATCGAACTCACTAACAATGGTTTGCTAAACTAGCTTGCTAACCATTCAACCACGTGAGGTGCCCATTTCTTTTGTATATAGTTATTTACTAAGCTTAGCTTAGATATGGCACAAGGCCAGAAGTGTGGGGCGCCCAATGAGAATCGAACTCACTAACAATGGTCTGCGAGGCGAGCTTGCTAACCATTCAACCACGTGAGGTGCCCATTTCTTTTGTATATAGTTATTTACTAAGCTTAGCTTAGATATGGCACAAGGCCAGAAGTGTGGGGCGCCCAATGAGAATCGAACTCACTAACAATGGTCTGCGAGGCGAGCTTGCTAACCATTCAACCACGTGAGGTGCCCATTTCTTTTGTATATAAGGCGTGTGCTAGATCGTTGCCCATACTTATAGACTAGGCGAGATCACGTGATCTATTTCTTGGCCAATCACTGGCAGTACTCTGAGGTTGATACAATACTTAACCGACCCTACTGGTCATAATTATTGTAACATTCATGGACGACGGACATAGGATTAAATCACTGGACCTTTACCAATACGCAAGATAGGACTCCAAAGGATTCCATAACATAGGACTTTCTTTGAGCCCTTTTCAATTGGCCAAGGATGGCACTTAAAAACTTAACAACTCTATCTGATAGTGAAGTTCCACTTCTGGAGGTTTGGGCAATGTGGAGCACCCCTTTATCACCATTGCTCCAGGTCTACTATCAAGAATGAATTTATTTCAAAACTTTGTCGGCATTAAATGACCCACCGATGTTGATATGCCGTAAAACAAAAACAAACAAATAAACCTCACGTTAATAGTTTAGAACTTTTATCTTTTTCATCAGTTTTTATCGATCATTGGGGAAATTACTGATAAACGTTTGAACACAAATGATTATCGATTTGAGTCGGTCATCTAATGGTAAATATGCAGAATTTGTCATGGGGATAACGAGTCATTTGGTTCATCTACTAAGCGGTTGTTGGTTTTTATTATTAATTGAACTAGCAAATATATACACCCTCCGCCGGGTGCAAGTATTTAAGTTTTAATATAATAAAATAACATATTAAATTAGAAAGGCTAATGAAACTGAATAAAAATGTAGATAAAAGATTTGGAACAGAGGGGGTATGATTGAAGAATAGAACAACTTTGAAACTAACTCTTCCATCATTTTCCATTACTCCCGTCTTTCATTGGTTAATTTTCCTAATTTAACTGTTTAGTTAAAATAGGAAGTAAAGAATAATATTAGTTATCTCTTCTTTTTAATAGATTTCTTTTAAGAATTATCCACGAGATTTTTGCTCATATTCATTAAGATAAAACCAAACAATTAGAAATCACTAATACTAAGCACATATTTATTAAAATCAAATTTTTTATATCAATATGCAAAGTAGCCTTCTCGTTCACACTGTAAACCGCTATTTTGTTGTATATATAAATACAATTGTATGTTATTAGTATGCAGATAAGTCTATCAGTATTAATAATGTAAAATAATTTTATTAATAATTGAGATTTATATAAAAATAAAATCATAGAGAATGTGACGTAAATAACTAAGGGAATTGCGACTTGGGTACTGATATAGTTTCGGTTACGGACAGACACACAATCTCCATTATAATAAGATGTCTGAAAATTCAATAGTTATTGTCACACGTTATACTCTTATTAAATGTCTTGTATTTATATGTCTTGCATATAATTAAATGTCTTGCATTATTCATTTTTATAATTATAAATTATTTTAGAAACAGAGTGGTGAATACATGGAATAAACTACCATCATCAATAGTGAATTCCCCATCTCTAAACTCCTTTAAGGCAATGTTAGATAATCTGTGGAAAGAGTATAAATATTCTGTGGAATTAAGATGAATGTTTATAAGGAACAGCTGACAGGTCTCAGACCTAATATACTAGCTGAAAAGATATTATTATTATTATGGTAGGATTTTCTTTCTTTTTCAGCCGGCTGGTGATAAGTGCACACACACACACACACACACAGTTATATATATATATATATATATATATATATATATATATATATATATATATATATATGCACTTATCACACTCCATCTGGCAACCTCAAGGTTCCTGGTCTAATACCAGTCCTTGCCAACTAAGCGTATGAGTAGCACAGGGACGTGTGCGGTAAAGTGAGGAGCTGGTGGTAGGTGTGGCGCTCCGTCCCAGACGCTCAAAAAACATTCTCCTTTGTCCAACGCTTGTGAAAGGGGGTATACCCCCTCGCTGTCTGGCTGATACACCCCAAAAGCAGAAAACTAAACGTCTCACCACTGTCCGGTTGTATAAACCGAAACGTTATAGCATCGATATTCCGTTTTTATCATAAAGAAAGAAAGGGAAGGAATGGGATATGCTACACCGAAAAAATATAATAAGAAAGGAAGGAAGAAAGAAAGAGAGTAGGGGAAAGATAGAGAGGGGGTGAGTGCGCGGAACCAATAACACTAATCTGTTTCAGTCAAACCTAAGGAAAATTGAAAAGAAGGAAAGAAAGAAACAAAAAGAATGAGAGGAAGATGAATCAAGACTATTATACTTTTTACACATTGAACTATTTTGCAATAGCTCTTGAGTGAACATATACAATGTCATAATAATTAAAATATCACAGGTCGAGCAAGTTGTTTTATTGTGAATAAAAATTGTTGTGTTCCAAGGGAATCAAATCAGTAAATCCTTTATTGTGGCAAAACCGTCACAAACCAATGAACGCGGTGGCTTTTAATTATTTAAATAAAAAATATAATTCTCTATCGTCCATTTGGCAGATTCAGCATATATATATATATATATATATATATATATATATATATATATATAATGTGTGTGTGTGTGTATCTATTATCTATCTATCTATTATCTTCTATTATTATTATACTAAAGCTGACTTTATCAACCTTCTCCAGCTAAAGGATTTTTTTCTATTTATGTTATGGACACAATATTTATACTTAGATATTCCTTGGTGTTAGCACTACAAAGTGTTTGAAAAAAAAGTTCAGTTTAATTGGTTTTAATTAGGCGTAATTAGCAATTAAGTCAACGACCGACCAATCCCTGTCTAAATCAGACCTGGCTCTCTTCCACTCTCCCTCTATATAGAGTTAAGGTGAGTGGGAGAGTTAATGTGAGTAGTCGAGTTATACAGAGTGGGAGGTGCCTGCTGATTTTTTACAGGCAAACACCCTCCAAGCCCTCCTAACTCTAGGTAGATTCGCCCCTCCCTTTCTCCAAACCACAGAGAAACAAAACAAAAGTATCTTTTTACAGCATGATTTCAATTTTAGTTGAGCGTAAATTTTACGAAATTGAAATCATGCTTTAAAATAGTTTTTGTAAATTACTTTAATTATCAATTAATAGAGTATTAAACTTACTTTAAAAAATATTTCATGTTGGGTAAAAAAATAGTTATATATTTAAATATTATGGAATTCAAATGAGCAAACATTGACTACCGTGGGGGTAGTTTTCTTCGGGCTTAAAAGTTTGTTTTAGTTAAAACTAAAACAAATTAGACTGACTTCTGATTTAGGTCGGTAAAATTAAAACGGAAAGTTTATTGCTGGTACCAAATCACAGTTTAACTGCAGTCTATGAATTAACATTTTGCGAATTTGGTTACGGTTTTAGGGGATTAAGGTTGTTTTTAATTACGTATTGCTTAAAAAAATAAACAAAAAACACAAATTACTATACATTTAATGTTGAAAAATATTTTTTAAACTAAGTTTAATTGAAATTATACATTGCTATATTAACACAAACAACTGTCTCAATAATAGATTCAATAATTAATTTCAATGGTTAATTAAATGTATAGTAATTTGTTTTTTGTTGTTGTTTATTTTTTAAAGCAATAC
>CM042152.1:80740978-80815978 GCA_023376005.1 Doryteuthis pealeii
CTCTCTCTTCCCTTCTCTTCTCTTTCTCTCTCTCTCTCTTTCCCTTCTTTCTCTTCTCTCTCTCTCTCTCTCTCTCTTCTCCTTCCGTCTCTTCTCTCTCTTTCCTCTATCTCCTCCCCTATTATTAACACTTGACTTTCTTATATATCTAGCCAACTAACTGCTGAACTATTCACATCCCCCCTCCCCCTCGTTAATTATAGAATCTTTTATACTTAAAAAAACAACAATATCATCCAATGAATCATACATAAATATAGTTTCACTGTTATAAATAAAAATAAGGAAGGAAGATTATTACCAACAACAATACGTAGTGAGTGTGTGTGTCATGAAATTCTATAAAACCATTCAATTCATCTTCAGTCTTTTTAGTTTTCAATAACGAATCGTTGGAATGAAATTGAATTCAGAAATAGATAAATAGACAAAAACAAAAAAAAATCAATCGCTTCAAAAATCTTTCAATTTTTATTTTCAATCATCGATTTTTTTATAAATCCGTTCGATTAATAAAATCTACAAAATTTGAATTTAATCGCTTCGATCTTTTTCAATCTGTAAATGTTTTGTATGCTTAAGTTTTGGAATAATGAAGATTTTAATTTAAAAACAAGTCAAGGTCAAGGTCTTTTATATGAAGGTCATTTTTTTAACCTACTTACATTTTTAGAAACATAGGTCAAGCAGTTTAAACTTTTTTTCTTTTAAAATGAAATTTATTCATAATTATATATATATTATATATATATATATATATATATAATAGTAAAGAAATAACAAAAGACTTAGAGATTTAGCATTGTCGTCTATTTCAGGGAGCTTGATTGATTGTTGACCGAGATTTTTGTGGCGGAAGTGCTCATATTTGAAACTACGACATAATTTTTTTTTTTTTTTTTTTTTTTGCAACATCAAGGTTTTCGTTTGGAATTCATATCACAGGACTATAAAATTTTTAAAATAAAAAAATCTGTTTTCAAATGCCTTAAAGTAATAATAAGTTTCATTATTCGCATCTGATGATGGGAGAGTTAGACACTTTGTCTAAGCTCCTGAAATAGACTTAATGCTAAATCTCTAAGTCTTTTGTTATTTCTTACTTATATATTTGCTCTGTGACTCTAACATTAAGAGCACACATTGAGCTGCTCAAACTGCGACAGTTTTTAAAAAAAATAAAACTCTTGTCGTAAAGAAGATTTCTTCCTCTGGAACTTTTGGATTATATAATTATATATATATATTCTTGGTACAGAAACTTATATATGTACTAAGATTGGAGGAATAAAATATTACCATCTTATAACTGTATGATCTCTCTACATACATATGATTCCTCAAATTTTAATATATATATATATATATATATATATATATATATTATAATATATTATATATATATGTGCTCCCAAAACTTGGTAGAGCTCTCTAGGGTTGACTTAATATATTAACTTCCATGCACATATATATATAAGCAATGATCGTCTGTTTTACAGACTGGATCTATCTGGTGATCGCAAAAAATATTAATCAAATGTATGTAGATAATAATTTAAACACTACCCTTTACGACAGCTGTCAAATGGCTGAGAGGTTAACGAATCGTGTGTACGAAAAGTCAGTCGAGATTTCGCTCCTGGTCAGAGGTAGTTATTATGTCTAGCCACACTGAAAAGGCGTGAAACGCCGAAACACGATGTTGAAACTATTTATATTATTTATTATATATTATATATATTTATATATATAATATACTCTTGACATTATAATGTTGAGGAGTGGCGAGATGGCTACGAATCGCGTGGATTTGGAGGAGACTTGTTTCAGGGTGGCTATAAGGGTTTGGGGGTAAGGCGGCTCGAGCACTCCTGAAGTGGGCTTTTGCGTTTTTACATATTTCGTTTCTTGCGATAGTTCAAGGCTTTTCTCTACACAACAAGTTGAGATTGCTCACATCCATACACATTATTTTTACACTCTCATGAACTCTATCTATCACCACTCTTTATATTTTATATTCTGGNCAAAAATTAATTTATTATTATTTATAAATAAAAACTTGTAAACGGTATTTCTTTGCCTTCCTGCTTGCAATTTTAACCCGTTTGTTTTCTATTCTATGTGATTGCCAATGGTAATCACTAGCACGAATTAACACAATTGACTTTGTTTTTAAAAGATATTTTTATTATCTGCAAATATGTCAGGGGAAGGGGATGGCTGATTGTCTGGTGAGCATTCCTAAATGTTTTCCTTTTTTAAGGGTCTTGGGCTTGTGTCTTTGTGTAGCTTAGAGTATAGCAGCTTCTTTGCATTGGCTGTCCCCTTTCTACCTACATACTGCCTCCCCTTTGCATTCGATAACAAACCCCCCCTGGCATGTGTCCAACCTACAGTTTCACCAGCCAACCAATTTGATGGCTGAGTCTCCAACCCTCAAGAATCTGGGAGTTTTCTCGCGCATTTGACCTGCCCAAACTGGGACACTTTATATTAATTCTACTGGTTGAAGTTTTTATTAACTCCTAATTTCCTGTCAGCTAATTAGAAAGAAGAAGATTCTACTAATCCTTTTAAGACTGTCGTCCAATCACAAAGGTGCTCAAATTACTTAATAATCAAAGTGGGGTTGATTTTTTTTTTATTACACCTGAAATCATAGCGAGCTAATTAGATAAGTAAAAGGGTCCAGGGATTTCCAGATTTTTGGGTCTGGGCAGCCAAGTTATTATTGTCTTTTTTTTTCAGCCAACAAATTTTTCTTCCAAGAAACTAAAACTCCAATTTTTCAGCACAAAAACAATGCGCCAATAATTTATTTTTTCACCAACTTTTTAAGTCATTCACTTTTTTTTGATAAAAGATTATTCTGAATATTTTTATGATTTTATAGAAAATTGCCCTCTCACTGTCTATGTCTTTGTAGAATAAATAAATTCTGAGGGAGGTCTTTTTTAGCAAATAAAGATGAAATTTAATTGAATATGTGTTTTTGTTGGTTTATCCACCTTTTCATTTATACTTCACAATTTTTTTTGTCGATTTTTTCCTAATCTAAAAAATAATTAACTCTAAAAAATCTCACAAAAAGTTTTTTTTTTATTCAGTAGAAATTGAAACTGAAGGAAATTCTCTCATTAAAATATTTCAACCAATTTTTAATTGAAAAATCATAAATACATTTATAGAATAAAGATCAGTAGAGTTTTTTTTTTTTTTTTAATAAAAAAAAAATGAATCCCTCAATTTTTGGTTAACTAATTGTTATCAGGAATTCGGGGGGGGATTTAAATAAATCTATACTCACAAATATCAGCTCTCATATATATATATATAAAAAATGGATCCTAAATTTTTCTAGAGATTTACATAACAGGCAGCCATGACATCCCCCCCACCCCTGTTCTTGATTGGCTGACCAAAATAGAAACTGTATAACAAGTGTGGGTGGGGGTGTGAATCTGCAACATGAATAAACTAACAAAATCTCAATGAAATTAACAAATTATCTGTGTTCTGAGTTTGATTCTCACCGAGTGCCCCATAATTCCACACCACTCATCCTTTTTCATGTTTAATGTTGGTGACATTCATGGTGGAGGAGGAAATCTAAAAGGGAAATCAGACAATATAATGGATAAAGAGTTTAAACAGGAGGTCCAATGTACTCCTTGAATTTTTGGTCTTTTTTCTTTCTTTCCCCATCTCCCAGCATGAGACACCTGTTGCTCACAGGAGCACATGCATACCTGGAGGGATGATCCTCGGAGTATTACGAAAGTGAGTCAAAAAGTCATCTCTTCGGCCGCATGAAAGAGGGTTTGAGAGGCAAACAGTGATGAGGAAGTGAATTCTGTAGAGAAGAAGTGGCTCAAAGAACAGTCAACAGAATTTTACAGGGCAGGGATACATGCTCTCATTTGAAGGTGGAACATTGCTATTGAGAGAAACGGTGACTATGTGGAGAAGTAGGGATGTGATTCACAGAGGACCAGCTTCATTTTGATGTATGATACATGTTCCTGTGTTGGTAATTATACCTGTCCTAAACAAAATGACATTACTTTTTGACTCAACCTCATAGATTAATTTACTAGAAAAAAATACGTCCAAACATTTTTTTAAACAACTGAATACATGAAAAATATGAAGATAAAAACATTACTAAGGAAAATAATTTTTTTTGTTAGTTTTTTTTTTTGGTGTGGATTTGGGTAGATTTAAATTAAACAAAAATAACCAAATAATTTGAGCTGATTTGCTAAACAAGAGAAAAACCAAATTCTTTTTATACTTTATCATAAAGATTATATACATCCTCCATACAAGGAGGATTTAGAAACAAAACAATTTTACAAAATTTTTAATTTCTGGGCGGAAAAAAAAAAAATGGAAGGGATGAGTGTAACAGATTTTTTTTTTTTTTCAAGAAAAATTTTCAACAAATTGAATTTTCTTTTCTCTGTTTCTAAACTGTTGTTTAATCATTGCAGCTAAAAACAAAAAGATATATATATATATATATAATATATATACACCTTAACTATATATATGTGTGTGTATATATATATATATATACATACACACACAGATTGAAGCTGTATTTACCAAGATAGAAATGAACAATGAATGGAACATTAATTTTTTTTCAGAATACAAGGTGTGTTAAAAAGTTAAAAAAATCTCGATACTTTTTTGACATCTTGTATATTGGAGATAATATTTTTTTTAACCATCTTCCAATTTCTGTCAGAGATCATTAATCTTCTCACCCCCTTTTCAATTTATCCCCCCCCCCAAAAAAAAAAAACCCTCACCAATCTATTTGAGGTGAGGAGAAAAAAAATTTCTTTTTTTTAAAAAAAGGTAACAGAAAAATCAATAACTTTGGGTAATCAAAAAATTTTTTCTGCTCAACTTCCAGTTGGGAACTCCTCATTTGTCAGTACCCAACGACTTTTCTTACCCCCCCCCAATTCAGCAGCTTCAACACATTTCTCAACTGGATGTATTTTAGAGATGTTTTCCAATCGACCGAGGATGATCAAAATTGTCATCATTCTTCTTTTTTGTTGCCTAGAGACACAGAAGAACATTTCGGGGTGACACACCAGAAATTCGTTTTCTATATAAAGAAAAATTAAAATAGAAAAGAAAGAAAAAAGTCAAAAAGTAATTTAATATTTTCATCTGGTTTTTAAAATTTTAAAAAGGTGCTCAATACTTCCACCATAATTGAACTCATTTGATGTGCATGCTAAAACAATACTCTGCATTAATAATAAATTATTATTATAACTAGGCCAAAAAGAAAAACACCATCCGGGCTGTGTAAAAATTAATTTTGGAAAGATATTGCTTGAAGGGAATGGGAATTAAAAATTCAATGTTAGATAGTTTGTATCATAAGTAAGCAAAATAATCAAATTTATTAAAGGAATAATAAAATAAAACAATTTGAAATGGAAACTTAGTTTTGTCCTCTTCAACTAAAATGTTGCATGCATCTATTAATTATTAATTAAATAATTATTTTCAATATTTTGCACATAAATTTTTACACAAAATCGTAGGTATTTATTTATTTGTAAACTTTTTCGTTAACTTCTTGTTACTGAAAAATAGGGCGAGAGTAAAAAATAACTTAAAAAATTGATTACAAATAATTTTTTCTATTTTCGTTATTGTGACATAGTTTTGGTTATGGACAAATTAAGACTGAATCTCCATTATCAATAGATTACTCTACTGTCACTACTATCAATATTGTCATCATTATAAATTTTATATTCTTCTCCATATAATACGAATAATAACAAGTTGCAATTTATTATCAAAATTAAGGTTCACTACAACAAAATATCAATTAAAATAAAATGAAAAGAATTAAATTAAGTTAAAATAACATCAAAAAACAAATATCTAACATAAATATAATCTATGGTAGATAAAGTTTAATTACAGAGAAACGAGCAAAACCATTTAATAAAAGAGGCAATACTAACTTTAATTATTATAAGTTATCAGTTTTCAATTAAGCTATGATTAATAAAATTAATAGATAAACTAACCTACGATTAATATGACTTAGAATCCAATTTATAATGATATAATTAATAACAATTATAATATAATTATAATACAATTATAAATTAATTAATAAAACAGAATTATTAAATATATGCACACACACACAAGTATGAATATATATCTCATGAGTTTAAAGCTATTTTTATGGCAGCACTTAAATATAAGAACATTTCATTTATTTAATAAGTGGCTAGTAAATCTATACTTAATTATGCTTATTTTTTCCTCTAGGCAAAGGTTACATCTACTATTGAACCTATCAGGAGTATAATATATATATATATATATATATATATATATAAATAAATAAAAGGAAACTGGAGTTAAAAATTGCCTCTATGGAACTAAAATTTTCACAGATTTTTTGAGTTGCATAATTAAAAAAAAATCTAAATAAAACACCTAACATTTTCTAGAAATTTCTAGATATAAAGAAAAGAGTTTTCTTATAATGAATACTTACTACTGCACCAGCAAATGGACCTGGTACTTCGTTGTATCGTCTGAGTGCCTCCCTAATGTCTGCGGGTGATTGCCTGAAATGTGTTAATTCAAAGTGATTGGCTGGACTATTCTGAAAAAAAATTTAAGAAAAGATAAAATGTTAATAATAAAGCAGAATAAACCAGGAGAAAAAAAAATCTCTTTTTATTGTTGAACATTTTTGTTTAAAAATTATCTACACTGTGGTCCGAAAGTCTTGTCACCCCCTACATATTGTTTTAACTTTCATTATTTTTGTTTTAATAATATATTAATATATAATATAATATATAATTATTTTACTACTAAAAAAATATGTAGGGGTGACAAGACTTTCCTACAATGCTGTACATTAACAGGGGGTCCAAAAGTCTTGTCACCCCCTTACATATTGTTTTAAATTTCATTATTTTTTGTTTTAATAATATAATTATAAAGTCATGTAATTATTTTACCACAAAAAGATAATTTTTAAAAATTAAATCATTTTTCAGAATTTTGGGTTGTATTTAATTATTTCACAAAAAAGAAAAAAAAAAAAAAAAAAAAAAAAGAAAAAAAGAAAAAAAAAAAAAAAAAGAAAAAAAGTAGGTGTGACAATATTTTTGGACCACCCTATAAATATTTTTGGACCACTGTATACTTTTAAATAACTGAAACAAAATAACTTTTATATTGAGCTTCTTCAATTTACAAAACTATTAAAAGAAAATTTAAAAAAAAGAAAAAAAAAAGGTCATTAAATTGTGTGTGTGTGTGTGTGTGCGCGTGCGTGCGTGAGTGAAACCCAGAAAGTTTGGGTGTAATAATAAACATCCACAATTTGAGGAAAATCCTTCCCTATCAATTGTAGAAAAAACAAATCTTCATTGCATTTTTAACATCTGAAAGAAATTGATTCAAAATGGCCACAACTTTCAGCCATCTTGAGAAATAAACTTACAAAATTTGGATTTTAATTTCAACTGAAATTCCATTCCATGTTGTCAAAGAGAAATGTCCAATTAACATCTAGGCACCAGTTGAAGATTGCTGGTTTTGAATTTAGAGTTGTCCTTCTCCAAGATTGGTTGTCCATCAAGGTTAGAAAACCCAGTCTGTCCTACGGGGGATTTTTTAGCCAAAAGTTGCCAAAATACAGAGTGGAATTGAAGATAATCAAAAGAATTTTGTAATAAATGAAAACACATCATTAAATATCTTGACTTTCAAAATGGGAATTCAAACGAGCAACTTGATCATATAAACACTGCATCCTGTATATTCAATGAGATTGTGGTACAATCCAAATGAAGACACTTTAAATATCAAATTCTCACCCACCCCCACACTCCACCAAATCAAATTTCTTGGAGTTTTTTTTTTTTTAAACAAATTCACAACCAATTTGACTGATTAATTCAAGTAACTTTTCAAGTTTGTTTTGTTTTGTTTTATGGCATATCAATCTCGGTGGGTCATTTAATGCCAACAAAGTTTTTTTTAAATAAATACATTCTTGATTGGTACTCAATTTTTCTCACAAACATATTTTTTCTATTTAATCCAAAGTTGGGACCCTAACAAGTACTACCACTCCGGGTCAGAGTGGACCTGGGAGTAATGGTAATGAAAAGGTGCTCCACATTCCTCAGACCTCGAACCTCACCATCAGATAAAGTTTTCGTCTAGCAAATATATAATAAAAAGGGTTGGGATTTGCCATAGACTTTTCAAGTTTAAAGACTTCACAAAATTCAAATCTAACACCAAATTTCACTCTTCTAATTTCAATCAACTGGTTGAATGAAAAAATAAAATATGCATTTTCTATTTTTTCCATTACTTTATAGTTTACAAAATATTTGAATAATTTTTGTTTCCTAAAATACCTTGATGATATCAGAATGTTTTAACTTTCATTCGTCCACTGGTGGGGTCCAGTATAGAACCCGGAACCCTATGATTGCCAAGCGGGGGTTCTAACAACCGAGAAACCTTTTGCCATTATGTACAAAAAGACCAGATTCAGGGATAGCATTACCCAGAAAAAGAAAACAAGATATAAGAATATTTTTCTTAATGAAATCCTAAAGAAGAATTTTGATCCTAAGTCAGTGGTGTAGCCTATTGTCGGTATCAGCTGGCTAGCGAGGGAGTCTATCCCCTTTTCACTAGTGCTAGTTGGTTGGTTGGATTTTACGGCATGTCAATCCAAGGATTCTTTTATGCTGAAGACATTTTGTTTTATTCATTTTTGTTGGGTATTCAAATTAATTATTTCACCCAGAGATGGGACCCTAACAGGTACGACCTGGGAGTAATGGTGATGAAGGGGTATTCCACAGAGCTCCAGAATTGGAACTTCACCATCAGATAGAATCTAACGTCATACCCACGACCATAAAACATGAAGTCACTGTCTTCTAGCACATGATAAAAAAAGGGTTAGGGCTTGTCATAAAGACAATAAGGTTGGGACAGTCATACAAGTGCTATGTCTCTCCCACTGCCCGTCTAGCTTGAAAGAGCCAAAGTGGAGTGTTGCATGTCATGCACTGCTCAGCCACCAGGATTCTATCCTTAAGCATCATGGGTCGCCACCCATGGCCAACAGGTGGCCCCATTGGGAGGGGGTCTTACCCTTCTGCAGATGTGCTGTCGGTGCATTCTAAAGCCCCAGCCGACAGGGCTGGCTAAAAAGAAAAACAATATCAAAATGTACACAGTTTATAAATGATCAGAAAAAAACAAATATTTCTCTTAACTGAAAACTGCTGTTAAATAAATCTAAACGAAGGAGATAAAAAATAAAATAGTAAAGATATTAAAAATAACTTTTGTTTTATAATCCAAATTCAATGTTTAAAATAAATCTTTATATAAAAAAAAGTGACAGGGAAGAAGGGTAGGATTGTCCACCTGTGTAAACCCTTTCATCATCTTCCAGATACAGTAAAGTTCCATAGAATGTCTTTGCAGGCTTACAGGATCTCAACTGTGTTTGGAATGTGACCGGAAGGTTCCGAATCCTGGTCACGGCACCAATTATTACAATTGGTGCCGTGACCAGGATTCGAACCTGGGTTACCATGGCACTAATTGTAAACCCTTCCATTTAACCAGCATCTTCTGATCCTGTAACAACGTTTTCTGGAACTCAACCATGTCTGGAATGTGACAGGGGAGGAGTGTAAACCCTTCCAAACAGTTAGTTACTCATCTGGCAAACCCATCGAAAAAACATGTTGAGGTCGGTGCATAGTAATTTTTAAAATCAATGATAGTTCAAATAATTTAAGCTGTTCAATGTCCTTTATGGAGAAACTTGACAAATTGTTGATTGGTTGGTTGGTTGGATTTTACAGCATGTCAACCCATTGTGTCACTTTTTACAGAAGATGTTTTATGTTATTCATTCTTTATGGGTACTCAATTTTTTGTGAACTCATTGTTCTATTTAACCCATAGATGGGACCTTAACAGGTGCTACCACTTTGGGTCAGAGTGGACCTGGGAGTAATGGTGATGAAGGGGTACTCCACATCCCCAGAACTGGAACTTCACCATCAGATAAAGTTTAATGTCATGCCCAAGACAATAAAACTGCCTTCTAGCAACCATATGATAAAAAGGGTTGGGGGTTGTCATGAGGGCAATACGGTTGGGACAATCATATAGGTGTTAGGGCTTGACATGACCAGCTGATTGATCAGAGGAGGCCCTCTTGGACCGCTTGTCTAGCCTAAACAAGGGTTAAAGTGGAGTATAGCATGTCTTTGGACTGCTCAGCCAGCAGGGTTCCTTCCTTAAGCATCATGTATCGTCACTCACAGCCAACAGGTGACCCCATTGATGGGGGGGGGGACTCTTACCCCCTCTGCAGAGGTGCAGTCGGTGTATTCTAAAGCCCCAGCCAACAGGACTGTAGACAAATTGATTGGATATAATTCATGCTAGAAACAATGGCGACATTAATAGATGCATTTTGAACTTGACCCTTTAGAAATCATTTTGTTGAAATAAAAATATCAAATGTGATAAAATATTGAAAAGACAGAAAATATGTTGAAATAATTTTTTAAAAAAGAGGAAGAAGAAAAAATAATAAAAGAAAGCAACAAAGAAAAAAGTATTTTTAATTGTTTTTTTTTATAGCAAGTACTTTATTTGAAATAAATATTAATGATTGTTTTGATAATTAAAAACAATTTATTCATAAGATTAGATAATATCAAGAAATTAATTAAAAAAAGGAAAGTGTCTTCTTATATTTTATAGATAAAACATAAAATTATCTGTTGAGTAGGAAGGGGTGCCTCCAATGGTGTAATGGTTATCAGACCATTGTTAGTGAGTTTAATTCTCACTGGGTGCCTCAGCTTGGTACAAGGCTAGAAACTAAAGTTAAACTTAGTAAGTTGTAATTGTTGTTTGGTCACATGACCATTTTGTTATAAAACATGCAGTATACAAGCAATAAACTTAACATTTTAAGGTTGTGTTTAAATTTTATGAAGAAATCTTTTTTTTAGTTTTATTCAAACAAGACTGTCAAAATAAATGAGGCATGGTGTATATATATATATATATATACAACACAGCCATATATGTTTGTATCAGTAAAATTGCCTTTCTTAAGTGGGTTGTGAAGGTGGCTTTGGGTAGGAACTCTAACTAGTGACAAATCAGTCGAGTTTTGATCCTGACCTGATGCAGCCTGCAAGTCTAGTTGCACGGATGAGCTGTGATACAATGAAAGTGGCGCATATATATATATATATATATATATATATATATATATATATATATAAATAAATACACACACAGGCCTACTTATATATATATGTTTTTATTATATAGAAGAAATTAAATAAAAAGATAAGTCTTTTCTTTTTTTAAATCCCCATTTTGTTGATGTCAGAGAAAATTTTCAAGATTTTAATTCTGACAACGTAATTTGATTATTTTAAATTTTGGATAATGGATTATTAATTAATCCAGATTGTTTACACGGATTTGAGTTGGGTAAGTGGATGGGGGGGTGTTAAAAGAGGAAAAACTGTACAAGAAGAGAAGAGGATAGGCTAAAAATTATTTGTGTGCTCACAATTCAATACAAGTACGGGTGTGTGGAGGGTGTACGCGCGCAGAGTGGGGTGGGGAGAGAACGGAAAATGAAATCTGCAATCAGAGGAAACTAATAATGCCCTTGATATAAAACAGGAATCTATCTATTCCCCCCCCCCCACCAAATTATAGGTAAAATAAAGTAAATGTGAAGTCATCAGGTTAGCCTAAAGTCAGTCAGCCAGACAGACAGCAAGGGAGTCTATCCCTTTTTCAATAACACTAAAAGAGATTGTTTTTGCCTTTGAAGCAGAGCGCCACATCTACCATCAGCCCCTCACTTTACTGCACAGAGCTACTCATGCGCTGAGTTGGCAGGGTCTAGTATCAAACTTGGAACCTTGTGGTTCCGAGGCGATCACTCTACTGACTGAACTAAACTATATAGTATAGATATATATATATATATGTATGTATGTATATAGTGAAATAGATCACTAATTAGGACTGAGCCTATTCTAGTAGTGACTACCCTAAGCAGAGTTTAACAGGTTTGATTTCAGAGTTTTCCTTCTCCTAGACTGGTTGCCTAACCAAGTTTAAAGAGCCTAGTCTGCCCTACTATTTACCCATAGCTGGAGAGAGAATAGTTGGATTCATACCTTTCTCAAGGGAATTAGCAAACTGTAGCTTCATCCAGGATTTGAACTCTGGTTGACGAGTCCATTTCCTATGACTAACAATTACACCACACGCCTCCAACATTAAACTCTCTAGCTTTGGTAGACCAACCAGTCTAGGAGAAGAGCAATTTTCAATTTAAATCTGTCAACATACCATGAATTAGTGAAGAAAGAAAAAGACGATTATACTCTATTTCCTTGGAAAAGGCTGGACTATTTCAATGGACTGAAAAAAACGCTGATAGAATGATGGATATACAAGTGTAATCGCAAAAGTAAAGTTTCCAAAATATTTAGAAATCACAGAAATGTTTATTTTCAATGATGTTTACATCATTTTAAAGTTTGAACGTGTATCTATTTTTCTATCTAATTGCCATTTCAGTCGATGCATTTTTGTGGGTGCTGTGGCAGTTTTTGTCATACCATGTCATACCAGCTTGCTGCCATATTGTTAAGGACATTTTTGCCATTCATGCATGACTTGGCATACACTTCTGTTAATTGGCAATGAATTTCAATCAGTTTAATACCTTTTGTGTTCTAAAATTGAATAACTGCACGGAATTCACACTTGGTAACGTCATTTAGGAGCTCTATCATATATATATATATATATATATATATCTGGGAGCAATGGCAATGAAGGGGTACTCCACACTTCCCAGAGCTCCAGAATTTGAACTTCACCACTAGATGCAATTTAATGTCATACTAAGGAAAGTAAAACCCTCAGTCACTGCCTTCTAGCACATAAAAATGGTTGGGGTTGCCATAAGGGCAATATGGTTTGGACAATCATATAGATAAATATTTTTGCAAGATTAAAATAATTTTTACCATAAACTAATTCTAAATAATACGTAGTTTACATTTATGGGGAAAAATTCTAAAAAAAAAAAAAAAAAAAAAAAAAAATCAATTTCACCTATATGTAACCAATAAAAAAAGGGTATATAGAGATTAGTAGGGTAATAGACTTAAAATGATCAAGCCAACAGAATAAAGCAATTTCCAGTTCAATTTGTAACTGAATATTTATTTTATAGGCCCTGCATTTATACTGAACGTGTAAAAAAAATCTCATCTGCCCATCATTAGGAGGGGGGGGGATAATCTCGTATTAGTTTATCCTTTCCTAATTAAATTGTTCAAGATGTCATTCATCTGTCTCTTCCACTTAACCAGAGAATATGATTTTCATGCACTGCCTTAAGTAGGGATTGAACTCATGACTACCAGATAACTAACTACATACACTTAGTGTCTTGTAGGTTGCACAATGTTTATGGAAAAAAATCAAAATTTTATATAACTGAATTACAATGTGTTAGTGTTTATTTGATTAAAACTAATAGAAAAAAACTAGAAAAAAATCAAACAAAAAAACAAGAGGAAAGGGGAAAAAATCAATTTATTTAACCCTTTATCTACCAGGAATACCAACAGTAGTAGTACTACTCACTTAAATTCATAAATCGGTCAGAAGGGGCTCTTTAGCCTTGGCTGGCAACTCCTTTAGGACAAGGAAAAGTCAAATACAAAACCTCTGCTGCCTTGCAGCTTTACGTCATCCCAGGGAAAGGCTAGGGGAGTAAACCCCAAATACAAATCGGGAGCCGGCATCCCTAAGTTTGTGTGATGCTGAAACCCAGTGTTACCCACCAACTCCTGCGATACTACTGCTGCTAAACTGTATAGGCTTCTTGCATTTCCATTGGATCACAGCAGCAGTGTGGAGAGGGGAGGATTTGCTGCTTGGGCAACAGCTCATCCTCGATATGAACCTGCCCATGCTATGTAGTTCCAATAAATAAATTTTTTTTTTAAATAAAAAAATTGGACACTACTCCATTGTCTCTCGCAGACGGTAGGAGACCACAACCAGAGCGCCTCAAACTGCCCTACGATCAAGATCAAAACCAAAACGCTGGACCACACGAAAATGCCCTAGATTGAGATGTCAGCTCTTAGAAAATGGTTTAGAGTAAAAAAAAAAAAAAAGAAAAAAAAAAAAGAAGTACTATAGGATCAGCAATCCAATAATTGCTTATCAATCATTTGGGAAAATGATTATTGCGGATGGCAGTGGTAGATAGAGGGTTAAAAAGGAAAAAAATTGTATAGGTAGGGAATTTTAACTATTATTGCAACAAGTGTTTTTGAATTTAATTGTAGTGAGAGAAGAGAGAGAGAAAGGAAAAGAAAAAAAGAAACAGATGAAAGTGTGTAGGTTGGGTGGGGAGAGCACATGAGGGGGGGGGGTGAGGGGGGATTATGAATAGGCATCATGTGCACCAAAACAAGGAGATAGAATTATAGACAATTTCTTTCTCAACTTTAATGGCTAGAAATCTACATACTCCCCTCCCTACACTTTGACAAACAAGGGCAATAGCCATGAACAGTTTGTTTTGTTTTGTTTTACGGCATCAGTGGGTCATTTAATGCCGACAAAGTTTTAAAATAAATTAATTCTTAATGGATACTCAATTTTTAAAATCTTTATAAACACATTTTTCTATTTAACCCATAGATGGGACCCTAACACGTACTACCACTCCAAGTCAGAGTGGACCAGAAAGCAATGGTGATAAAGGGGTGCTCCACATTCTCCAGAACTGGAACCTCACCATCAGATAGAGTTTAACATCATTCCCAGGACTTGAAGACCCTCTGCCACTGCCTTCTAGCACCCATATGATAAAAAGGGTTGGGGGCTTGTCATAAGGGTCGGTACAATCATATAGATGCTAGGGTTTGACATGAGCAGCCGGTTGATTGGAGGGGGGCTCTCCAACCGCCTGTCTTGCCTATGTAAGGGCCTGAGTGGACTTCTCATCCACCAGGATTCTGTCCTTAAGCATCATGGGTCACCAACCACGGCCAACAGGTGGCCCCATTGGAAGGGGAGGTTTTACCCCTCTGCAGAGGTGCAGCCCCAGCTGACAGGGCTGCCTTGAACAGTAATCTCATCTCTAGTACAAATAAATAAATAAATAAAAATGGATGAGATTTTCAAAGAATAATTCTGATAAATGCTTATTGATACATCAGATAATAATTTTTGACTTTTCAGTCACATGTGATAGCAAAGATATCTTATTATAATGGAGATTGTGTGTTTTTCTGTCTGTAACCGAAACTATATTACTACTCAAGTCACAATTTCCTTAGTTATTTACGGCACATTCTCCATGATTCTATTTCTATTTAAACCTCAATTAATAATAAAACTGTTTGACATTATTAATACTGTTGGCCTTACCTAAATACTAATAACATGCAATTGTATTTATATATACAACAAAATACCAGTTTTCAGAGTAAACGTAAAGCTCATTTGCATATTGATATTTAAAAAACTGATTTTAATAAAAATGTGTTTGTTATTATTGATTTCTAATTGTTTGGTTTTATCTTAATGAATATGAGTAAACATCTCTTCAATAAATCCTAAAAGAAATTCATTAACAAGAAGAAATAAGAGTAATTTTATTCTTTACTTCCTATTTTAACTAAATAGTTAAATTAGGAAAATTTAGCATTGAAAAACGGAAGTGATGAAAGAGTAAGTTTCAGTTGTTCTATTTTCCGATTATACTCCCCCCCTCCGTTTCAAATCTTTTTATTTGAAGTCTTAATAAGTTTCATTAGCCTTTCTGATTTAATCTAATATTTTATTACATTTAAACTTAAATACTTGCACCCGGAGGGTGCATATATTTGCTAGTAAATTTAAATAATACCTTATGTATTAATAAGGGTATATATTTTATTATTATTATTATTATTATTAAACTAAAGCTGAGTGAATCAACGTTTGTTTCCTAAACGCTTTTTTACTGTTTAGTTTAATGACACAAAAATTATACTAACTTATTCCTTACTTTTAGGATTGAATTATGTTTGAAAAAAAAAAAAAAACTGTTTTAATTGGTTCTAATTAGTCGTAATTTGCAATTAAGTCAAAAACTGACCCATCTCTTACTTTACTTTCTGTCTATCACTTTTTTCCCCTCTATGTATCTATTGATTACCTCCTCATTATATAATCATAGTTTCTCTAGGAGAGAACACACACACACACACACACAGAGGAGAATTTGAAATGTATTTCTATGTTAAATTTCACAAGCAGCAACTGGTAATTTAAATTAGGTCAAACATTCACTTTCTTAGAACGCTTACAAAATGATTTTAAAGTTTTGTACAGTCGTATTTATTCATTTATATTTTTTTTAATTTTATTCACTTTGCTAACTCGCTTTTCCCTAATCTCAATTATTTACCCAGAGCTGAATGGGTGACCCAACGTATCACGTTTTTTCTAGTATATATATATATTATTTTAAGATAGGTACTACATCACTCCCATCTCTATAGGGCTGGTGTAGCTCAGTTGGTAGAGCGTCTGCCAAGGAACCACAAGGTTCCTGCTTCGATACTGGTCCTTTGAATTCACTATGATGTCACAGATCAACATGTTGGTCTCTACATCATGGGGATTCTTCCCTCGGACTAGGACACGTGTCACGGGTAGAGTGGAATTCAAACTCACTCACTCACTCACTATGATGTCACAGTCCAGTACTTTAACCATTATGCCATAGTGACTCCACCCACCACGCCCCCCCACATAGGTTTGGTTGTTGCTATCCGGGAAAATCAGCATTTCAGCTGAGGGTCAGTTACATCCAAGAGTGGATGTGTGGGTGTGTCTATTATGCAAATTTCTTTAACAAAAATAATTTGTCATCTATTTCATCTCAACTGGGAACATATCTAAATATAAATCACTAATTTAAAATAACTATTTTGATAATAAAGTTTTCAAATTAAATTAATTTTTTCTTTGGGTTAAAAACATTTTTTAGAAAAAGTAAAAATTGTTAGCTGCTGAAACACAGCATCCTTCAAAACCTCCATGCTTCCTGTAATTTGCCAACACTGTCTGATATCCACCCCTCCATACACACACACACACACACACATATATATATATAATTTCATGACTCATACACTGTTCATTTTCTTGACATTAGTACATTATTCTGTATACTATATATGCACCTTTGATGAGTTGTAGTGCACCTGGTCATTGTATGCAATAATTTTATTACTATATTATTATGAGTGAAAGAAAGAAAAAAATAATGAGAGAATTTGTTCTCATTCAGTTTGGTTTGTTGGATTTTATGGCATGTTAACCTTTGTTGGGTTATTTTATGCCAAAGACATTTTTTTCTATTCATGTTTAATGGGTATTAAAACTTTTTTTTAAAACAAAATTTTTTTTTTACTTTAAAAAATTTTTTTTTTTACATTTTTTCTATTTTACCCTAACAGGTACTACCACTACAGGTCAGGGTAGACCCAAGAGTAATGGCCATGCAGGGGTACTCCACACTCCCCAGAAGTGGAATATTTTCTGGAATCTAAAGCCTTCCCTAATTTTGACAGATACATCCTTTTAAAAAATGTCCTGATTTACTATGCAGTCTCCATTATTGGGTTATATTGAATATTCTTATGAACTTGGATTCAAATATTTTTATTATTTTTAGAATTCTTCAAATTCCGTGAAAGAATTTTTAATGTTCAACATGACTTATTTATTCTTATGTTTACAATAAATTATGGGAAGAAAATTGAAACAGACATAAAACAAAAACACTCTTAACATACTATTTTTAATCAATCTGACCCAGGAATATATATATATATATATATATATATATATCAATGAGAGTATAATTGATATTCTACATGACTCAGGAATATATATATAATATAGACATACGAAGCCCTCCAGTCTGGACTATAATTTGCAATTGGCTTGCACAAGATATATATATATATATATATATATTAATGCTGTGTTATAGAGGAGAGTCTTATAAGTACAATATATATATATTGGTTATTGCAACACTTTACAGTAAGATTAATACGACACGTGATCTGGCATAAAATGATTTTGAGAAACATACCAATCTAAAGTGAATTGTATCATCATCAGAAAGAGGGAGAGGGGGGAAGGGGAGTTAACTGGTGTTATTTGACCAAGATAAGTAATATTGGTATTCATTGGTATTCATTGTTACCTTAGATGATAATTACTAATAACTCTAAAATAATCTGGGAAAATAGTTTTGTAAGGAAAGTGTTTGGGGGGTTCAGTTTACTGGCACTAAAACAACGAAACCATGATTTGCTGTTATCTTACCAAAAAGTCTACCCTTTACACAAGTCTTGATCACTTAAGATGAAGGGGGGGGTCATTTTTCAAAACATTTTTGGGGAAAAAAGTGCCCCTTTTGGGCAGAAAATACAGTGAGTAGCTTTTTCCATAATGGAGATTGAATTTATAAATCTATTGAAATTTTAATGTAAGGAAAAATATTTAAAAAAATAAATATTTTAAAAAAGATACTAAGTTGTATAGAAATAATTAGAAAATTAAAATATTGCACAATATTCTGGATATACAATTGTGTGTGTGTGTGTGTGTGTGTGTGTGTGTATTGAGGAGTATTGTGTGTATTAAATTAAGATTATTTGTATTATTTGGACTATTGTCCTCATCTTCATTGTTATCTGTACAATGTTTTCGGCCAATGTGTCCTCTTATCTTCTTCAGGTATTTCTTGTTGGACTCTGGAACCTTCTTGTCGTAATCAGGAGCTATCACGGAACTTTGAACTTAACCCTTTATTCAATCCACGGGGGTATCCTGTTCTCATTCCGCTAACCATAGCTGGGTACAAGTGTTAAGCTGTGTTAATTATTATTCTATGTTACTGCTGCTCCTGACAAGGATTGAACCTGCAGTCTAGAGATAATTGTCAGTTAGAACTGTCTTAACCTAACTCCTTTATCTACTATGCTATGTAGTCCAATTGGAGTCTGAGAAGGTTCCCGAGACCGACAAAAAATACCTGAAGAAGGCTGGAGGTCACATCAGCCGAAACATTGTACAGATAACAATGAAGATGGGGACAATAGTCTGAATAATACAAATAATACCAATTACACTGGTTTACAAAGAAATTGAGGCAAGCACAAAAATAGCTGTTTTAACCTAATTTGGGGGTGCTGAATTCAGATTTGAAATCCGTTTTTACTCATCACCTCTAGTTTTTTAGATATGCATACTGTACATTTTGTACAGATACTGTACTTAAAGGCGTATATGCATTCAGGGTTAATTTCTAATATTGTGTGACTTATGTCTTCTTTTTTAGTTATTATGCCATAAATGTAAGTGATAGCATTAGATTATATATATATATAGCTATATATCAAGATGGATTTTGGCAGTTAAGCGTAGCATCTCAATCATTGGCCAGTAGTGCACTGGCAGTCAGCAGATCATCTAAGAAAACACATTTCTAACTGTCTGCGGTACTATGAATTGTGTACATTGTGTCATCCAAGTATATTTATTCCATCAATGTTCTTTATCTATCCTGTTTTATCTGTAATAAGTTGCTGCAACTGTTGAAATAAGTAAGTATATACTCTGTATATACTAAAATGAGACTATTTAAAAGACAGAAAACAGAAATTTGAATTCAGCACACCCAAATTAGTAAAAAACACCTATTCACATTCTTGCCTCAGACAAAAAATATTTTTTTGTAAACCAGTGTTATCAAGCCTCATCTAAAAAATTCAGAGAAATTAACGTTATTACAAATAAAACAATAAAAAAGTAATTAATCAAGAAATAAGCGTTATGGTTTTAATTTTCTAAATCCTTAAGAAAAAAAAAAAAATGATTTTGTTAACGAATAAAACTTAATTGATTAAATATTGAAGATCTTTGTTGATTTGCGTTTGGCAGTCACTGTCACTAACCTTCTTCCTCTTCTTTGTCTTAGACTTGGATCCTGGCAGACCAGCGGCGTTGGTACCAGCAGAATTGGCCACAGTGTTGACTGCAGTACCAGATGCCGAACTGTTGCCGCCAGTACCACCCTGGGAGGTGGACAGAGGGCCCCCTGGCAAAGTGGGCACGCTGACACTGGTGTGGAGGGAGTTGAAGGTGGACTCTGGCGGACACACAAACGAAAAAAAACTGGCATTAGTGAGACAGGGAGGGTGAGACGGGAGGGGGGGAGGTTTGGGGGGGTATCAAGCAAAGATGAAGTCAGGATGACAGTGTTAGTAAAAAGGGGGGGTGGCCACAAATGTGTAAGGGGTAGGGAGATGAGGGTGGTAGGATGAGGATGAGTAGGAGGACAGTAGTCGACAAAATGTGGATGGTGCGCAAAGAGGTTAAAAAAAAAGGGGGGAGCGAGGGGAGCAAATCAAGTGGTGAGGTATGCAACACCAACAAATAACATTTTTTTTTATTTAAAAAAAATTTAAATACAAAAAAGAAAAAGCAAAAAGAAAGAAAGAAAAAAAGTGCTTATTTTTAGTGGTTGAAATGTGTGTAAAGGTCAAGAGGGTGCATGTGTGTGTGTGTGTATGTTGTGTACATCTGCAAGTTAACATTTAAATACATTTGAAGTGCTATGGAAAAAATTAAAATGGTAGAGTGGAAAAGTCAGTTGAAGTCATGAGAGCAATTTAAAATTAAAATGTCAGTTTGAAAAACCCCCCCAAAAAACCATGAAAATTAAAAATCAAGAAAAATCATTAAATATAAAATCAATAATGTAGTTTGCTATATTTATAAATAAAGAGTGCTCAATATCAGTTATAGAGCATGTATATCTAAATTAGGATAATGTAGACACAGAATCAACCACCCCTAAAGAAAAAAAAGTTTAAAAAAAGATTACCCCCCCCAAAAAAAAAACAAAAAACAATCATCTTCACAGAACAAAAACATTCAAATAAATGATCAGAACTTATATTTAAATGTAGGCATGAAAACAAATGCTTACTAAGCCATCTGAAAACTAATGACTAATAAAAAACTAATGAAATAAAAAAACCAAAAACCAAATACTTCTAATAAATTAAAAACATAATAGAGTGGTTTGTTTTGTTTTACACAAATCAACCTCAATGGGTCATTTAATGACAACTAATTTTTCAAATAAATTCATTCTAAATGGATACTCAATTCTTTTTATAAATACATTTTTCTATTTAACCCATAGATGGGACACTAACAATTACTACCACTCCGGGTCAGAGTGGACCAGGGAGCAATGGTAATAAAGCGGTGTTCTACATTCCCAAAACTGGAACCTCACCATCAGAGTTTAATCTCATTCGCAGGACATGAAGACCCTCAGCCACCGCCTTCTAGCACCCATATGATAAAAAGGGTTGGGGCTTGCCATAAGGGCAATAGGGTTAGGTGCTAGGGCCAGGTATGACCAGCCAAGTACTTTCTGCACTACCTAGTGCCATCATCAGGTGTGGAACTGATGAGATGTTTCCATTGTTTCTTTTTAAACAAACAGTAGCAGTAGGAATAAGTAGGAGGAGGGGCTCACAAGTTTATAAGAAGTACTCGTGTTAGAACCTTTGGTGGATTCATACACTAATTCCACCTTGATATCAAAAAAGATGGCCAGATAATTATAAAGGATTGAGAAAAAACTCGTCAGACAAGAATTGTCCATTGAGTTCAAGAAAACATGCATAACACACACACACACACACACACACACACACACCATAACAGAGAAACATATATGCGCAGTGAGCAGAGTTTATTTCTTTATTTCATTTTTCTACCCTTGGAAAAGGCATGAACTGATCTTTTCCCTTCCCAGCTATGAGTAAAATTATAAGTTTGTTTATGTTTTGTTTGTTTTGTTTTACAGCATATCAACCTCAGTGGGTCATTTAATGCCGATAAAGTTTTGAAATAAATCAATTCTTAATGGATAATAGAATTTTTTTATAAATACATTTTTCCATTTAACCCATAGATGGGACCCTAACAGGTACTACCACTCCGGGTCAGAGTGGACCAGAGAGCAATGGTGATGAATGGGGTACTCCACATTCCCCAAACCTCCAAAACTGGAACCTCACCATCAGATAGAGTTTAACGTCATTCCCAGGACATGTAGACCTGCAGCCACCGCCTTCTAGCACCCATATGATAAAAAGGGGTTGGGGCTTGCCATAAGGGCAATAGGGATGGGAAAATCATATAGATGCTAGGGCTTGACGTGACCAGCCGATTGATCGGAGGGGACCTCTCCGACTGCCCGTCTAGCCCAAGATAGGGCCAAAGTGGAGTATTGCATGTCATGAACTGCTCATCCACCTAGGCTCCATTCTTAAGCATCACGGTAAAATTATAGGGCAGAGTGGGGTGTCTATTCTTGGTAGGGCCACTAATCTATGAGAAGGAAAACTGAATTCAAATCTTCTATCAATAGGAGCCATGTTGGTTGGTTGGTTGGTTGGTTTTGTAGCATATCAACCTTTTTCAAAGATTTTTTTAAAACACTTTTTAAAACTCATTTTTTTAATCTATTTAACCCATAGATAGGACGCTAACAGGTATTACCACACTGGATCAGAGTGGACCTGGGAGTAATGGCAATGAAGGAGTACTCAAAACTCCTTAGCACTCCAGGATTGGAAACTCACCATTAGATGAAGTTTTATGTCTTATCCACTATACTCCTGATTGTTTAAACACACAAAAAAAGGGATTTAAAAAAAATTTTTTTTTTTAGTTGAGCGTTTATTATTCTGTCTAACAAGTTAACCCCCCCCCCGGAAAAGGTTTGGATTTGAGACTTTATGGAATGTAAATTTCATACAAATGGTTAAAGGTGATTGACTCATTTCAAATATTTGTTTTTTTTTGTTTTGCTTGATGGCATATCAACCGTTTTTGGGTTATCTAATGCCAAATCAATTCATTCTGATATCAGTTTGCTAAGAGATAGAAAAAGATTTCTTAGAATAAAACATTTTTTTGAATAAAAATGCTATTAATGATAGGTATTAAACAAGTTCGAGATTTTTTAATTTTTTTTCTTTTATCCAGTTATGAGCATAAAATAATTTATGTTTCTTGAAAAAAAAAAAAAAAAAAAAAGAAGAAAAAGAGCATTTCTAAATTGCCAATATGTTTAACAACAAAATCAACGAGTGACAAAAAATTAAATTTAAAAACAACAAACCTAAATATAAGAGATTAGTTTTCCAAATAGATTTTTTTTTAAATGTTCTAAAATAAAATAAAAAAAAGCAAATGTGTTTTTGTTTCTTTTCAGTATAATTCTGACGATTCAGAATTATCCTGAATATCCTTTAGGTGCAACCTAGGTAGATAGTATCTCTTTTTAGGTTTTCTACTTTTTTCTCTACTTTTGTGTATTGAGCACTTTTTACATATTCAACTCAGTCCAGTAATGTAGAGGGTCTTGAAGAGATCTTAGCTGATCAAAACCAATGGTAGGACCATCATTTACACATTTATCATTATATATATCTATATATCATAAATGATATATGGTGTTAATTTTCTGTAACTATATTTTCATTTAGTATTTTAAATCTGCCCTGCTATTTTAGCATTGAGCACCGTTATATGCTATAACTTTTCATAGTCATTCTCCATTATATTATATTATATATATATATATATATATATATATATATATATAAAGCAATTTTTCAGAACTTTATAATTAACATTGATTTGCTGGTGTGTGGTAATAACATAACATTAAGTAAAAATGTCTTTTACTAATCAAAAATTTAAAAACTTGTTTTAAATCTAAAACAAATTTAGTTTTAGAATAAATAAATAAATAAATAAATAAAAAACAGTATTTTCTGAATTAACATTTGAATAAATTCCTCCATTATCATTTGATCACCTGAAAAATGTTTAATTGAATCAAAGGCTGAAAAATAAATTGTCATCAAAAAATGAATTTTTCTTTTAATGGTTTTAATAATCTGCATATAATGCAACAATTTCAGATTTAAAAAAAAAAAAAATCCTCACCATCTGCTTTTTGTGCATAGAAATGGAAAGGAACAATGCTCAGCTGGTAAAGCTGGTAAACTTTTTTCTTTTCTTTCCTTTTTATAAAAATAAAAACAGTCATATTCAGAGAATGACTAAACTAAAATTTGGTCAAATGTTTTACTTTAAATTCCACAGTATTGTCTTTTATTGTTTAAAAGTTTTTTCTTCTTTTTCCTCTTTTCTCTCCATTGTAATAAAACCAAAATAATAAATGACGCACATGGGAAAATTTTCAACAAAATCTTTAAAGAAAAAAAGAAAAAAAGTGCCCCCCCCCGCCATCTTTTTATTTATTTATTTTTTTTTTGGGACTGAAGTGAACATTTTGTAGAATCTTAATTCAAAAACAAAGATATACCATTGCACATAAATTTCCTCATGGGACGACAAAAAGTGAAGCAAATGTTCAATTGGTCTCTGAAGACAAAATTTGTCTTGGGAATTCTAAGATCGTTTTTCACTTAAACGGTTTCTAATATTCAAATTTATGTCGAANCAAAATTTCCGTGATTGTGTGGGATTTCTTATAATTTTTGCCATCCTCTAGACAACCCAAATTGAGGGACACAGAAGAATTAATTTTGTTCATACAAATAATCCATCTCTGGGTAAGTCGTATTACATTTTCAGATTAGATTACCTTATCTGAACCAAATTAGATTTTTTTCATCAGCTAGATAGGATAGTTAGTCGAGAACTGTTGGTTTCAGAAAATTGGCCTTTTGAAGGGGTTTGAATGGAGACTTTAACATAATGTAATTGTAGGTAATACCTTCCTTTAGTTATACAATTTTAGTTATATTGCAATCCGCCCTAGAAGGAAAAGAATTTAATATTACGAACAGTCAAATGTAAAAGTTACATAGAGAATAAACGGAGTTGAAATATCAAACCCATCTTTCTCTCTGGTAGCTGGCGGCATCTCTCTTCTCTCTTCTTTCTCTCTCTCTCTCTCTCTCTCCTCTACTACCTTCTCTTCTCTCTCTCTTGCTATGGTTGGTGCCGAAAGAGAAAAATTAAGAGGAAAAATCCTCATGGGTTAAAAAAAGGGAACTGGTTGTAGAGAAAAGCCTGAAAACTATCGCAGAAAAACGAAATATGTAAAAAACTGCCAAAGCCCCAACTTTCAGGGAGTGCCGAGGCGCCTTACCCGCCAAACCCCCTATAGCCCCCTGAACAAGTCTCCTCCAAATCACGGCGATGTCGTAGCATCCTTCGCCTACTACCTCAACATTTATGTAAGAGTTTATATAATATATATATATATATATATAATTAAATAAGCAGACATCGTGTTTCGGCGTTTCACACGCCTTTTTCCAGTGTGGCTAGACATAATACTCCTTCTGACCAGGAGGAAATTCGACTGACCTTTTCGTACACACGATTCGTAACCTCTTCAGCATCTTGGACAGCTGTCGTAAAGGGGTAGATGTTTAAATTATTATTCTACATAACAATTTGTTTATATATTTTTGCAGGATCACCAGATAGATCCAGTCTGAAAACAGAACGATTCATGCTTATATATATATGCTGGCAGATGGAAGTAATTTAAGTCACCTTAAGAAGAGCTCGTACACAAGTTTTGGGAGCATACTAAAATATATATATATATATATACTATATATATATATGATCTAGTATAGATCATAACATTATAGTGATATTTATTCATCAACATTTATTAGTTCTACAGAAATATTATATTAAGCGATGACATAGGTTGATTGATGTTTTAGCATACTTAGGTGCTAATCTTATATTCAAAAGAGTAGATCTACATTAGAGATATGGTCAAATTTCGAATTCCATCCATACAGTACCTTTGTTTTCTATTACCTATAGTAATATATATATATATATGATATATCCAAAAGTCAGAGAAGAAATCTTCTTTAACGACAAGATTTTTATTATTTTTTATAAAACTGTCCGCAGTTTTGAGAGCTCAATGTGTGGCTTCTTAATGTTAGAGTCACAGAAGAAATATAATAAGTAAAGAAATAACCAAAAGACTTAGAGTTTTAGCATTAAGTTCTATTTCTGGGAAGGCTTAGAACAAAGTTCTAATCTCCCCGATCATCAGATCGAATTATGAATATCTTATTACTTTAAAGCATTTGAAAACAGATTTTTTTTTATTTTTAAAAAAATTTATTAGTGCTGTGATTATGAATTCCAAAGCGAAAACCTGATGTGGCAAAAAAAAAAAAATTTAAAAAAAATTTGTCGTAGTTTTCAAATATGAGCGACTTCCGCCACAAAATCTCGAGTCAACAATCAATCAAGCTCCCCTTGACAATAGACGACAAATGCTAAAATCCTCTAAGTCTCTTTTTGTTATTTCTTTTACTTATATATATATATATATATATATTATATATTAATATAATATGTAATATATAATATTATATTATATATATTATATATTTAAATATTTATAAATATTAATTATATATAATTATAATTATTATATTTCATTTTTAAAAGAAAAAAAGTTTTTAAACTTGCTTGACCTATGTTTTCTAAAAATGTAAGTAGGATAAAAAAAATACCTTCATATTAAAAGACCTTGACCTTGACTTGTTTTAAATTAAAATCTTCATTATTCCAAAATTTAAGCAACAAACATTTACAGATTGAAAAAGATGAAGCGATTAAATTCAAATTTTGTACGATTTATTAATCGAACGGAAATTTATTTTTAAAAAAAGATTTCCGATTTTGAAATGGAAAAAAAATAAAAATTGAAAGGATTTTTTGAAGCGATTGATTTTTTTTTGGTTTTTTGGTCTATTTATCTATTTCTGAATTCAGTTTCTCCACGATTCGTAGAAACTAAGACTTCAAGTTTAAATGATAAGATCGATGGACAAAAACAGACTTTGTTGTTGTAAGGATCGCCCTTAATTATTTTAACAGTAAATTTATTATGTTGTTCACTTGATGATCCTTTTGTTTTTGTAAGTAATTATACACGGATAACTCATACAGGGGGTATGATGATGAAATAGTTCGCAGTTAGTTCTGGTATATTAGAATTCAATTTAGTTACAGTCGAAATAGTTGATGGTATGGGATTAGCATTGAGATGATAGATTTTTTTAAGAGCGGGGGAGAGAGAAAAGATGATCGACGAAGTAACTGAGGAGAGGAAGCGAAGGAGGAGAGGAGTGAAGAGTCAAGCAGTCGTAGTTTCGGGTCTAGTTGTAGTGAGTAAGATAAGTAGCTGAAGAAGGAAAGTAATGAGGAGGAGAGGAGGAGAAGAAGCGATAGAGGAGAGAAGAGAGAGAGGAAGGAGAGAGGGAGGAGAAAGAGGAGGAGAGAGAGAAGAGAGAAGCAAAGAGAGAGAAGAAGGAGAAGAAGGGAAAGGGAAGAGAAAGAAGAAGAAAAGAGAGAGAGAGAGAGAAGGGGAAGAGAGAGACGAGAAGAGAAGGAAGGGAAGAGGGAAAGCAGAGAGGGAAGGAGAAGAGGAAAGGGGGAAGAAGGAAAGAGAGAAGAGAAGAAGAAGGGAAGAGAGAGAAGAGACAGGAGAAGAGGAGAGAAGAGAGAAGGGAAGGAAGGAAGAAGAGAAGAGAGAAGAGAGAGAAGAGGAAGGAAGGAGGAGAGAGAAGGAATGAGGAAGAGAGAAGAAGAAGAAAGAGGAAAAGAGAGAAGAAGAAAGGAAAAATCCAAGAAGGAAGGAAAAAAAAGGAAGGAGGAAAAGAGAGAGAGGAGCGGATAGAATGAAAGGAAGGAGGAGGGAAAATAGGAAAAGAGAGAAGGGAAGGCAAGGAGGAGAAATGAGAAGAGAAGAAGAGGAGAGAAAAGAAGAGAAAGCGTAGGGGAAGGAAGAGAAGAGGGAGCGAGAGAGAGAGGAAGGAAGAAGAAGAGGGGGGAAAGAGAAGGAGAAGGGGAGGAGAAGGAAAAGGAGAGGGCGAGGGGAAACAAAAGAAGGAGGAAAAAGGAGAAAGGGAAGGAAGGAAGAAGCGAGAAAGGAAAGAAAGGAGGAAAGAGAGAAGGGAAGAAAAAGAGAGAGAGAAGAGAGGAGAAAGAGGAAACCGAGAGAGAAGAGAGCAGGAAAGGAAGGAAAAGAGAGGAGAGGGGAGGAGGAGAAGGAAAGAGAGAGAGAAGAGAAGGAAGAGAGAAAGAGGATAGGAAGAGGAAGAGGAGAAGGAAGGAAGAGAGGAAGAGAGGAGAAAGAGAAGAAGGAGAAGGAACGAAGCAGAAAAGAGAGAGAGAAGGGGAAAGAGAGGAGGAGTGAGAGAAAGGAAGGAGAGAGAGAAGAGAGAAAGAAGGTAGTAAAGGGAAAGAGAAGGAGACGGGAGAAGGAAGAAAGAGGAGAGGAGAGAAGGAGAGGAAAGGAAGGAAGAGAAGGAAAGGAAAGAGAGGAGAGAAGGAAGGAAAAGAAGAGAGAGAGAAGAAGGAAGGAAGGAAAGAGGAGACAGATAGGAAAGGAAGAGAGAAGGAGAAGAGAGAAGAAGGAGGAAAGAAGAGAGGAAGAGGAAGGCGAGAGGAAGGAAGAAGAGAGAGAGAGAGGAAGGAAGGTGACGTAGAGAAAGAAGAGAAAGGAGAAGAGAGAGAAATGGGAGAGAGAGAGAGAGAATGGGGAGGAAGAGAGGGAGAGGAAAGAAAGATTTAAGCTCCACTATAAAATTGACCTTGTTTAACAATACTACTCGCGCGGGTTTATGTGTGTGTTGGTGTGTGTGTGTGTGTGTGTTGGTATATATATATATGTATATGTTTCGAAAAAGTTCTACAATGAGGGGCGAAATATCAACTGGATTTCACTGTCTGTGTCGTTATATCCACAATTTCCTTATTCTCAACCGTATAATTATATAATATATATAATATATATATATATTTATTTATTTCTCTCTAAATAAATAAATGTAACATTAACGAAGGAGATCGAATTAAGTGGCGGATAAAATTTATAGTAAAAGTCGTCGGGGTGGCCTAAAGTCTATATTCAGCCAGAGAGCCAGGGGAACCTATCCCCTTTCTCCACTGGCGCAGACCAAGGAGATCTTTTGGGCGTCTGGGGTGGAGCCGACACACCTTACCATCATTCTTCTTACTTTCCCGCCACAGATCCGTGTACTCATACGGCTGAGTTGGGAGAGGCTGGATATCGAACCACGGCAACCTGTGCTTCCCAAACCGCGAAGTGGATAGGACTAGCCAATCAGAGATTGGTTTTGATTTTATGCAATGTAATCATCTGGCTGTCAAGGTTAAGGAACAGACGATTTTTTGCAAGAATTTGTTGGGATTACTTTCAACATTCAATTAAACCTCCGCTTACCCCCCCCCGCCCAATCTCTTATTAATTTCTCTTGCGTAAAGTTACAAAGAAGATTCTAACAAAGAGTTACAAGAATTTGGACGAAAAAAAAATCGACTGCTCAATCGGTATGGTTCTCACGTAAGACACCAACATATGAGTATGTGTTATTCGGTGTGGATTCATGTGTAATGTGTGTGATAACGTAATGGTGTGTGTTGTTTTCATACATTATATGGTAGAAGTTTATTGTGTATAGGGGTCAATGTTAAGTCAAAGAACCATCAAAAACTAAAAGAAAAGTTTAGGAAGATAAAAAAAAAGGGCGGTATAAAGGTGCCATTAAGGTTAGAGACAGACAACCAAGTCCTGGTCCTTTGTGCAAGAATGAGTTGGTTTAAGTAAAAAGGGCCATAAATCCATCATTTTGAAGGGTGGCCTTCAACAAAGGACTTTTCAAAATCACGCGGGGGTGATAGAAATCTCGACAGATAAGATTTTGTGCGAGACCTTGGTAGGATATTTGAGGAATTTTTTCGGCAGATTTAAAAAAAGTGTGATGAAGTAAGTTGTTTGAGACCGGATTGGGGGCAGTTTAGATCTCGGGCAAGCGAAGAAAGTCACATCTCCACTTAGAAGCCTTGTCCACTAGGAGCCAGCTTTACGGCAAAGAGGTCCCCAAAGGGACATTGGGCGTGTGCGGCCCCCTCCTTGACAGGACATGGGAGATAGCAGCAGATGGGAATTGAGTGAAGGAATGAATGCTGAACCATAAACCTCCTCTTGCTCTTTGATTGTGTTCACAGCTGAAATTGTCTCGTCTTTCTTCTCTCTTGTAAATTGCATTGTAAACCCCCTGGACGGTGTAGCCGGAGGCAGAATTACGGACATCCAAGTGAGGGTCAAGGAACAGACGATCCAGTGGGCCATAATCTTGGAAGGCGGCAATAGATTGCACCGAAAGAGTCTGCATGTGCACTCGCCCCCCGGGGGTGGGTGTTAAACACTTCTTCAGGAATACAGTTGGCTGAGACGGCGCTCCGCAAAAGGATTATAGCACTTCCTGTAAAACAATTCTTCATATTATTTTTTAAATAATTAATGAAAATTACAAAAAATAATAAAAATAAGGCATCCAGTCGTGGCTATAATGCAAACTAGTCTCGCAGATCCATTATTACTATGAAAATCAGAGTTCCGGATACTACGAATGGGATACCCATACTTGTGTCAGCATGCAACTTCATTGCGATCGCGGTTTGGGTAAGTAGGGTGTCCTATCGTGGTACCTAATGGTTAACAAGCTAGTCTATAAATCCATTACTACTGAAAAAGCAGAGTTCGATCCTTCATGTATGACCCTATGGTTGTGTCTGTGTACCACGTGCAACCCGTGGTGAACCTAAGAAATAAATGACTCCAGAAAAAAATTAAGCAATACCGAACGACACCATGACAAATTTTCAACTGTGTGATGTTTGAACAAATATGTCATCTAAGGCGAACTTTTAATGATTATCATGATAATTTCCATTGTTCTTCGTCTATCCCATTTCAATTGAGATCTTGATTTACTTCTCTTCTCTCTCTTTTTACCCTAATCATCTAGAGAGAGCTTAATGGGTGACCCAACGGGTCACGTTTTGTCTAGTATTCTATATAATAATTACAGTCATCCACAATACCCGACAATATATATATATATATTATATATATATATATATATATATATATAATAGAGAGAGAGAGAGAGAGAGAGAATGAGAGTAAATCAAGATTCATTGAAAATAGAGATAGAAAATAATTATCGATATCATCATTAAAATAGTTTCGCTTAGATGAATATTTGTTCAAACATCACAAGTTGAAATTTCGTCATGGTCGTTCGGTTGCTTAATTTCTTTTCTGGAGTTCATTATTTCTAGGTTCACCACGGGTTGCACGTGACACAAGGACACAACCATGGGTCATACAATGAGGATCGAACTCTGCTTTTCAGTAGTAATGGATTTATAAGACTAGCTTGTTAACCATTATACCACGATAGGAACACCCTACTTACCCAACCCGATCGCAATGAGTTGCATGTGCCACAAGTATGGGGTATCCATCGAGTATCGAACTCTGATTTTCAGTAATAATGGATCTGCGAGACTAGTTTGCATTACAACCACGATGGAATGCCTTATTTTTATTTTTTTGTATTTTACACTTAATTTATTAAAAAAAATAATATGAAAATTGTTTTACAGAAGTGCATTATATCGTTTTTGCGGAGCGCCGTCTCAGCCAACTGTATTCCTGAAGAAGTGTTTTTAACCCCACCCCCGGGGGGCCGAGTGCACATGCAGACTCTTTTCGGTGCATCCTACTTGCACTTCAACATTACTGGCCATGATCGTCTGTTCCTTGACCCTCACTTGTGTCCGTAATTCTGCCTCAGGCACCGTCCAGGGGGTTTACAATCAATTACAAGAGAGAAGAAAGACGAGACAATTTCAGGTGAACACAATCAAAAGGTGCAGAGAGTATATGGTTCACATTCATTCCTTCACTCATTTCCATCTGCTGCTATCTCCCATGTCTGTCAAGAGGGGGCGCAACCCCTTGTCCCTTTGGGGACCTCTGCTAAAGCTGGCTCTAGTGGACAAGGCTCTAAGGGAGATGTTACTTCTTCGCTGCCCGAGATTCTAACTGCCCCCCAATCGGTCTCAAACAACTAACTCACTCAACTTTTTAAAATCTGCCAGAATTCCTCAAATCCTACCAAGTCTCGCACAAAATCTTATTCTTCCGAGATTTCTATTCACCCCGCGTGATTTGAAAAGTCCTTTGTTTGAAGGCCACCCTTCAATGATGAGTTTTATGGCCCTTTTAATGTAACCAACTATTACTTGCACAAAGGACAGACTTGCTGTCTGTCTCTAACCTTAATGGCCCTTTATCACCCCCCTTTTTTTTATCTATCCTAAATCCTTTTTCTAGTTTTGATGGTTTCTTTGACTTAACATTGACCCTATACACAATAACAACCTATCTACCATATAATGTATGAACACACACACACATGTACGTATTACACACATACATACACATGATCCACACTGAATACACATACTCATATGTGAGTGGTCTTACGTGAACTACCCGTTGAGCAGTGATTTTTTTTTTTCGTGCCAAATTCTTTGTACTCTTGTTAGAATCTCTTGTAACTTTACGCAAGAGAAATTACAAGTAAGAGATTGGGCGGGGGGGGTAAGCGAGGTTTATTGGAATGTTGAAAGTAATCCCAACGAATTCTGCCAAAAATCGTCTGTCCTCTCAACCTGACAGCCAGATGATTATTGCATAAAATCAACCAATCTCCTGATTGGCTAGTCTAATCCACCCTTCCGGTTTGGAAGCCACGAGGTTCCTGGTTCGATACCAGCCCTCGCCAACTCAGCGTATGAGTAACACAGGGATCTGTGCGGTAAAGTGAAAAGATGATGGTAGGTGTGTCGCTCACCCCAGACACGCCCAAAAGAATCTCTTGGTCTAGCGCCAGTGAAAAGGGGATAGGTTCCCTGGCTCTCTGGCTGATACAGACTTTAGGCCACCCGACGACTTTACTTATTTTATCCGCCCTTATTCGACTTCCTTCGTTAATGTGTACATTTATTTATTTTAGAGAATAATATATATATATATATATATATATATATATATATATATACGGTTGAGAATAGAGGAAATTGTGGATATAACGACACAGACAGTTGAATCCAGTTGATATTTCGCCTCATTGTATGAAGCTTTTTCGAAACATAACATATATATATATAACACACACACACACACAACACCTCCGCGCGATGTAGTATGTAAGACAAGGTCAATTTCTTAAGTGGAGTTTAATCTTTCCTCCCTTCTCTCCTCTCCCATTTCTCTCTCTCTTCCCATTCTCTCTCTCTCTCTCCATTTCTCTCTCTTTTTCTCTCTCTCTCCTTCCTTCTCTCTCTCTCTCTCTTTCCTTCCTTCTCTCTCTCTTTCCTTCTTCTCTCTCTCTCTTCCTTCCTTCTCTCTCTCTCTCTTTTCCTTCCTTCTCTCTCTCTTTCCTTCCTTCTCTCTCTCTCCTTCCTTCCTTCTCTCTCTCTCTTTCTTCCTTCTTCTCTCTCTCTTCCTTCCTTCTCTCTCTCTCCTTCCTTCCTTCTCTCTCTCTCTTTCCTTCCTTCTCTCTCTCTCTCTTCCTTCTCTTCTCTCTCTCTCTTTTCCTTCTTCTTCCTCTCTTCTCTCTTTTCCTTCTCTTCTCTCTCTCTCTCTTTCCTTCTTTCTCTCTCTCTCTTCCTTCTTTCTCTCTCTCTCTCTCTCTCTCTTTCCTTCTCCTCCCCCCCCCCCCCCCCCCCCCCCCCCCCCCCCTTCGCTCTCTCTCTTTTCCTTCCTCTCTCTCTCTCTCTCTTCTTCTCCTCTCTCTCTTCTCTCTTTCCTTTCTCCTCTCTCTCTCTCTCTTCCTTCCTTCTCTCTCTCTCTTCCTTCCTTCTCTCTCTCTTTCCTTCTTCTCTCTCTTCTTTCCTTCCTTCTCTCTCTCTCTCTTTTCTCCTCTCTTCTCTCTCTTTCTCTCTTCCTTCCCTTCTCTCTCTCTCTCTTTCCTTCCTTCTTCTCTCTCTCTCTCTCTCCTTCCTTCTCTCTCTCCTTCCTTCCTTCCTTCCTTCTCTCTCTCCTTCCTTCCTTCCTTCCTTCCCTTCTCTTTCTCTCTCTCTTCCCTTCTCTCTCTCTCTCTCTTCCCTTCTCTTCCTTTCTCTTCTCTCTCTTCCCTTCTCTTCTCTTCTCTCTCTCTCTCTTCCCTTCTCTTCTCTTCTCTCTCTCTCTCTCTCTCTTCCCTTCTCTTCTCTTCTCTCTCTCTCTCTCTTCCTCTCCCTATCTATCTCCCTCCCTCCCCTATTACTTAACACTTGACTTTCTTATATATCTAGCCAACTAACTGCTGAACTATTCACATCCCCCCTCCCCCCTCAGTTAATTATAGAATCTTTTATACTTAAAAAAAAACAATATCATCCAATGAATCATACATCAAATATAGTTTCACTGTATAAAAAAATAAGGAAGGAAGATATTACCAACAACAATACGTAGTGAGTGTGTGTGTCATGAAATTCTATAAAACCATTCAATTCATCTTCAGTCTTTTTAGTTTTCAATAACGAATCGTTGGAATGAAGATTGAATTCAGAAATAGATAAATAGACAAAAAACCAAAAAAAATCAATCGCTTCAAAAATCTTTCATTTTTTTATTTTCAATCATCGATTTTTTATAAATCCGTTCGATTAATAAAATCTACAAAATTGAATTTAATCGCTTCGATCTTTTTCAATCTGTAAATGTTTGTATGCTTAAGTTTTGAATAATGAGATTTTAATTTCAAACAAGTCAAGGTCAAGGTCTTTTATATGAAGTCATTTTTTTATCCTACTTACATTTTTAGAAAACATAGGTCAAGCAGTTTAAACTTTTTTTCTTTTAAATAAATTTTCATAATTATATATATAATATATATATAATATAATAATATATATATATATATATAATATATATATATATATAATATATATACTATAAAATATATATATATATAATATATATATATATATATATATAATATATATAATAATATATAATATATATATATATAATATATAATATATAATATATATATATAAAAAGTAAAGAAATAAAAAAGACTTAGAGATTTAGCATTGTCGTCTATTTCAGGAGCTGATTGATTGTTGACCGAGATTTTGTGGCGGAAGTGCTCATATTTGAAACTACGACATAAATTTTTTTTTTTTTGCAACATCAAGGTTTTCGTTTGGAATTCATATCACAGGCTATAAATTTTTAAAATTAAAAAAAAAAAATCTGTTTTCAAATGCCTTTAAAGTAATAAAGATTCATCATTCGTATCTGATGAATTGGGAGAGTTAGACACTTTGTCTAAGCTCCCAGAAATAGACTATAATGCTAAATCTCTAAGTCTTTTGTTATTTCTTTACTTATATATTTGCTCTGTGACTCTAACATTAAGAGCACACATTGAGCTCTCAAACTGCGACAGTTTTTAAAAAAAATAAAACTCTTGTCGTAAAGAAGATTTCTTCTCTGGACTTTTGGATTATATATATATATATATATATTATTATTTATAACAAGTATGTTGAATGCTTTTTTCCGACAATTTTTGAGAATATTGCTTAATAGATCTCACCTAATTTTGAAATTAATTAATTAATAATGAATTAGCGGAATCTATAAATGTATTAAACAAATCGAGATCAATCTCGTATGTAATTCGCTATATTATATATATATATAATCTGACGAAACTTTAGCACTAAATTGATGAATAAATTACATCTTATAACTGTATGATCTCCTACATACATAGGATTCTCAAATTTTAATATATATATATTATATATATATATATATATATTATATATATATATATATGCTCCCAAAACTTGGTAGAGCTCTCTAGGGTGACTTAATTAACTTCCACTGCCAGCATATATATATAAGCAATGATCGTCTGTTTACAGACTGGATCTATCTGGTGATCGCAAAAAATATATAAACAAATGTATGTAGATAATAATTTAAACTTACCCCTTTACGACAGCTGTCAAATGGCTGAGAGGTTAACGAATCGGTGTTACGAAAAGTCAGTCGGATTTCGCTCCTGGTCAGAGGTATGTTATTATGTCTAGCCACACTGAAAAGGCGTGAAACGCCGAAACACGATGTCTGACTTTATATATATATATATATATATATATATATATATATATATAAACTCTTGACATAAATGTTGAGGAGTAGGCGAGGATGGCTACGATCGCGTGATTTGGAGGAGACTTGTTCAGGGGCTATAAGGGGTTTGGGGGTAAGGCGGCTCGAGCACTCCTGAAGTGGGCTTTGCGTTTTTACATATTTCGTTTTCTGCGATAGTTCAAGGCTTTTCTCTACAACAGTGGTTCTCAACCTTTTTTTAACCCATGAGGACCTTTTTCCCTTAATTTTTTTCTGGACACCCATAGCAGAGAGAGAGAGAGAGAGAGAGAGAGAGAGAGAGAGAGAGAGAGAGAGAGAGAGAGAGCCGCCAGCTACCAGAGAAAAGATGGGTGATTTTCAACTCCGTTTATTCTATGTAAACTTTACATTTGACTGTCGTAATATTAAAGTTCTTTTCCTTCTAGCGGATTGCAATATACTAAATGTGTATACTAAAGGAAAGTATTACCTACAATACATTGTGTTAAAGTCTTCTAAACTCTTCAAAAGGCCAATTTTTCTGAAAACAACATCTCTCGACTAATATCCTGATTTAGCTGATGAAAAAAATCTAATTCGGTCAGAAGGTATCTAATCTGAAAATGTATACGACTTTACCAGAATGGACATTGTTATGAACAAAATTAATCTTCTGTCTTCAATTTGGGTTGTCTTGAGAATGGCAAAATTATAAGAAATCCCACACAATCACGGAAATTTTGATCTTGCCCGGAATAAGGGGGAAAAAACCAGGGGTAGAGGAGAAGCTCTCAAAGCTGTATTGACAAATAAGAAACGAGTCCTTTTGGTTTGATTCAAAATTTTTTTTCTCCAGACCTGGTTGTCATAGAAAGGTTAAAGATTCCAATCTGTCCTACTATGTACCCATAGCTGAAGTGAAAATAGTTGGATTCATGCCTTTTTCTAAAGGGAATTAGCGCTATGTAAAATGAAAACCAGCCTCATCCAGGATTTAACTTGAATGATTTGAAGTCGCCGTGTACATAGGTAGATTAATTTTTCACAATTTTGTAAAATATCAAATTCTCTCAACAGCAAAAGTTGTGTGTTGTATCATAAACACTGATACCAAAACTAGATCTCTTACTTGTACCATTGTTTAAGGAAACAGCATCAAAGATCGTCAGTACAAATGCACTAAAAATCCTCGTTTTCGCAAGATTTGGACCAGAAATTGGTTATAGAAAATTTAGCAATTTCAATATTTAAAACAGAAATTTATTTTACTAAGATAAAATGAATTAGATATTATAACTAGAATTCAGATTGAAAATCCCCACATCATCACTAACCCTCCAATATGCTGATTTTTACTTCATTAATGAAGCTGTAACAGGATAACATTTTAAAAGATTGAAATCTATTTCCTCAAATGAAGGCAAAGTTTTGAAAAAAAAAAACAATTTTTGTGTGATAATTCTTAATGTTATTTTGCACTTTCACCACATGGGAGACGTTACAGTTCCAAAATCAACCTACCCTATTGTGCAATTACGAAGAAGCATTTTATCTTAGTTCACACTGATGAAAACCTGCTTTTCAAGAGATGATAAACATTGAGTGATGTTGCAGTTGCCTGATGCTGATGAAAGATGAACTGAAGAATTTCTCTTCTTTGTGAAAACCGGAAGAATAAAGAAAAAACTTTCTGACTGCAAATTTCGGTCAAAGTTATCTTAGCCACATGGCCTTCTTTAATGACTCAAACTAACAAGAAATTTCAACGGGCGTCTTGTATAATGGTAGCGAACTAAGATAACAGACATTGTTAGTGAGTTCTCATAGGGTGCTCCAAACTTCTGGCCTTGTGCCCAATTAAGCTTAGTAAATGACAAGGTCATTTCAAGGTGACCTAGCTACCATCATTGCCAAGAAATTGAAACCATTATGGGTAAATTGGGCAACTAAGAGAGTAGTTATTTGGATTATTCGGACTATTCTCCTCATCTATATTGTCATCTGTACAACGTTTCGACCTTCTTCAGGTATTTCTTGTCGACTAGGGAACCTTCTCGAATTCGGGAACCTTCTTGTCTAATGGACCTTCACAGAACTTCGAACCCAACCCTTTATTCAATCCATTGAGGTATACTGTTCTCATTCCATTAACCATTGTTGGGTATAAGTGTTAAGCTTTGTTAATTATCATTCTGTTACTGTCGCCCTTGACCAGGATTGAACCTGCAGCCTAGAGTTGTCTGTCACTTAGAACTGTATTAATCAACGCCTATATCCACCACGCCATATGTCCAAAATTCATGATCTTGCCCCGGAATAAGGGGGAAAAAACCAGGGGTAGAGGAGAAGCTCTCAAAGCTGTATTGACAAATAAGAAACGAGTCCTTTTGGTTTGAATTCAAAATTTTCTTTCTCCCAGACTGGTTGTCATAGAAAGGTTAAAGATTCCAATCTGTCCTACTATGTACCCATAGCTGAAGTGAAAATAGTTGGATTCATGCCTTTTTCTAAGGGAATTAGCGCTATGTAAAATGAAACCAGCCTCATCCAGGATTTGAACTTGAATAGATTTGAAGTCGCCGTGTACATTAGGGTAGATTAATTTTTCACATTTTGTAAAATATCAAATTCTCTCAATCAGCAAAAGTTGTGTGTTGGTATCATAAACACTGATACCAAAAACTAGATCTCTTACATGTACCATTGTTTAAGGAAACAGCATCAAAGATCGTCAGTCAAAATGCACTAAAAATCCTCGTTTTCGCAAGATTTGGACCAGAAATTGGTTAGAAAATTTAGCAATTTCAATATTTAAAACAGAAATTTATTTTACTAAGATAAAATGAATTAGATATTATAACTAGAATTCAGATTGAAAATATCCCCACATCATCACTAACCCCTCCAATATGCTGATTTTTACTTCATTAATGAAGCTGTAACAGGGATAACATTTTAAAAGATTGAAATCTATTTCCTCAAATGAAGGCAAAGTTTTGAAAAAAAAAACAATTTTTGTGTGATAATTCTTAATGTTAATTTGCAGCTTTCACCACATGGGAGACGTTACAGTTCCAAAATCAACCTACCCTATTGTGCAATTACGAAGAAGCATTTTATCTTAGGTTCACACTGATGAAAACCTGCTTTTCAAGAGATGATAAACATTGCAGTGATGTTGCAGTTGCACTGATGCTGATGAAAGATGAACTGAAGAATTTTCTCTTCTTTGTGAAAACCGGAAGAATAAAGAAAAAACTTTCTGACTGCAAATTTCGGTCAAAGTTATCTTAGCCACATGGCCTTCTTTAATGACTCAAACTAACAAGAAATTTCAACGGGCGTCTTGTATAATGGTAGCGAACTAAGATAACAGAACATTGTTAGTGAGTTCTCATAGGGTGCTCCAAACTTCTGGCCTTGTGCCCAATTAAGCTTAGTAAATGACAAGGTCATTTCAAGGTGACCTAGCTACCATCATTGCCAAGAAATTGAAACCATTATGGGTAAAATTGGGCAACTAAAGAGAAAGTAAGTTATTTGGATTATTCGGACTATTCTCCTCATCTATATTGTCATCTGTACAACGTTTCGACCTTCTTCAGGTATTTCTTGTCGGACTAGGGAACCTTCTCGAATTCGGGAACCTTCTTGTCGTAATCGGGAGCCTTCACAGAACTTCGAACCCAACCCTTTATTCAATCCATTGAGGTATACTGTTCTCATTCCATTAACCATTGTTGGGTATAAGTGTTAAGCTTTGTTAATTATCATTCTGTTACTGTCGCCCTTGACCAGGATTGAACCTGCAGCCTAGAGTTGTCTGTCACTTAGAACTGTATTAACTCAACGCCTATATCCACCACGCCATATGTCCAAAATTCAGAGAAATAGCAAGTTACTTGTCTGAATTTTTGAGATGAGGTTTGAGAATGTATTATTTTTATTTTTCGGACTGTTGTCCACATCTTTATTGTTATATACACAACGTTTTTTTTGTAATGGTCGTGATGCTTCTTGAATCGAAAGGCGTACAGAAACAATGGCGTCATTATCTAAATTGGATAATCATAAATTCTTCAACGCTTTGTTTGCACAACAGTCAAATTATTCAAAATGATTTCCCTAGTTGAAACATTGCTATGCTCTGATAGACGAAGTATTGACACTTGTAGCGGAGTGAGAGTAGTTCACCCCAAGGCAACTAATCTAGGAGAAGGAAAACAAGGAACACTTGAAGAAGGATAGAATCAAAATAATACATGGCAGCAAGTTGTTACGTCTTTTGATTGGTTTGCTGGTTGAATTTTACGGTATGTCAACCCTTGTTGGGTTATTTCATACCAAAGTTATTTTGTTTTATTCATTCTTGATGGGTCTTCAAATTTTTAAAACTAAATTTTCTTAAACACGTTTTTAACTTAAAGTTTTTGTATTTAACCCATAGATGGGGGTCTTAACAGGTTCTACCACTCCGGGTCAGGGTGGACTTGGAAGTAATGGTGATATGACACTAAATTACTAATGCATACTACTTGGTGTAATGGCTGCGCCCAATCGTGATCTGATGGTTAGCAAGTTAGTCTCCCAGATCCATTATAACTGAATAGTGAGTTCGATCCTCGCTGGATGCCCCATACGTGTGAACTTGTGTCACATCCTACCCGTGGCGAACAGGTTGGGTAAATATCTACTACTTGGTGTAACGGTGATCATCGCAGGAAAAGGACTAGACGAGTCCAGTTCAAATCCTGGATGAGGCTGTTTGTGTTTCACTTGAAAAAGGCATGAACAACTCTCTTCTCCCTCCAGCTATGGGTAAATAATAGTGGAAGCATAGCTCTTTAGCCTTGGTAAGGCAAATAGTCTAGGAGAAGGAAAACTGAATTCAAACCAGTTTTACTGCACTGGAATGGGTAAATGGATACACATCTATTGTCTGTTATAGCGTGACCATATCTATTAATAATGGAGATTCGCTTCCGGTTTTTGTCTGTAACAAAAATTAAGTCACTGCTTACGTCACATTACCCAAAATCGTCTTAACATAGAATAAATACACTCAAAATTTGAACATGCAACATTAGACAGTCCTCATTGTTTTTTAAAACAAGTTTTAATAAATACATGACTGGTATTATATATCTATATATAGTTTGTTTTATTTTAATACATATTTAAAGTTTACATTTCAAATTGTTTTATTTTTTAATCCTTTAATGAATTAGATGATTTTACTTACTTGGGGTACAAACTCGCTGACATTGAATTTTTTACTCTCACCCAATATGTTTCAAAAATCTATTTTTACATCGCCCGGAGGGTGTTTTTTATTTTGTACTAGTATATATAACGCTACTAGCAGAGCTACCCGGCGTTGTCCGGGATTTACAAAAGTTAAATATAAATGTATATCAACAATATAATTTCAAATCAATTCATTGAAAATACAAAATTATATTGAAACAATGTTTACATTAAAATACTTCAGCCTAAGATTTTCAAAAGTTTAATCAAAAATGATTTTTATAAAAACCGGTTTCTCTTTTTCTATAAGGATTGTGTGTGTGTGTGTGTGTGTGTGTGTGATATAAATACATTTATTAAGTGTTTTAAAATAACTGCATTTAATCCTACATTTGTGAATTTTTATCCAAGCTAAGTGGAAGAGATGTTTATTTTTTTTATTTCCTGTTCTAATCACCAACAAAAAACCTTTCATCTTCTTTTCACTAAAAGAAATTGCAAATAATTAATTTGGATAATTTCGAAAGTAATTAACCAAAATACCGAGAGACAGGCCTTATATTAATTTTCATTCCGAAATATAACACCAGGATTTATTTTCGGGGGATGTAAAGTGTTTGTGTAGCATGGTATAATTGTGAAGAATGCTTATCTATTTCGTCTGTCTGTCTGTCTGTCGCTCAAACTAGGGCTTATGTTAAGGGGAGGGCTTGTATTAATATCATCTTGAAAAATCACGCTGGTCTTATTTTGCAGGTAGAGCTTATTTTCGGGGGAAAACGTTTGCTTCTGTGACAAAATGGGGGTGAATCCATGAGTGAAACACTGGCATGTAAATTAGCACAGAAAAGTTTTTAGCAAAAATATCTGTTTGATCAGAATGGAAAAGTTTAAGGATGAATCATCATAGTTTCTATTGGACGCGCCGTCAGACGTGGCGAAGTGGGAGAGAGGAGGAGTAAGAGGAGAGAGGGTGGCTGAGTTTGGTACAATGCACTGAGAGAGTAGGACTTGGGCTTTTGCTCTCGGCAGCTGTGACTTGGGGAAAATAAAAATCTCATGAGAAAAAGAAGTGGCCTTGTGTTATTACTAAAAACTCTAAATGACACAAGGCAAGACATCCCCCAGCACCCCAAGTTAATTTCCAGACTTCAAACACCAAGGAATTGTCAGCTAGCTCCAGCATCGATTCAGCAACCCTGATACGATCCCCCCAATGTAGTACCGGTCCAGGGATAGATATACAACAAATATTTCTATCAAAACATCATCACTCCATTCGGAAATGAGTGCCATAGCGTAACAAGCGTTGATACGGCATCTCTCCATTTCGAAAGGAGAGCGTAACGCAACACTTCCAGCTTTCCTCAAGTGCAGTCTAGGGAGACAATAGATAATTTTTCAAATAGTAAAAACGTGGTTTTCTCGTGTCTATTCTTTGAACTATTAAGATATACCCCTTTTTTATCTATCTTTTTTTTTTTTTTATCTCCGTACATATGAACAGACTGTTTTGCCTCGACATTGACAAATAAAGCCCACATGGTTATGTCCACTAAAGAAGACAACTAAAACTTTTGCCGTTTCTGACCCCCCTTTCATACACTGCTGGTTCATAGAACAATATGTGCACATTTCATCAGTTGTAATAATACTTCTTGTATGTTTATTATGTAAATGTTCCTATATGCGCAAATGAAGGTATCTTATCTTTCCTAACGTTTAATCAGTATTAGTGTATCATTAGATATACTAATGCTACTGTTGGACCTTGGTGAGTGTGTGACAATGGATAGAGGTCCTACAACCGGAATGCCTCCTTTACCTTCATTCGCGCTGTGTGTTTCTTTTATATACCCCTTATAACACATCGGGTATATAAACGGGGGAGGAGAGACAGCTAGAGATGGGATGAGGGTTCTTACTCTCTGCTTAATGGTTTCTGCTAACTCGGGCGACATCTTCTTCAGGGCTTTGCCGTTGGGCTTCTTCTGTGGTTGGTTTTTCTTTATTTCTTCGGGCTTGTCATTTCTTGTTTAAATCACTTAACCAACAAAACGTGGTTGTTTTTCTCATAAAACTTTATTTCAACAACCCAGCCCATCTTTCAACCGCCACGCGGGAGACCGACCCTCAGGGCGAGCGGCTTATGTATCCGCTCACTCTGAATTTTCTGGTCGCATCTGAACTAAACCAAAACTAATTCTCTCACACCTCTAGTGGCACACTTTCCAAGAGGTCAAGCGAAAAGGTTATTACCCGTCAATAACCGGCGAAGTAAGTTTTCAACGGACCCTGATTAAAATATTCTTACTACAGGTACGTACATAATTCATAAGCTGCCTATGAATTATGTAACATACCATATCAATCCGCAGTGATCCTTGTCTAATGCTACTATTGTATCTTCGATTGTATCCGGTGAGGGTCCCATCACAAGAAAAGAAAATAACTCAAGCACAAGAGAGAACACAACACAAAGACAGAACATACGTATGTTGGCGTAACATTTCCAACTCACGCATCGTTGCTCAGCTGCCTGCCTAACCGGGCCAAGAGGCCAAGGAGCCGATCCATTGGCCGACTAACAAATCCTATCTGTCGGCTCACTGTCCTAAACTTAACTGACTAACCCAACAACCAAAATATCACCCCCCCATCAAAAATTTTCCCTTCTCACTTCCGCTATTTCTTTCGAGCCTTTCCAAACGAGTCACATCCGGTGGCTTTTCCCTTACTTCTCAAACCACCCAGTGTTACACAATTTGTGGGTAGCCTACGTATTATATCTATAAATGTAATAAGATTTGAATAACAGTATGGTAAATGGAAAGTTACCATTAACCATTGTAGAAGTGATTGACACGCAGTTCACTTTTTGTTGATCTGGGCGCTGATTTCTGATTTGGTTAAAGGAAAAGCGTCAGAAAGAATTGACTGAGAGTTTGTTAGATTTTGGCCGTTAAAGGGACTAGACGTGATGTTCGTCTGTCCCAAAATGCCATGTTCTCATTGCGTGGCTATAAAAACCCTTTTTAGCTTCGGGTTTTTAATAAAGAATAAAGACGTCTTGTAAAACAATCAAGACTTGCTTAATTATTACCAACCTTATTGTCACTTAGAATTGTACTAGAAGCGGCAACCCAGCATTGCCTGGGTAGAGGGGGAGATAGAAAAAAAGTTAGTCTCGCAGATTCATTGTTCTTTTTTGGTCTTCCATAATTGATTTGTTTATGTTTTAATCACAAACGCCACCAATGACTTTCTCTTCTTTTACTATTCAAATTCTAATTTTTAAATATCTTTACGAAATGAGCACAGACAACCTAACCCAGCAGAAGGAAGAAATCAGCCCAGAAGAAGGTGGCGGCCGACGAAACAGAATCCAGTAAGAACGCACCCATCTCCTCTCTCTTCTCGCCATTTAAATATCCAATAGAAAAGGGTATATAACACCAGGATTCTTAGTTTTTATCCCTTTGTGTCTCGGGTCGATCAATCTATTTCCTACAATTCTAATGATTACACCACACACCATATAAGGTCAGGATATATAAGTGCTGGGATTAGAATAGAGAATCAAATAAAAAATTAAAACAATTAATATTCCTAATTAGATAAATTGAAAGCAGAAATCAACAAAAAGAATCCAAAATTCATTAAGAGAAAGTTCAATATTCCACCAAGAATAAAATGAACATGTTCAATTCGTCACATATTTTCTGGCAGACTATACGTTTCTTTGGTGACCAGAAAAGAAATAGTTACAGCTTAACTGGGAAGTTTTCAATTATCAGCCATATTCACCAAATATTGTAGCCTTGGATTATCATTCATTCAGGTTTTTACAAAAATCTCTTGATAATAATAAAACTTCAGTTCCTTGGAAGACTGCAAAAGACACCTAAAGCATTTTCTTTCAAACTAAATAGGAAAAACTAAAAAGGATGTGTACATCTCAGCCATTGTGTCTCTTCCTTAGAGCTTCGATTTTTATAGTTTTTATAAACTTCCTTTGACCAAACACCCACATCTATTACACACGCACACATACACGCAAACACACTCCTCTTATGTTTGCTCCTTACGTTTACACACACTTATACATACACATCCATTTACATACGCATAGACGCACTTACAAACATATGCCTGCATATATATATATATATATATATATATATATATATATATATATATATGAAGTGTTCAAACGATGTGTTTGAAATGGCGAAGGCCGACTATATATATATATATATATATATATATATACATGCATATATATGGGCCTTACCTAATTTTTATATATATACGCATGTACACTAGGGTAGGTTGATTTTCCACTTTAAAAAAAAATCAAATTCTCTCAAACAGCGAAATTTGTATGTTGGTATAATAAATACTGATACCAAAAACAAGATTTCTTACTTTCACCATTGTTTGAGGAAATAGCATCAAAGATCATCTACTAAAATGCACCAAAATTCTTCGTTTTCACTAAATTTAGCCTAGAAATTGGTTAGAAACTTTAGCAATTTCAGTATCTAAAACAGAAAAGATTGTCATTTTAAAGGAAACAAATGAAATATTATAACTAGAATTTAAAATTAGAAATATGCCCACATCACCACCGACACCTGCAATATGCTGCTTTTTACCTCATTAATTAAGCTGTAAGAGTGATAACATTTTAAAAGATTAAAATCTATTTCATCAAATGAAGGCAAAGTTTTGAAAAAAAAAATTGTGTGGTAATTCTTTATGTTAATTTGCAATAATGTACAATATGCATTTGAATCCTATTGTATACATTTGAAAATATTTTCCTCAAATGAAGGCAAAGTTTTGAAGAAAAATATTTTGTGGCAATTTTTTAATGTTAATCTGCAAATTTCGTCACATGGGAGACGTTACAGTTAAAAAAATCCACTTACCCTAATGTACACGAACATACTCCACTGACTCCCCCGCAACGTCCGACCCACGCACATGCATGCAATGCACCATGTGCATTGTCGTACAAGTGATGAAGCTATTAAATATCCTACCTTCTACCAATAGCAACAAGAGATGAAATTCCATGTTAATTTTTTCTTTGTTGTTACAGAAGATATTTGACCATTTACCCTTGGCCCAGAAAGTTGACTCTGGTTGCTATTGACAACCAGAATCAGATAACAAAACAAGATGTGCCAAAATGTCAAACTCCAAGATTTACCGACTTTTGTGACGTGAAAGCCACCGACACGTCACAAAAAACCCCAAAGTCACCTTTCTTGTCCTCTGTGTGCCCCCCCCCCAATCAGAAGTCAAGCTATGAACAACACAGTTGAATAACCACAAAATATTGTGAATTGTGGTTAGGACCAAAATAGAAAGGATGAACTTAAAAGCCGCCTTATAGGGCGGAAACTAACCTAACTCGTGTGAAGGACTTGCATCATTTTTTTTAGAATAATTTCTATTTACCTTGTAAGTAAATTGGTCTTACCAATTCCAGTCTTTGATTCTGAGAATTCTTTATTTTTTTAATTTATTTCCACAATAATATCACATATGGCAAATATTAAATAATCTCTCTTCTCTCTCTCTCTCTCTCTCTCTCTCTCTCTCTCTCTCTCTCTCTCTCTCTCTCTCTCTCTCTCTCTCTCTCTCTCTCTCTCTCTCTCTCTCTCTCTCTCTCTCTCTCTCTCTCTCTCTCTCTCTCTCTCTCTCTCTCTCTCTCTCTCTCTCTCTCTCTTCAATAAACACACATGAAAAAAAAAGATACATTTTCTTGCACATTAGGAATTGTATTTAAAGAGATCTTAGCTATTTAAAACTTAATAATTATCTAATTTGGAGACCATTAATTTATAGAAAGAAAAAAAATTTAAAAAAAAGGTGTATATGTGATAATTCTAAAAAAGTACCTTGATCTCATAATTTTATTTGTTTCAGATATATATATATATATATATATATATATATATATATATATATAAAATCTATTTACAAGGAGTGTGTACTGTATAACTTTACAGACTAAACTAGGGCCATATATAGTGTAAATTCAACTGGAGTTGGAGTCAATATAGTTTTATTGACTCCAACTCCAGTGACCCCTTAATTGTTTCTGACTCCAACTCCACAGTCCTGATTACTCCTTGATTATGTGAACTGGTCTATTCATTTCAAAATAAGATAGATAGATATATAGATTAACTCAACACTTATATCCATTGCGCCATGTGTTCCAAATGTAAATTATACAAATAATTAAGCCTTATCTAAAAAGAATTCAGACAAATAAGTGCTTGTTTTTTTTTAATTGGAGACTTAGCCTAGTGGATAAAGGGGTTAGGTTACGACAGTTCTACTAAGTGACAGTTATCTCTAGACTGCAGGTTCAATCCTGGTCAGGGGCAGCATTGATATAGAATAATAATTAACACAGCTTAACACCTGTACCCAAGCTATGGTTAGCAGAATGAGAACAGGATACCCCACGTGGACTGAATAAAGGGTTAGGTTCAAAGTTCCGTGATGGCTCCCGTTCACGATAAGGTTCCCGATTACAATTAGAAGATTCCCGAATCCGACAAGAAATACCTGAATAAGACCGGAGGGCACATCGGCCGAAACATTGTACATATAACAATGAAGATGAGGACAATAGTCCGAATAATACAAATAATACTTTTTTTTCACCTTAGCTTCTCTCAGCAAAATTATTTCGGAGACAAAGAACGGGGTTTGTATTTCTACTGACGTATCCGTAATCGATACGATGTGGAATAATTCCCAATTCTTCCCTGTTGTGTTCATCTTTCTGCTACTCACAGAATGATGCCGTAAGTAAAACAGAATTATTACATTACCCCCCCCCCCTTTCCCATACATCCCCCAAGCGTCGACATATCTTCTTTAAGTATCTAAAATTCCATCATTATCGGCCCACGCACCTCCCTCTCCACCCTTAGAAGATTTGGTAGAGAGAAGGAAAAAAAAGAGCCTCCTCGCCTAAGGAACGAACCTCGCGAAAGTAAGAGTGGCCAATGCAATGTATTCTATTGGCTAATTGCCTGGCCCAGCAACGGAATGAACAGCGGCGGAAAATGTTATTTCTTTGTTTTGTTTTTTTATTTAATTTTTTTTATAATGAATAAATATATAAGAAATTATCTTCTAAAAATAATTCGTTTGTGAGAAATAAAAAAAGAAGAAACCTTAAGGTAATTTTTCACTTAATAATTAATTATCATTATCTTTAATTGGCTGTATGCGTCCTTGAACTTTAAGTTAACCAGAAGAAAAAATATAAATACACAAAATAAAAGGGGAAGCTCTTAGAATAACGGTTATCGTTATAGGAAATAGACTCTGTAATTAAAGTTCAAATCCTGAACGAAGCTGTTAACGTTACACTTCGCCTTGGGGGATAGGCATGAATTCATCTGCCCCCCCCCCCAGCTATGGATAAATAATAGAATAGACTTTGTTTTTTTTAGCTTTGTTTAGGCAACCAATCTTGGAGAAGGAAAATTCTGAATTCAAACCAGCGTTGCTTCATTTAAATATTGATTTTCCGTCACATGTGGGGATTAAAATAAAACTAAAATAAAAAAAACAACAACAAACTTCCATGTGTCTTCACCGGGAAACCCCTCTGCGCATGTGCGACAAAAAGGACTAACTCCCGACCCCAAAAAGAATATCTTGGCCATTCGAGTTTAGGCCTTAACTGAGTGTAGTCACTTCCTCGGCCAGGGAGATATTTCCTTGTCACATGGTGGCTATGACCGGTGAATAAAGCCTAAATCACAAAACCACCTGTTTTTGTCTTTGTCCCCATTCCTTTTCTTCATATGGAGTTCCTTCCCTTTTCAGCACGACAACCAAATAAGATGGAGTAAAAGCAAAAACCCGAAGAACATGCACCGAGAATATCCAGCTACATTTAAACCTTTAAAAGACCTCCAAACCTCTTGGTACCCCATACACATCCTGCCTGTGGCTGAGGGATTTTGGAAATAAATACAGTACAGGGTTACCCCCTCCCCCTCCGAAAAGAAAACGGGTCCCAACTTTTGATAGATCTCATTTCTTAATTTTCTGCAACAATTGAGTACAACTTTAGTTCTAACTAATTTATTAGGTTTAAAATATCCCATCAAAACGTGAGAATCTTAGGACTTTTCTTCTTAATTCAGAATATGTTTGATATCACTTCCATTTAGTTCTGTGCATTTCTTGAGGTGCAGCACAAAATTGTCTATGACATCCTTACAAACCGACTTAGGAATGGCTCTGATCTCCTCCCCGATGACTTTCTTGAGTTCCGTGATGACCCTGGGTCTCCCTGCGTACATTCAGTCTTTTAAGGTATCACCAGAAAAAGAAATTTAGCGGGCTAAAGTCTGAGCTCTGAGGTGCCCACTCAAAATCAGTCTTAATCCCATGGCCACCAAAGTTTTCTTTCAGCCAATCTTTGAGGTTTGAAAACTTTCTCTATCTTGCTGGAACCCCAACTTCCCATAATCGATGGGTATCGGTCTACAACTCACTTTTGAAGATTTTGAGCACAGAGCATTTCTGATTGCTGAAACTCTCTTAAGCTCTTAACCATCTCAGTTTTACACTTCCTGCAGCGTCCTGAATGGCTTGGATGGTTGTCATTGGCTGCATTGAGGTTCTCCACTGTCCCATAGTGGTTCACTCAGTCCTGAATTCTGCTCTTGCGGGGGGGGGGGTTCACATTTGAACTGATGCCCGTAAGTGTCCTGCAGTTTCTTGAACGAGTCTGTCTTGTATTAATATTTGTCAGAGTTTATTCTAAAGTTCCCATTGAGGTCTAGTTGTTGTCTCAAGTGTTGCTTTTGTCATGTCAAGCAAAATAAGAGTGATTAGTAAATGAATGGAGCCTACATCACAAAAAATTATGGAGATGCGAGTGTAATAGTAAATGGACTCGTCGACCCGAGTTCAAATCCTAGACTGAACTGTTTGCATTTCACATAGCGCTAATACACTTGGGAAAGGTATGAATCCATATATTCCCTCCCCCCCCCAGCTATAGTAGGGAAAATTGGACTCTTTAACCTTGGATAGGTAACCAGTCTAGGAGAAGAAAACTGAATTGAAACCTTTAAACTCCGCTTAAGAAATTGGCATTGTGTCACATCCTGCTCGTGTGGAGGGGTTGTAAATATATGCATCACAGTGTGTGTGGGGCTATTTTTTTTTGGGGGGGGGGCGGTGAGTCATCCTGTATTTCCTATTAAGTGGTCACCCATCTACTTTGCAGGATCATTGTTGCTTAACTTTGGTGAGTTCTTTCAGTGTGACATGAACTTAAGTCCCAAATAAACATTTTGTAAAGTATCTTTCTGTCGGAGGGTTTTGTATTTTTGTGTCCGGACAGGTCACTCCCCCCCCCACACACACACACAAATGGGTACAAGCATGTCTGAGTTAAACAATTTCGGATGACATTCTTTATGTTCCCTTTTCACTCATGTCTTTCAAGAAAAACGTGTGATTTCCTTCTCCCTTCTCTGTCCTAAAAACATCTCATCCCCAGCATGTCACAATGGTGGACAAGGTAATGGGTGAGTGAGTACTTGGGCAAATTAATCTCCTGTAATTACATTACCTGCTTAACCAATAACAGGAAAAGCTGTTACTTCTGTAGCCAACCTTGACATAGCTTAATAATAATCACTTTGTTCATGTTATTTCTACATCAGCAAGGAATAGTGTGTATGAAAGACAATAACAAAGGACTAGCAGGACCTGTGGATATACCACAGTATGACAATTTAATTATTACAACATTTGGTATTTACTTAAGAGCTATTGCTAATTAGTTCAATATGTAAAAAGTGTAATAATCTTGATTTAACTCTAACGTTCTAGAAGTAAAAACTGAATTTAAACCTGTTAAACTCTGTTTGAGGTCCTGTAGAAATGTCTGATAAGACAAAGTGGAAACCACTTACCGTGACGGCATACACCATGTGCAACGTTGAGGATAAGTGGCAACTACATCTGTTCTCCTCAAGACATGTATCTAAAAGAGCTGAGACTGAAAACAGACTCCTGACATGGGAGAGTTCCTCAAACCCTGTGATAAGGGAGACTACTCTATTTAGTCTCCCTACAAGTATATTAAAATCTATGTTTATTATCATTACTAGCAAATATAAGTATTTAAGTTTTAATGTAATTGAATATTAATTAAAAAGGCTAATGAAACTAAATAAGAATGCAGATAAATGATTTGAAACAGAGGGTGTATAATCAAAAACTAGAACAACTGAAATTTACTCTTCCATCACTCCAGTCTTTCATTGCTACATTTTCCTAATTTAACTATTTAGTTAAAATAGAAAGTAAAGAATAAAATTACAGTTGTTTCTTCTTAAGAGAATTTTGCTCATATCCATTAAGATAAAACCAAACAATTAGAAATCAATAATACTAAGCATATATTTATTAAAAATCAAATTTTTCATATCAATATGCAAATTAGCCTTCCCATTTAACCTGTAAACCTATATTTTGTTGTATATATAAATACAATTTCATGTTATTAGTATGTAGATATGGCCAATGCTGGGGGTCAGTGGCTTCGACTCTGGATCTTTACAAGTTAATAGCGTCGATCCCAGGGGCCTATCCCCCAGGCAATACCTGCCCCCTTGATTTAAAGGTGCAGGGCTGGGTTTATTGCCCAATGCCCCCCTTTGGGGGGGATGACGACGGGATCGACGCAAATTTTTTTCCACCTACCACACATAAGCTTCGGCTTGTGGGTGGTCCCACATAAAAATGTCCTTGTGTCACGCCTTCATAAGTGGGATGAGAGGCAAATACCTGTAGATAAGGCTAACAGTATAAATAATGTAAAACAACTTTATCAATAATTGAGGTTTAAATAAAAAAATAAAATCATGAAGAATGTGACGTAAATAACTAAGGGAATTGTGACTTGAGTAGTGATATAGTTTTGGTTACAGACAAACACAATTTCCATTATAATAAGATTTTCATCTGACTTTTTTTTAGCAAGACATAATAAAGAAAAAATTGAAAGGCAACATTTTATTTTCATTTTTTTAATTTATTTACAAATATAGAAAAATACACGGATCCAACAAAACGAAAAAAAAAAAAAAAAAGAAAAAACAGCAGATTTGAAAGGAACAGGTTTGTGGTTTTTTTTTTTTTTAAATTATTTTTTTTTTTACTTTGTCTCACATTTAGAGTACACTTTTTTGAAAAAAAACAAAAAACAATGTTCAACATTTTTCTGTTGTAAAAAAACCAAAACAAATAGCAACATGTTTTTATGTTCGGATGAATTTATAGAATGAAAATTCTTTAACAAGTCACCAAAAACTGAAAATCATTCAAATATTTTTTGAGAGAGAAAAAGAGAAAGTTGATCAAAAGTTAGAAATCAGAGCAAAAGACAAAAAAAAAAAAATTTTTGATAATTGCAATTTTTTTTTTCAACTTATTATATACACTGAGATTTTTAATGAATTTTATTTATTATATAGGGTGTTAAAAAAAAACAACAAAAAAACAAAAAAAAGACTTTTTTTTTGAAAGTCAGGCCTGTTTTTTTTTTGTCACCCTGTGTGTGTGTGTATATATATATATATATATATACATACACACATACACAGTGTGGCCGAAACAAACAGGCCTGACTTAAAAAAAAAAATTTTTTTAAGTGTTTTTTTTTTGGTCACCCTATATAAACATTTTTATGTGAAATTCTGAGTTAATGTTCTTACTATTTTCCCTTAAGACTAATCGATTCTTATTACATTTTGGTTGGGGTATTTCCCTTTTAAGGGCTGGTAAAGCATCCAGGTTCAATACTGGAACATGCCAACTCAGCTTGGATCTGTGGGGAGGTGATGGTAAGTGTGGCACTCCACTTCAGACACAAAAACAATTTCCCTGGTTTAGTTCTAGTGAAAAGGGGATAGCATTTTGCTGACTTTATTTCCCATTAAAAGCTGAAACTTGTGAATAAGAAATTATTCACTGAAGTATTCAGACTATTTACCTCATTCTGGTTCTTGTTTTAAATGTTGAAGATTCAATAAAGGACTTTTATTTTAAGAATGAAAAAATAAATAAAAAATAATTTTTTTTATGAGTGCAAAAAAAAAAAAAAAATCGGTTTTCCTTCACTGATGAACTGAAAGAAGTTTAATCTAGTTGGTAACATTTTGGGAAGAAAAGTAAAAAGTATTTATTATTATTTTTAGCAAACCAGTTTGTTGCATTGTTTCAATTATGTGCTTCCATACAAAAATATAAATCCAAAACTATGAATGAATTAGCCCAGATATTTGATCATTTCACAAATTCAGTGAATTGTGATATTCAGGTTGCACACAGCATTCCATAGAAATATTCAGACAAGCCCAATGTCATTTCCAGTAAAAAAAAAAATGGTCCATAAAATTTTCTTGATATTCAAATTCTACAAATCCTCTCTTCATCCTATCATCAAAAACCTTTTTTAAGTTCGAGCCAATTTAACCTTGTTTAGAATTTTATCTTTTTAGAGATATTTATTATGATGGACCTAAGCTGACAGGCAGAATTTCTTGCAGTCAGATCTGGACACAGTGCAACAATGGAAGACTGATTGGCAATTCAAGTTGGCTGTAGACAAATGTGACCACCAAGCATTTTGGGAGGAAAAACTCATCATACAACACGATGCATGCGCATACACACATACATGTATATTAATACTGTACACTATTCATGTTCCTGACATTAGTACATTATTCTATGTACTATATATGAACCTTTGATGAGTTGTGGTGCACCTGAGCACAGTATACAATAAATTTAATTATTATTATTATTAAATAAACTGTAACGGTATTTCTTTGCTTCTGCTTGCAATTAACCCCGTTGTCTATTCTATGTGATTCAATTGGTTAATCACTAGCACGAATTAACACAATTGATTGTTTTAAAGATATTTTATTATCTGCAAATATTGTCAGGGGATGGCTGGGATTTGTGGGTGAGCATTCCTAATGTTTTTCCTTTTTAAGGGTCTTGGGCTGTGTCTTTGTGTAGCTTAGAGTATAGCAGCTTCTTTGCATTGGCTGTCCTTTCTACCTACATACTGCTCCCCTTTTGCATTCGTACAACCCCCCTGGCATGTGTCCACTCTACAGTTTCACCAGCCAACCCAATTTTGATTGGCTGAGTCTCCAACCCTCAAGAATCTGGGAGTTTCTCGCGCATTTGACCTGCCCAAACTGGGACACTTTATATTTAATTCTACTGTTGAAGTTTTTAATTAGAAAAGATCTACTAATCTTTTAAGACTGTTGTCCAATCAAAGGTGCTCAAATTACTTAATAATCAAAGTGGGGTTGAATTTTTTTTTATTACACCTGAAATCATAGCTGGCTAATTAGATAAGTAAAAGGGTCCCAGGATTTCCAGATTTTTAGGGTCTGGGCAGCCAAGTTTATTGTCTTTCTTTTTCAGGCCAACAATTTTTCTTCCAAGAAACTCAAACTCCAATTCAGCCACAAAACAATGTGCCAAGTATTTATTTTTTCACAACTTTTAAGTCATTCCTTTTGGGCAGATCAATAAGCAATACTTTCTTTGATAAAAGATTATTCTGAATATTTTATGATTTTATAGAAAATGCCTTCTCACTGTCTATTGTCTTTGTAGATAAATAAATTCTGAGGAGTCTTTTAACAAATAAAGATGAAATATTAATTGAATATGTTGTTTGTGTTGGTTTATCCACCTTTTCATTTATATTCTTCACATTTTGTCGGATTTTCCTAATCTAAAATAAATTAACTCTAAAAATCTCACAAAAAAGTTTTTATTTTTTATTCAGTAGAATTGAAACTGAAAGGAAATTTTCTCATTAAAATATTTCAACAATTATTTTTAATTGAAAAATCATAAATACATTTATAGAATAAAGATCAGAGTTTTTTTTTTTTTTTTTAATAAAAAAATGAATCCCTCAATTTTTGGTTAACTAATTGTTATCAGGATTGGGGGGGGGGGGATTTAAATAAATCTATACTCACAATATCAGCTCATATATATATATATATAAATGGATCCTAAATTTTTCTAGAGATTTACATAACAGGCAGCCATGACATCCCCCCCCCCCTGTTCTTGATTGGCTGACCAAAATAGAAACTGTATAACAAGTATGGGTGGGGGTGTGAATCAGCAACATGAATAAAGTAACAAAATCTCAATGAAATTAACAAATTATCTGTTCTGAGTTTGATTCTCACCGAGTGCCCCATAATTCCACAACACTCATCCTTATTCATGGTGGAGGGGGAAATCAGACAATACAATGGATAAAGAGTTTAAACAGGAGGTCCAATGTACTCCTTGAATTTTCTTTCTTTCCCCATCTCCCAGCATGAGACACCTGTTGCTCATAGGAGCACATGCATACCTGGAGGGATGATCCTCAGAGTATTACGAAGAGGAGTCAAAAAGTCATCTCTTTGGCCGCATGAAAGAGGGTTTGAGAGGCAAACATTATTCCAGTGATGAGGAAGTGAAAGAAGTGGCTCAAAGAACAGTCAACAGAATTTTATAGGACACGGATGCTCTCATTCGAAGGTGGAACATTGCCATTGAGAGAAACAGTGACTATGTGGAGGAGTAGGGATGTGATCCACAGAGGAGCAGCTTCATTTTGATGTATGATACATGTTCCTATATTGGTAATTATACCTGTCCTAAACAAAATGGCATTACTTTTTGAAAAAACCTCAGATTGATTTACTAGAAAAAAATATGTCAAAACATTTTTTAAACGACTGGATACATGAAAAATATGAAGATAAAAACATTACTAAGGAAAATAATTTATTTTTTGTTAGTTTTTTTCTTTTGGTGTGGATTTGGGTAGATTTAAATTAAACAAAAATGGCCAAATAATTTGAGCTGATTTGCTAAACAAGAGAAAAAAAAAACAAATTCTTTTCATACTTTATCATAAAGATTATATACATCCTCCATACAAGGAGGATTTAGAAACAAAACAATTTTACAAAATTTTTAATTTCTGGGCGGAAAAAAAAAAAAATGGAAGGATGAGTGTAGAAAATTTTTTCAACAAATTGAATTTTCTTTTCTCTGTTTCTAAACTGTTGTTTAATCATTGCAGCTAAAACAAATATATATATATATACACCTTATCTATATATATATATATATATATATATATATATATATATATATATATATGTATATATATATATATATATATATATATATATATACACACACACAAGGTGTATCATAAAAGTATTGAGATTGAAGCTGTATTTACCAAGATAGAAATGAACAATGAATGGAATATTTTTTTCAGAATACAAGGTGTGTCAAAAAGTTTAAAAAATCTCGATACTTTTTGACATCTTGTATATTGGAGATATTATTTTTTTTTTAACTATCTTCCAATTTCTGTCAGAGATCATTAATCTTCTCACCCCCTTTTCAATTTAGCCCCCCCCCAAAAAAAAAACCCTCACCAATCTATTTGAGGTGAGGAGAAAAAAAAATTTCTTTTTTTTAAAAAAGGTAACAGAAAAATCAATAACTTTGGTAATCAAAAATTTTTTTCTGCTCAACTTCCAGTTGGGAACTCCTCATTTGTCAGTACCCCAACGACTTTTCTCCCCCCCCAATTCAGCAGATTCAACACATTTCTCAACTGGATGTATTTTAGAGATGTTTCCAATCGACCGAGGATGATCAAAATTGTCATCATTCTTTTTTTTTGTTGCCTAGAGACACAGAAGAACATTTCGGGGTGACACACCAGAAATTCGTTTCTATAAAGAAGAAATTAAAATAGAAAAGAAAGAAAAAAGTCAAAAAGTAATTTAATATTTTCATCTGGTTTTTAAAATTTTAAAAAGGTGCTCAATACTTCCACCATAATTGAACTCATTTGATGTGCATGCTAAAACAATACTCTGCATTAATAATAAATTATTATTATAACTAGGCCAAAAAGAAAAACACCATCCGGGCTGTGTAAAAATTAATTTTGGAAAGATATTGCTTGAAGGGAATGGGAATTAAAAATTCAATGTTAGATAGTTTGTATCATAAGTAAGCAAAATCATCAAATTAAAGGAATAATAAAATAAAACAATTTGAAATGGAAACTTAGTTTTGTCCTCTTCAACTAAAATGTTGCATGCATCTATTAATTATTAATTAAATAATTATTTTCAATATTTTACACATAAATTTTACACAAAATCGTAGGTATTTATTTATTTGTAAACTTTTTCGTTAACTTCTTATTACTGAAAAATAGGGCGAAAGTAAAAAAATAACTTAAAAAATTGATTACAAATTTTGCAAATAATTTTTTCTATTTTCGGTATTGTGACATAGTTTTGGTTATGGACAAATTCAGACTGAATCTCCATTATCAATAGATTACTCTACTGTCACTACTATTAATATTGTTATCATTATAAATTTTATACTCTTCTCTATATAATACGAATAATAACAAGTTGCAATTTATTATCAAAATTAAGATTCACTACAACAAAATATCAATTAAAATAAAATGAAAAGAATTAAATTAAGTTAAAATAACATCAAAAAACAAATATCTAACATAAATATAGTCTATGGTAGATAAAGTTTAATTACAGAGAAACGAGCAAAACCATTTAATAAAAGAGGCAATACTAACTTTAATTATTATAAGTTATCAGTTTTCAATTAAGCTATGATTAATAAAATTAATAGATAAACTAACCTATGATTAATATGACTTAGAATCCAATTTATAATGATATAATTAATAACAATTATAATATAATTTATAATACAATATAATTAATTAATAAAACAGAATTATTAAAATATATGCACACACACACACACACAAGTATGAATATATCTCATGAGTTTAAAGCTATTTTTATGGCAGCACTTAAATATAAGAACATTTCATTTATTTAATAAGTGGCTAGTAAATCTATACTTAATTATGCTTATTTTTCCTCTAGGCAAAGGTTATATCTACTATTGAACCTATCAGGAGTATAATATTAATATATATATATATATATAAGGAAACTGGAGTTTAAAAAATTGCCTCTATGGAACTAAAATTTTCACAGATTTTTTGAGTTGCATAATTAAAAAAAAAATCTAAATAAAACACCTAACATTTTCTAGAAATTTCTAGATATAAAGAAAAGAGTTTTCTTATAATGAATACTTACTACTGCACCAGCAAATGGGCCTGGTACTTCGTTGTATCGTCTGAGTGCCTCCCTAATGTCTGCAGGGGTGATTGCCTGAAATGTGTTTAATTCAAAGTGATTGGCTGGACTATTCTGAAAAAAGATTTAAGAAAAGATAAAATGTTAATAATAAAGCAGAATAAACCAGGAGAAAAAAAAATCTCTTTTTATTGTTGAACTTTTTTGTTTAAAAATTATCTACACGGTGGTCCGAAAGTCTTGTCACCCCCTACATATCGTTTTAACTTTCATTATTTTTGTTTTAATAATATATGTTAGGTAATTATTTTACTACTAAAAAATATGTAGGGGTGACAAGACTTTCCTACAATGCTGTACATTAACAGGGGGTCCAAAAGTCTTGTCACCCTATCATATTGTTTTAAATTTCATTATTTTTTGTTTTAATAATATAATATATAAGTCATGTAATTATTTTACCACTAGAAGATAATCTTGAAAAATTAAACAATTTTTCAGAATTTCGGGTTGTATTTAATTATTTCACAAAAAAAGAAAAAAAAAAAAGGAAAAAAAAGAAAAGGAAAAAAAAAGAAAAAAAGGGAAAAAAAAGTAAAGAAAAAAAAGAAAGAAAAATGAAAAAGGGAAAAAAAAAGAAAAAGGAAAAAGAAAAAGAAAAAAGTAGGTGTGACAAGATTTTTGGACCACCTTATAAATATTTTTGGACCACCCTATACTTTTAAATAACTGAAACAAAATAACTTTTATATTGAGCTTCTTCAATTTACAAAACTATTAAAAGAAAATTAAAAAAGAAAAAGAAAAGGTCATTAAATTGTGTGTGTGTGCGTGCGTGCGTGAAACTCAGAAAGTTTGGGTGTAATAATAAACATCCACAATTTGAGGAAAATCCTTCCCTATCAATTGTAGAAAAACAAAAATCTTCATTACATTTTTAACATCTGAAAGAAATTGATTCAAAATGGCCACAACTTTCAGCCATCTTGAAAAATAAACTTACAAAATTTGGATTTTAATTTCAACTGAAATTCCATTCCATGTTGTCAAAGAGAAATGTCCAATTAACATCTAGGCACCAGTTGAAGATTGCTGGTTTTGAATTTAGAGTTGTCCTCCTCCAAGATTGGTTGTCCATCAAGGTTAAAAAACCCAGTGTCCTACGGGGGATTTTTTAGCCAAAAGTTGCCAAAATACAGAGTGGAATTGAAGATAATCAAAAGAATTTTGTAATAAATGAAAACACATCATTAAATATCTTGACTTTCAAAATGGGAATTCAAACGAGCAACTTGATCATATAAACACTGCATCCTTGTATATTCAATGAGATTGTGGTACAATCCAAATGAAGATACTTTAAATATCAAATTCTCACCCACCCCCACACTCCACCAAATCAAATTTCTTGGAGTTTTTTTTAAACAAATTCACAACCAATTTGACTGATTAATTCAAGTAACTTTTCAAGTTTGTTTTGTTTATGGCATATCAATCTCGGTGGGTCATTTAATGCCAACAAAGTTTTTTTTAAATAAATACATTCTTGATTGGTACTCAATTTTTCTCACAAACACATTTTTTCTATTTAACCCAAAGTTGGGACCCTAACAAGTACTACCACTCCGGGTCTGAGTGGACCTGGGAGTAATGATAATGAAAAGGTGCTCCACATTCCTCAGACCTCACCATCAGATAGAGTTTTTTCGTCCAGCAAATATATAATAAAAAGGGTTGGGATTTGCCATAGACTTTTCAAGTTTAAAGATTTTACAAAATTCAAATCTAAAACTAAATTTCACTCTTCTAATTTCAATCAACTGGTTGAATGAAAAAATTAAATATACATTTTCTATTTTTTCCATTACTTTATAGTTTACAAAATATTTGAATAATTTTTGTTTCCTAAAATACCTTAATGATATCAGAATGTTTTAACTTTCATTCGTCCACTGGTGGGGTCCGGTATAGAACCCGGAACCCTATGATTGCCAATCGGGGGCCCTATCAACCGAGAAACCTTTTGCCATTATGTACAAAAAGACCAGATTCAGGGATAGCATTACCCAGAAAAAGAAAACAAGATATAAGAATATTTTTCTTAATGAAATCCTAAAGAAGAATTTTGATCCTAAGTTAGTGGTGTAGCCTATTGTCGGTATCAGCTGGCTAGCGAGGGAGTCTATCCCCTTTTTACTAGTGCTAGTTGGTTGGTTGGATTTTACGGCATGTCAATCCAAGGATTCTTTTATGCTGAAGACATTTTGTTTTATTCATTTTTGTTGGGTATTCAAATTAATTATTTCACCCAGAGATGGGACCCTAACAGGTACGACCTGGGAGTAATGGTGATGAAGGGGTATTCCACAGAGCTCCAGAATTGGAACATCACCATCAGATAGAATTTAACGTCATACCCAGGACCATAAAACGTGCAGTCACTGTCTTCTAGCACATGATAAAAAAGGGTTAGGGCTTGCCATAAAGACAATAGGGTTGGGACAGTCATACAAGTGCTATGTCTCTCCCACTGCCCGTCTAGCTTGAAAGAGCCAAAGTGGAGTGTTGCATGTCATGCAGTGCTCAGCCACCAGGATTCTATTCTTAAGCATCACAGGTCACCACCCATGGCCAACAGGTGGCCCCATTGGGAGGGGGTCTTACCCTTCTGCAGATGTGATGTCAGTGCATTCTAAAGCCCCAACCGACAGGGCTGGCTAAAAAGAAAAACAATATCAAAATGTACACAGTTTATAAATGATCAGAAAAAAACAATTCTGTTAACTGAAAACTGCTGTTAAATAAATCTAAATGAAGGAGATAAAAAATAAAATAGTAAAGATATTAAAAAGAACTTTTTGTTTTATAATCCAAATTCAATGTTTAAAATAAATCTTTATATAAAAAAGTGACAAGGGAGAAGGGTAGGATTGTCCACCTGTGTAAACCGTTCATCATCTTCCAGATACAGTCAAGTTTCATAGAATGTCTTTGCAGGCTTACAGGATCTCAACTGTGTTTGGAATGTGACCGGAAGGTTCCGAATCCTGGTCACGGCACCAATTATTACAATTGGTGCCGTGACCAGGATTCGAACCTGGGTTACCATGGCACTAATTGTAAACCCTTCCATTTAACCAGCATCTTCTGATCCTGTAACAGTGTTTTCTGGGACTCAACCATGTCTGGAATGTGACAGGGGAGGAGTGTAAACCCTTCCAAACAGTTAGTTACTCATCTGGCAAACCCATCGAAAAAACATGTTGAGGTCGGTGCATAGTAATTTTTAAAATCAATGATAGTTCAAATAATTTAAGCTGTTAAATGTCCTTTATAGAGAAACTTGACAAATTGTTGATTGTTTGGTTGGTTGGATTTTACAGCATGTCAACCCATTGGGTCACTTTTTACAGAAGATGTTTTATGTTATTCATTCTTTATGGGTAACTCAATTTTTTGTGAACTCATTTTGTTCTATTTAACCCATAGATGGGACCCTAACAGGTACTACCACTCTGGGTCAGAGTGGACCTGGGAGTAATGGTGATGAAGGAGTACTCCACATCCCCAGAACTGGAACTTCACCATCAGATAAAGTTTAATGTCATGCCCAAGACAATAAAACCCTCAGCCACTGCCTTCTAGCAACCATATGATAAAAAGGGTTGGGGGTTGTCATAAGGGCAATAGGGTTGGGACAATCATATAGGTGTTAGGGCTTGACATGACCAGCCGATTGATCAGAGGAGGCCCTCTTGGACTGCTTGTCTAGCCTAAGCAAGGATTAAAGTGGAGTATAGCATGTCATGGACTGCTCAGCCAACAGGGTTCCTTCCTTAAGCATCATGTATCGTCACTCACAGCCAACAGGTGACCCCATTGATGGGGGAGGGGGACTATTACCCCCTCTGCAGAGGTGCAGTCGGTGTATTCTAAAGCCCCAGCCAACAGGACTGTAGACAAATTGATTGGATATAATTCATGCTAGAAACAATGGCGACATTAATAGACGCATTTTGAACTTGACCCTTTAGAAATCATTTTGTTGAAATAAAAATATCAAATGTGATAAAATATTGAAAAGACAGAAAATATGTTGAAATAATTTTTTAAAAAAGAGGAAGAAGAAAAAATAATAAAAGAAAGCAACAAAGAAAAAAGTATTTTTAATTATTGTTTTTTTACCTGACTCATATAGCAAGTACTTTATTTGAAATAAATATTAATGATTGTTTTGATAATTAAAAACAATTTATTCATAAGATTAGATAATATCAAGAAATTAATTAAAAAAAGGAAAGTGTCTTCTTATATTTTATAGATAAAACATAAAATTATCTGTTGAGTAGGAAGGGGTACCTCGAATGGTGTAATGGTTATCAGACCATGGTTAGTGATTTTAATTCTCACTGGGTGCCTCAGAATGGTACAAGGCTAGAAACTAAAGTTAAACTTAGTAAGTTGTAATTGTTGTTTGGTCACATGACCATTTTGTTATAAAACATGCAGTATACAAGCAATAAACTTAACATTTTAAGGTTGTGTTTAAATTTTATGAAGAAATCTTTTTTTTTGTTTTATTCAAATTCAAACAAGACTGTCAAAATAAATATGAGGCATGGTGTATGTGTGTGTGTGTGTGTATATATATATATATACACACACATAATACATACATACACAACACAGCCATATATGTTTGTATCAGTAAAATTGCCTTTCTTAAGTGGGTTGTGAAGGTGGCTTTTGGGTAGGAACTCTGACTGGTGACAAATCAGTCGAGTTTTGATCCTGACCTGATGCAGCCTGCAAGTCTAGTTGCACGGATGAGCTGTGATACAATGAAACCGGCATATATATATATATATATATATATATATATATATATATATATATATATATAATCCACATACAGGCCTGCTATATATATATATATCTGTTTTTTATTATATAGAAGAAATTAAATAAAAAGATAAATCTTTTTTTTTTTTTTTAAATCCCTATTTTGTTGATGCCAGAGAAAATTTTCAAGATTTTAATTCTGACAACGTAATTTGATTATTTAAAATTTTGGATAATGGATTATTAATTAATCCAGATTGTTTACACGGATTTGAGTTGGGTAAGTGGATGGGGGTGTTAAAAGAGGAAAAACTGTACAAGAAGAGAAGAGGATAGGCTAAAAATTATTTGTGTGCTCACAATTCAATACAAGTACGAGTGTGTGGAGGGTGTACGCGCGCAGAGGGGGGGGACGGAAAATGAAATCTGCAATCAGAGGAAACTAATAATGCCCTTGATATAAAACAGGAATTTATCTATTCTATCCCCCCCCCAAATTATAGGTAAAATAAAGTAAATGTGAAGTCATCAGGTTAGCCTAAAGTCAGTCAGCCAGACAGCGAGGGAGTCTATCCCTTTTTCAATAACGCTAGACCAAAGAGATTGGTTTTGCCTCTGAAGTTGAATGCCACATCTACCATCAGCCCCTCACTTTACTGCACAGAGATACTCATGTGCCGAGTTGGCAGGGTCCAGTATCAAACTTGGAACCTTGTGGTTCCGAGGCGATCACTCTACTGACTGAACTAAACTATATAGTATAGTATAGATATATATATATGTATGTATGTATATAGTGAAATAGATCACTAATTAGGACTGAGCCTATTCTAGTAGTGACTACCCTATGCAGAGTTTAACAGGTTTGATTTCAGAGTTTTCCTTCTCCTAGATTGGTTGCCTAACCAAGTTTAAAGAGCCTAGTCTGCCCTACTATTTACTCATAGCTGGAGAGAGAATAGTTAGATTCATACCTTTCTCAAGGGAATTAGCAAACTGTAGCTTCATCCAGGATTTGAACTCTGGTTGACGAGTCCATTTCCTATGACTAACAATTACACCACACGCCTCCAACATTAAACTCTCTAACTTTAGTAGACCAACCAGTCTAGGAGAAGAGCAATTTTCAATTTAAATCTGTCAACATACCATGAATTAGTGAAGAAAGAAAAAGACAATTATTCTCTATTTCCTTGGAAAGGGCTGGACTATTTCAATGGACTGAAAGAAACGCTGATAGAATGATGGATATACAAGTGTAATCGCAAAAGTAAAGTTACCAAAATATTTAGAAATCACAGAAATGTTTATTTTCAATGATGTTTACATCATTTTAAAGTTTGAACGTGTATCTATTTTTCTATCTAATTGCCATTTCAGTCGATGCATTTTTGTGGGTGCTGTGGCAGTTTTTGTCATCCCATGTCATACCAGCTTGCTGCCATATTGTTAAGGAAACATTGAATCTCGTTATCGTGAACCCCTTGAGGACATTTTTGCCATTCATGCATGACTTGGCATACACTTCTGTTAATTGGCAATGAATTTCAATCAGTTTAATACCTTTTGTGTTCTAAAATTGAATAACTGCACGGAATTCACACTTGGTGGTAACGTCATTTAGGAGCTCTATCATATATATATATATATATATCTGGGAGCAATGGCAATGAAGGGGTACTCCACACTTCCCAGAGCTCCAGAATTTGAACTTCACCACTAGATGCAATTTAATGTCATACTAAGGAAAGTAAAACCCTCAGTCACTGCCTTTCTAGCACATAAAAATGGTTGGGGGTTGCCATAAGGGCAATATGGTTTGGACAATCATATAGATAAATATTTTTGCAAGATAAGATAATTTTTACCATAAACCAATTCTAAATAATACGTAGTTTACATTTATGGGGAAAAAATTCTAAAAAAAAAAAAAAAAAAAAAAAAAAAATCAATTTCCCCTATATGTAACCAATAAAAAAGGGTATATAGAGATTAGTAGGGTAATAGACTTAAAATGATCAAGCCAACAGAATAAAGCAATTTCCAGTTCAATTTGTAACTGAATATTTATTTTATAGGCCCTGCATTTATACTGAGCGTGTAAAAAAATCTCATCTGCCCATCATTAGGAGGGGGGGGGATAATCTCGTATTAGTTTATCCTTTCCTAATTAAATTGTTCAAGATGTCATTCATCTGTCTCTTCCACTTAACCAGAGAATATGATTTTCATGCACTGCCTTAAGTAGGGATTGAACTCATGACTACCAGATAACTAACTACATATACTTAGTGTCTTGTAGGTTGCTCAATGTTTATGGAAAAAAATCAAAATCAAAATCAAAATTTTATATAACTGAATTACAATGTGTTAGTGTTTATTTGATTAAAACTAATAGAAAAAAACTAGAAAAAAATCAAACAAAAAAACAAGAGGAAAGGGGAAAAATCAATTTATTTAACCCTTTATCTACCAGAAATACCAACAGTAGTAGTACTACTCACTTAAATTCATAAATCGGTCAGAAGGGGCTCTTTAGCCTTGGCTGGCAACTCCTCTAGGACAAGAAAAAGTCAAATACAAAACCTCTGCTGCCTTGCAGCTTTACGTCATCCCAGGGAAAGGCTAGGGGAGTAAACCCCCGAATACAAATTGGGAGCCGGCATCCCTAAGTTTGTGTGATGCTGAAACCCAGTGTTACCCACCAACTCCTGCGATACTACTGCTGCTAAACTGTATAGGCTTCTTGCATTTCCATTGGATCACAGCAGCAGTGTGGAGAGGGGAGGATTTGCTGCTTGGGCAACAGCTCATCCTCGATATGAACCTGCCCATGCTATGTAGTTCCAATAAATAAAATTTTTTTTTTAAATAAAAAAATTGGACACTACTCCATTGTCTCTCGCAGACGGTAGGAGACCACCAACCAGAGCGCCTCAAACTGCCCTATGATCAAGATCAAAACCAAAACGCTGGACCACACGAAAATGCCCTAGATTGAGATGTCAGCTCTTAGAAAATGGTTTAGAGTAAAAAAAAAATTTAAAAAAAAATAAGTACTATAGGATCAGCAATCCAATAATTGCTTATCAATCATTTGGGAAAATGATTATTGCGGATGGCAGTGGTTGATAGAGGGTTAAAAAGGAAAAAAATTGTATAGGTAGGGAATTTTAACTATTATTGCAACAAGTGTTTTTGAATTTAATTGTAGTGAGAGAAGAGAGAAAGGAAAAGAAAAAAAGAAACAGATGAAAGTGTGTAGGTTGGGTGGGGAGAGCACATGAGGGGGGGTGAGGGGGGATTATGAATAGGCATCATGTGCACCAAAACAAGGAGATAGAATTATAGACAATTTCTTTCTCAACTTTAATGGCTAGAAATCTACATACTCCCCTCCCCACACTTTGACAAACAAGGGCAAGAGCCATGAACAGTTTGTTTTGTTTTGTTTTACGGCATCAGTGGGTCATTTAATGCCGACAAAATTTTAAAATAAATTAATTCTTAATGGATACTCAATTTTTTAAATCTTTATAAACACATTTAATTTAATTTAATGTAAATTTAAATTAGGTCAAACATTCACTTTCTTAGAACGCTTACAAAATGATTTTAAAGTTTTGTACAGTCGTATTTATTCATTTATATTTTTTTTAAATTTTATTCGCTTTGCTAACTCGCTTTTCCCTAATCTCAATTATTTACCCAGAGCTGAATGGGTGACCCAACGGGTCACGTTTTTTTCTAGTATATATATATATTATTTTAAGATAGGTACTACATCACTCCCATCTCTATAGGGCTGGTTTAGCTCAGTTGGTAGAGCGTCTGCCAAGGAACCACAAGGTTCCTGCTTCGATACTGGTCCTTCGAATTCAATATGATGTCACAGATCAACATGTTGGTCTCTACATCATGGGGATTCTTCCCTCGGACTAGTGTCACGTGTCACGGGTAGAGTGGAATTCAAACTCACTCACTCACTATGATGTCACAGTCCAGTACTTTAACCATTATGCCATGGTGACTCCTCCCACCACGCCCCCACATAGGTTTGGTTGTTGCTATCCGGGAAAATCAGCATTTCAGCTGAGGGTCAGTTACATCTAAGAGTGGGTGTGTCTATTATGCAAATTTCTTTAACAAAAATAATTTGTCATCTATTTCATCTCAACTGGGAACATATCTAAATATAAATCACTAATTTAAAATAACTATTTTCATAAAGTTTTCAAATTGAATTAATTTTTTCTTTGGGTTAAAAACATTTTTTAGAAAAAGTAAAAATTGTTAGCTGCTGAAACACAGCATCCTTCAAAACCTCCATGCTTCCTGTAATTTGCCAACACTGTCTGATATCCACCCCTCCATACACACACATATATATATATATATATATATATATATATATATAATTATATATATATTATATATATATATTTCATGACTCATACACTGTTCATTTTCTTGACATTAACATTATTCTGTATACCATATATGCACCTTTGATGAGTTGTAGTGCACCTGGTCATTGTATGAAATAATTTTATTACTATATTATTATGAGTGAAAGAAAGAAAAAAATAATGAGAGAATTTGTTCTCATTCAGTTTGGTTTGTTGGATTTTATGGCATGTCAACCTTTGTTGGGTTATTTTATGCCAAAGACATTTTTTTCTATTCATGTTTAATGGGTATTAAAACTTTTTTTTTTTAAACAAAAATTTTTTTTTTTACTTTTTTTAAATTTTTTTTTTTACATTTTCTATTTTACCCTAACAGGTACTACCACTACAGGTCAGGTGACCCAAGAGTAATGGCCATGCAGGGGTACTCCACACTCCCCAGAAGTGGAATATTTTCTGGAATCTAAAGCCTTCCCTAATTTTGACAGACACATCCTTTTAAAAAATGTCCTGATTTACTATGCAGTCTCCATTATTGGGTTATATTGAATATTCTTATAAAATTGGATTCAAATATTTTTATTATTTTTAGAATTCTTCAAATTCTGTGAGAGAATCGTTAATGTTCAACATGACTTATTTATTCTTATGTTTACAATAAATTATGGGAAGAAAACTGAAACAGACATAAAACAAAAACACTCTTAACATACTATTTTTAATCAATCTGACCCAAGATATATAATATATATATATATATAAATATATATATATATATATCAATGAGAGTATAATTGATGTTCTACATGACTCAGGAATATATATATAATATAGACATACGAAGCCCTCCAGTCTGGACTATAATTCGATTTGGCTTGCACAAGATATATATATATATATATATATATATATATATATATATATATATATATATATATTAATGCTGTGTTATAGAGGAGAGACTTATAAGTACAATATATATATATATTGGTTATTGCAACACTTAACAGTAAGATTAATACGACACGTGATCTGGCATAAAATGATTTTGAGAAAAACATACCAATCTAAAGTGAATTGTATCATCATCAGAAAGAGGGGGAGGGAGAGGGGAGGGAGAGGGGGAAGGGGAGTTAACTGGTGTTATTTGACCAAGATAAGTAATATTGGTATTCATTGGTATTCATTGTTACCTTAGATGATAATTACTAATAACTCTAAAATAATCTGGGAAAATAGTTTTGTAAGGAAAGTGTTTGGGGGGTTCAGTTTACTGGTACTAAAACAACGAAACCATGATTTTGCTGTTATCTTACCAAAAAGTCTACCCTTTACACAAGTCTTGATCACTTAAGATGAAAGGGGGGGTCATTTTTCAAAACATTTTTGGGGAAAAAAGTGCCCCTTTTGGGCAGAAAATACAAGTGAGTAGCTTTTCCATAATGGAGATTGAATTTATAAATCTATTGAAGTTTTAATGTAAGGAAAATATTTAAAAAATAAAATATTTTAAAAAAAGATACAAGTTGTATAGAAATAATTAGAAAATTAAAATATTGCACAATATCTGGATATACAATTGTGTGGTGTGTGTGTGTATGAGGAGTATTGTGTGTTATTAAATTAAGATTATTGTATTATTTGGACTATTGTCCTCATCTTCATTGTTATCTGTACAATGTTTCGCCAATGTGCCCTCTTGTCTTCTTCAGGTATTTCTTGTTGGACTCTGGAACCTTCTTGTCAGAGAATCTTGGAGCCATCACGGAACTTTGAACATAACCCGTTATTCAATCCACGGGGGTATACTGTTCTCATTCCGCTAAACAATAGCTGGGTACAAGTGTTAAGCTGTGTAATTATTATTCTATATTACTGCTTGCTCCTGACAAGGATTGAACCTGCAGTCTAGAGATAATTGTTCAGTTAGAACTGTCTTAACCTAACTCCTTTATCCACTATGCTATGTAGTCCAATTGGAGTCCGAGAAGGTTCCCGAGACCGACAAAAAATACCTGAAGAAAGCTGGAGGTCACATCAGCCGAAACGTTGTACAGATAACAATGAAGATGGGGACAATAGTCTGAATAATACAAATAATACCAATTACACTGGTTTACAAAGAAATTGAGGCAAGCACAAAAATAGCTGTTTTAACCTAATTTGGGGGTGCTGAATTCAGATTTGAAATCCGTTTTTACTCATCACCTCTAGTTTTTTAGATATGCATACTGTACATTTTGTATACATACTGGCAGTCAGCAGATCATCTAAGAAAACACATTTCTAATTGTCTGCGGTACTATGAATTGTGTACATTGTGTCATCCAAGTATATTTATTCCGTCAATGTTCTTTATCTATCCTGTTTTATCTGTAATAAGCTGCTGCAACTGTTGAAATAAGCACATATATACTAAAATGAGACTATTTAAAAAACAGAAAACTAGAGGTGATAGAGCAAAACTGTTTATAAATTTGAATTCAGCACACCCAAATTAGTATAAAAAAACACCTATTCACATTCTTGCCTAAAAAAAAAAAATTTTTTTGTAAACCAGTGTTATCAAGCCTCATCTAAAAAATTCAGAGAAATTAACGTTATTACAGTTAAATAAAACAATAAAAAAGTAATTAATCAAGAAATAAGCGTTATGGTTTTAATTTTCTAAATCCTTAAGAAAAAAAAAAAAAATGATTTTGTTAACGAATAAAACTTAATTGATTAAATATTGAAGATCTTTGTTGATTTGCGTTTGGCAGTCACTGTCACTAACCTTCTTCCTCTTCTTTGTCTTAGACTTGGATCCTGGCAGACCAGCGGCGTTGGTACCAGCAGAATTGGCCACAGTGTTGACTGCAGTACCAGATGCCGAACTGTTGCCGCCAGTACCACCCTGGGAGGTGGACAGAGGGCCCCTGGCAAAGTGGGCACCGCTGACACTGGTGTGGAGGGAGTTGAAGGTGGACTCTGGCGGACACACAAACGAAAAAAAACTGGCATTAGTGAGACAGGGAGGGTGAGACGGGAGGGGGGGAGGTTTGGGGGGTATCAAGCAAAGATGAAGTCAGGATGACAGTGTTAGTAAAAAGGGGGGGTGGCACAAAATGTGTAAGGGGTAGGAGATGAGGGTGGTAGGATGAGGATGAGTAGGAGGACAGTAGTCGACAAAATGTGGATGGTGCGCAAAGAGGTTAAAAAAAAGGGGAGCGAGGGAGCAAATCAAGTGGTGAGGTATGCAACAACAGCAACAAATAACATTTTTTTTTATTTAAAAAAAAAATTAAATACAAAAAAGAAAAAGCAAAAAGAAAGAAAGAAAAAAAGTGCTTATTTTTAGTGGTTGAAATGTGTGTAAAGGTCAAGAGGGTGCATGTGTGTGTGTGTGTGTGTGTGTGTGTGTGTGTATGTTGTGTACATCTGCAAGTTAACATTTAAATACATTTGAAGTGCTACGGAAAAAATTAAAATGGTAGAGTGGAAAAGTCAGTTGAAGTCATGAGAGCAATTTAAAATTAAAATGTCAGTTTGAAAAAAAAACCCAAAAAAACCCATGAAAATTAAAAATCAAGAAAAATCATTAAATATAAAATCAATAATGTAGTTTGCTATATTTATAAATAAAGAGTGCTCAATATCAGTTATAGAGCATGTATATCTAAATTAGGATAATGTAGACACAGAATCAACCACCCCTAAAGAAAAAAAGTTAAAGAAAAAAAAGTTTAAAAAAAGATTACCCCCCCAAAAAAAAAACAAAAAAAACAATCATCTTCACAGAACAAAAACATTCAAATAAATGATCAGAACTTATATTTAAATGTAGGCATGAAAACAAATGCCTACTAAGCCATCTGAAAACTAATGACTAATAAAAAAAACAAATGAAATAAAAAACCAAAAACCAAATACTTCTAATAAATTAAAAACATAATAGAGTGGTTTGTTTTGTTTTACACAAATCAACCTCAATGGGTCATTTAATGACAACTAATTTTTCAAATAAATTCATTCTAAATGGATACTCAATTCTTTTTATAAATACATTTTTCTATTTAACCCATAGATGGGACACTAACAATTACTACCACTCCGGGTCAGAGTGGACCAGGGAGCAATGGTAAAAAAGCGGTGTTCTACATTCCCAAAACTGGAACCTCACCATCAGAGTTTAATCTCATTCCAGGACATGAAGACCCTCAGTCACCGCCTTCTAGCACCCATATGATAAAAAGGGTTGGGGCTTGCCATAAGGGCAATAGGGTTAGGTGCTAGGGCAGGTATGACCAGCCAAGTACTTTCTGCACTACCTAGTCCATCATCAGGTGTGGAACTGATGAGATGTTTCCATTGTTTCTTTTTTAAACAAACAGTAGCAGTAGGAATAAGTAGGAGGAGAGGCTCACAAGTTTATAAGAATTACTCGTGTTAGAACCTTTGGTGGATTCATACACTAATTCCACCTTGATATCAAAAAAGATGGCCAGATAATTATAAAGGATTGAGAAAAAACTTGTCAGACAAGAATTGTCCATTGAGTTCAAGAAAACATGCATAACACACACACACACACACACACACACACACCATAACAGAGAAACATATATGCGCAGTGAGCAGAGTTTATATCTTTATTTCATTTTTCTACCCTTGGAAAAGGCATGAACTGATCTTTTCCCTTCCCAGCTATGAGTAAAATTATAGGTTTGTTTATGTTTTGTTTTTGTTTTACGGCATATCAACCTCAGTGGGTCATTTAATGCTGATAAAGTTTTCAAATAAATCAATTCTTAATGGATAATAGAATTTTTTTATAAATACATTTTTCTATTTAACCCATAGATGGGACCCTAACAGGTACTACCGCTCCGGGTCAGAGTGGACCAGAGAGCAATGGTGATGAAGGGGTGCTCCACATTCCCCAAACCTCCAAAACTGGAACCTCACCATCAGATAGAGTTTAACGTCATTCCCAGGACATATAGACCCGCAGCCACTGCCTTCTAGCACCCATATGATAAAAAGGGGTTGGGGCTTGCCATAAGGGCAATAGGGTTGGGAAAATCATATAGATGCTAGGGCTTGACATGACCAGCCGATTGATCGGAGGGTGCCTCTCCGACCGCCCATCTAACCCAAGATAGGGCCAAAGTGGAGTATTGCATGTCATGAACTGCTCATCCACCTAGGCTCCATTCTTAAGCATCATGGTAAAATTATAGGGCAGAGTGGGGTGTCTAGTCTTGTAGGGCCAAGAGTCTATGAGAAGGAAAATTATAGGGCAGAGTGGGGTGTTTAGTCTTGTAGTCTATGGTAGGGCAGAGTGGGTGTCTAGTCTTGGTAGGGCAAGAGTCTATGAGAAGGAAAATTATAGGCAGAGTGGGGTGTCTAGTCTTGGTAGGGCAAGAGTCTATGAGAAGGAAAATTATAGGGCAAGTGGGGTGTCTAGTCTTGGTAGGGCCAAGAGTCTATGAGAAGGAAAATTATAGGGCAGAGGGGGTGTCTAGTCTTGGTAGGGCCAAAGAGTCTATGAGAAGGAAAATTATAGGGCAGAGTGGGGTGTCTAGTCTTGGTAGGGCAAGAGTCTATGAGAAGGAAAATTATAGGGCAGAGTGTCTAAAGAGTCTATGAGAAGGAAAATTATAGGCAGAGTGGGGTGTCTAGTCTTGGTAGGGCCAAGAGTCTATGAGAAGGAAAATTATAGGGCAGAGTGGGGTGTCTAGTCTTGGTAGGGCCAAGAGTCTATGAGAAGGAAAATTATAGGGCAGAGTGGTGTGTCTAGTCTTGGTAGGGCCAAGAGTCTATGAGAGGAAAATTATAGGGCAGAGTGGGGTGTCTAGTCTTGGTAGGGCCAAGAGTCTATGAGAAGGAAAATTATAGGGCAGAGTGGGGGTCTAGTCTTGGTAGGGCCAAGAGTCTATGAGAAGGAAAATTATAGGGCAGAGTGGGGTGTCTAGTCTTGGTAGGGCCAAGAGTCTATGAGAAGGAAAATTATAGGGCAGAGTGGGGTGTCTAGTCTTGGTAGGGCAAGAGTCTATGAGAAGGAAAATTATAGGGCAGAGTGGGGTGTCTAGTCTTGGTAGGGCCAAGAGTCTATGAGAAGGAAATTATAGGGCAGAGTGGGGTGTCTAGTCTTGGTAGGGCAAGAGTCTATAGAAGGAAAATTATAGGGCAGAGTGGGGTGTCTAGTCTTGGTAGGGCCAAGAGTCTATAGAAAAATTATGGTGTCTAGTCTTGGTAGGGCCAAGAGTCTATTAGAAGGATAGGGCAGAGTGGGTGTCTAGTCTTGGTAGGGCCAAAGTCTATGAGAAAAAATATAGGGCAGGGGTGTCTAGTCTTGGTAGGGCCAAGAGTCTATGAGAAGAAAATATTAGGGCAGAGTGGGGTGTCTAGTCTTGGTAGGGCCAAGAGTCTATGAGAAGGAAAAATTATAGGGCAGAGTGGGGGTGTCTAGTCTTGGTAGGGCCAAGAGTCTATGAGAAGGAAAATTATAGGGCAGAGTGGGGTGTCTAGTCTTGGTAGGGCCAAGAGTCTATGAGAAGGAAAATTATAGGCAGAGTGGTGTGTCTAGTCTTGTAGGGCCAAGAGTCTATAGAAGGAAAATTATGGCAGAGTGGGGTGTCTAGTCTTGGTAGGGCCAAGAGTCTATGAGAAGGAAAATTATAGGCAGAGTGGGGTCTAGTCTTGGTAGGGCCAAGAGTCTATGAGAAGGAAAATTATAGGGCAGAGTGGGGTGTCTAGTCTTGTAGGGCCAAGAGTCTATGAGAAGGAAAATTATAGGGCAGAGTGGGGTGTCTAGTCTTTGTAGGGCCAAGAGTCCAGAGTCTAGTCTCTATGAGAAGGAAAATTATAGGCAGAGTGG
>CM042152.1:80818478-80835978 GCA_023376005.1 Doryteuthis pealeii
TGGTAGACATTCTATTAATGTCATCATTTTTTAGAATTTAAAATTATATATATATATATATATAATGTGTGTGTGTGTGTTCAAATTAACAAAGATCAGACTGACAAGACAAAGAAATGTCGAAATAAATTTAAATTTATATCTACACCAAGGTATCTATTAATTCATTTAGAATACTCTGTATATGTACAAATATATACACAAATCTTAAAATGTATGTTTGGGTTCTCAATTTTGGCTGAAATCCATCAAGGAAACACTTGATATCATCCATCTATATATATATATATACACACACACACACACACACACACAAATGCTGATAGGTACATGTCTTATGTCACTGAGGCATAAAAATCTAACAGGACCCAGAAAAATTGTATCCATGCTGTCCCAGTGCTTTTTTTTCTCTCTTCCCAACATTTTCAGCTAACTGTAAATACATTTCAATATTTTCTTGTAAACGAATTAGACTGTATGGAGTACAAGGTAGGTGTTAGACGGCTTTAGTTGTTCATAGATAAAAATTTTGCAATTTATTAAGAAACTTCAGTTGGGACCCTTAAAATTTCCCAGAGACTCATTCAAAAGATATCAGCATCACTGCACACACATTATATATATATATATATATATATATATATATATATATATATATATATATATATATAAGTGTTGTTATGGGTCCAATGGGAGAAAATTAAATATTTTATATATGAAAAAAAAAAAAGAAGAAAAAAAAAAAAGAAAAAAAAAAATGTCCACAAAATGAATTTTGTCCATTCCTCTAATCAGTTGGAGTTGTTACGAGTTCCTTTGATCTGAATCCATTGTTGGATGCCAAAACACTCCATTTTCAAAACCTCCATGCTTCTTGTTATTCAACAAAATTATACCTGATATCACCCCTATACACATATGCACCCTCATGCACACATACATGTATATTACTACTGTACGCTATTCATTTTCCTGACATTAGTACATTATTCCATATACTATACATGAGCCTTTGGAGTTGTAGTGCACCTAAGCCACCTGAGCACTGTATGCAATAAATTGCATTATCATTAAAAAAATTATATACCCTACTGGTAGGATTTGACACGAGGTCACAAATATGGAGCATCCAGTGAGGATCGAACTTACTATTCACTATTAACAGATCTGCAAGACTAGCTTGCTAACCATTACACCATGACGGTTGCCTAAAGAATTATTTTCTTGACCTCCCACCAGGCCAGATTAACACAAGATATTTTTTACGTGGGGATTTTTTTTATGGGGCATCCAGCAAGGATTGAACTCGCTATTAAGCAATAATGGATCTGCAAGACTAGCTTGCTAATATTTACACCACGACTGGATATCTCCTTTACATAAACATCAAAATGGGAAAATACAACTCGTTCACAGTGTAACATAATGGGGGGGGGTATGAGTGTAACACTGATGTGTAAATTAGCATGGAAAAGTTTTTAGCAAAAATATGTGTTAGATGAGAATGGAAAAGTTTAAGTATGAATCAGTATAATGCCACTTAGCTTTGTTTCTGTTGGATGAGAAGTGAGACATGGCAAAGTGGGAGAGAGGATTAGTGAGAGGTCAGAGTGTGAGTAGAGTTTGGAATTATGTGCTGAGAGAGCAAGACATGGGCTTTTGCTCTTGGCTATTGTGACTTGGGGGAAATTGAAATCTTATGAGAAAAAGAAATGGCCTTGTGTTATTACTAAAAAAACTCTAAATGGCACAAGGCAAGATGTTCTCGAGCATCACAAGTTGGTGTCCAGACTCAAAACATCCAAGAATTGTCAGCCAACTCCAGCATCGACTCAGTACTGAAGATTCAAGTCTCTTTGATGTAGTACCGGTCCAGATTTGGCAGATAAGCAACACCAGATAAATATTACTATCAACACATCATCACTCCATTTGGAAATGATTGCCATAACTTAACGAACGACATGTCATCTCTTCAGGCCCAAAAGGAGAGCGTAATGTAACAACAGGTTATCTTGTTAGGCTAATTTTGTTTTGATAGAACAAATACAAATTTTTTTTTAGATGTTTCCAATTTTACACTTCCGTAAAAAAAAAAAAAAAAAAAAAAAAAAAAAAAAAGACCCCCCCAAAAATTTAATTTTAAAATCAGCACTCCGTAAGTAAGGTGATTGTGGTGGGAGGGCAAGGAGGACACTAACCTGATTGGGAGACACTAATCCTGGACCTTTCCCTGTCATCTGTGTTGATGGATTGGAACCGGCTACAGCACTGGTAATCACTGAATCTTGAAATGCCTCGTAATAACTTGCACAAAGGCTGGGCATGTGTTTGGTCAAGGGATCACCAGAAAGGCCCAAAGCGTCACGTTTAACAATCAGAGCAAGATCAACCAACTGGAAAAAAAAAAAAAAAAGTAACAGAAAAAAAAAATTAGTCAACACGATGTGACACACAGACTACGGCTCACACACATGCACACAAAGGTTATTGTTGTGGCGTGTTTAAGGGTAAAAAATAAGACAAACGACTGGTAACAATGGATACAAATGTATTGAACAAAAAGGAGTAGAAATTACAGCAAAGAAAGTGGAGATTGCGTCCGACCATACAGTTACGAGCTGACTTGCATTTGCTTAGAGTCAAGCCACAATTGTTCCTGCGACTTATAGTAGTCGTCGGCGCATTCCATTTATGTACATAGGTTATATCACCTATAACAGTTATTGATTGATTTTAATGGCATGTCAACCTGTCTAGGGTTATTTCATGCCTAGAGGTTAGGGAATAGTGTACATTGCATGCTTAAATTTATATTTTTTGTGTAGTTTAAAAGTTTTTTTTTCAGTTTTATGATATCAAGATTTCTATCTAATGCAAATAATTCACACACAGTTGTACGGTTTCAACTATTCTTATCCAACAAAAATGATTTGCACACATTTGTAGGATTTCAAGGATTTCTCAAATTAGTAGACCAGTTCTCATACCTTGGAAGTAATATCTCATTTACAGAAACCGATGTCAATATACGCATAGGAATGAAAGGCATAGACTGCTATAGTTAGATTACACAGGAGAACAATCTTTGACATAATTTCTGTTGAGTTTGATTTTTCATTTGATTTAGACTAAAACTAGCATGCTGATTTCAAAACTGCAATCAGTTTTTTTCTATCACATCAAGTTTTTTTCCTCTACAGCTTACTCCTCAAATAAACAGAATTGTATCGTTTTGTCTGTAATTAATAGGACTGGTCAAGTGATTGTGTTGATTATTTTAATTGAAAATGAAGGAGAATTATTCAAATCTGGTGACGAGGTTGATTCCCAGTCAAAGAACAAAAAATCAGCACATTTGTGAAGCTAGTCTATTTGCATATTCTAAATTAAAACTTGACGATTAAGACAATTCTTGAACCTCTCACAAGATGTGCAAGCAGTGTGTTGAGAGTTTGGATCAAGGAAACACATGACAGGTGGCCCTATTTGAGAGTCGTCTTACTCATCTGCAGAGATGCAGTCGGTGTATTCTAAAGGCCCAGGCTGTAGATGATTAATTAAGGTTCACATAATATACAGCAATTTTTGCTTATAGAACTTACTTGTGCAACAGTCTCATAAGCCAGGTAGCTGAACATCTCCAATGCCAAAGGGTTTGGTTTTGGGTCGACCGTTACACCAGTCATTAGCCAATCTTTAAAACGCTGGGATCTGTATCGTCGTGCTGATGGGGAAAAAATAAAAATATAGATTAAAAAAAAACCCAAAAAAAACCACTCACAAGTAAGAAAAATTGATACCTGCACAATCTGATAACACACATACATTATATATATATATATATATATATATATATATATATATAATTATGTGTTATGTTCTTGTGAACGTTGTTTGTTTGGTCTTTTGAAGCAAGAATAAAGAACAAAAACAAGAAAAACAGAACAAAAATCAGAATTTATATATTCAACTGTTGCTCTGTTTCTTGTTTAATCTATTCGATATTTCGGGTGAACATTCACCCTTTCTCAAGGTATGTCAGACGGTCTGGAGAGAAAAAAAATGCAATGTTGTATATGAGGGCAAAAAAATAATTAAAAATCTCTCTCTCTCTCATATATATATATATATATATATATATATATATTATTATAATGGAGATTCTGTGTGTGTTACCGAAACTATGTCACTGCTTACATCACAATTGCATAAGTTTACCAATGAGTATTTAATTTATAATCAAAATCATTAATATATAGAATAAAGAACAACCCTGTATTATATAAACTCAGAAATTAAGTAAACAGTAAATGGTCAAAATTGTTTCCTAAAACAAGATTTGATAAATACATGTCCAGTATTATTGATGTATATATAGTTTGTTTGATTTTGATATATATCTAAAGTTATCTAATGTATAGAATTTTACGAGAAAATTATTTACAAACAAGAAATAGTCACATAATCTTCTACATTAAATTTGAAGATGTTTGTGTATCTGTTTGCGCATATCTGCTTTTCATAAACAAGTTTAAATTTAAAGACAGTTTCATCAATCATGCTTCCCCCCCTCTGCTTCTTTTTTTTTCAGATTCAATAACACAGGGTTTTAATAAAAATAAAAAAGGTGTTCTGTAGTTAAATCTAATATTTTGCAATAAAATTATTAATTAATATCAATAAGATTATAATTTAATCTTATTAATATTAATTTGGTGCTTCTTAATAAATATTATTTCGTAGAAAGATTTCAAGAATATTCAGTAAGAAAAATCTTCAGAGACCGACAGAATTAAATTTCCATTTCAAATTGTCTTATTTTCTACTTTAATGAATTTGATCATTTAATTCCTTAAAACATTAAATATATACCCCCCCCCTCTTAAATTTCTATTTCAAAGTTTTCAACTTTTTTGTCATTTTTATTATTCTTTTGATTTATTTGATTTTATTTATGATACAATTGAATTTTTAACTACCACGACTTCTCAGGCAATATCTTTCAAAAATTAATTGGTGTTCTTTTGCTAATAATAATAATAATAATAATAATAACTAGACACGACTGGGTTGGGAAGGTGATCCACTGGAAATTATGCAAAAAATTAAATTTTGATCATACACAAAATGGTATATGCATAAACCAGAATCTGTTCTTGAAAACGAAAATGCATAAAATTCTCTGGGACTTTGAAATAAAAAATGGATCACCTTATCCCAGCAAGAAGACCAGACCTAGTGTTGATAAACAAAAAAGAAAGAACTTGTCAACTGGTGGATTTTGCAGTTCCAGCAGATCACAGGGTGAAGCTAAAGGAAAATGAAAAAATGGACAAATATCTGGACCTTGCCAGAGAACTGAAAAAGTTATGGAATATGAAAGTGATACCAATTGTGGTTGGTGCACTTGGAACAGTCCCAAAGGGATTGGAAGATTGAGACCATTCAGAATACTGCACTGCTGCAATCTGCCAGAATACTCGGAAGAGTCCTGGAGACTCAGACTCCTCTGAAAGGCCATCAGTTTATACTGGTGTGAAAAAAATCACAAGGAGTGAAATGATAATAATAATCAGAAGAGTCCTGAAGACCTGAGGTGACTTGTTGTCACTCAGTCTCCAATGAAAAACCATCAACTTACACTGGTGTGAAAAACTCATAATAATACCAGAAGATGAAAAATCATCGTTGTATATACTTACAAAAATTAATCTGTCGAGATTCACAGAATTCTCGATATTGTTGTGGGTCCATGTTTCGAGACAAAAGTTCAGCACGCTACAAAATGAAACAAATGAATTAGACATTCAGAAAAAAAAGAAAAGAAAAAAGTTTATTGCATTTAAAATTCGGATGCATATTAATATTTTTTATATAAAACTCATTCAGGTCATTTGATACGGATCAGGTTAAAATTTAATATATATTAATACTCTTGTTCCTTAATCTTCCGACCATTATTATCTTGCAACACCCTTGAGTTAAAAATGAGACTGTCCAAATCATTCAAGATAAAATGCACAAATCTATTATTGTCAGTTTAATATTAGAAAAAAAAAAAATCATTTAGTTCTTTGTATTTTCGATTGATTGATTTCATGGAAATTGGTCCAAAAATAAAGAAATTCTGAAGAAATTTCTGAATTTTTTGTTTTGAATTCATTTGTGGTTTGACATATTTTTCGAGCAAAATAATGTCCGGTTTTGGAACCTAAATTTTATGTCTTTAAATTCTCGTAACTTTTGAACCACGAGGATATTTGCATAATTCAAACTCTTTTTCAGAGATCTCTATTTCAAACATTATTATATAAACTAGCAAATATATGCACCCTCCGTTGGGTGCAACTATTTAAGTTTTAATGTAATAAGATATATTAAATTAGAAAGGCCAATGAAACTAAATAGGAATGCAGAAAAAAAGATTTGGAACAGAGAGAGAGAGAGGGGGGGGGGGTAAAATAGAATAACTGAAACTCTTTCATGGCTAAATTTTCTTAATTTAATCCTTTAGTTAAAATAGAAAGTAAAGAATAAAGTGACAGTTATTTTTTCTTGTTAATGGATTTCGTTAAGATTTATTGAGTTTTTTAAAGTTTATTTATTAAAATCAATATTCAAATTAGCCTTCCCCGTTTACACTCTAAACCGTTATTTTGTTGTATATATAAATACAATTGCATGTTATTAGTATGTAGATATGGTTAACAGTATTAATAATGTAAAACAATTTTATTAATAATTGAGGTTTAAATAATAGTAAATTCATGGACAATCTAATGTATCTAGTTTCGGTTACAGACAAACACACAATCTACATTATAATAAGAGATATAGATATTAAAAAATCAGCTGGGAAAGTTAGTTATATGGTATCAAGTATTCCTATCAAATACGATTAATTTTCAAAAAGATCTATTTGACAGAAAGATGAGACACCCTTACAGGTACTACTATTCCAGGTCAAAGTGGACCTGGGAGTAATTGCAATGAAGGGGTACTCCACACTCTCCAGATCTTCAGAACTGGAGCTCACCATCAGATGCAGTTTAGTGTAATACCACAGATTATTACAAATTGATTAATCCTTTTATTAAGAAATATAAATTAATTTCAATACCAGTGTCTTTTCACCAACAACCAAGGGAGACAACTGCGTAATATAGAGTTACTTCCCCTGTTGATTCTTAGCGGTTCTTAGAAATTTTACGAAAATTGAGATCAATGTTTTTTAGACTATGGGTCTTCGACCCTTCAGTGGGTTGCGAAATAAATAAAATGGGATTGTAAAATAAATAAAAAATTGTGAACAGAGTTTTTCTTTGATTTACTCATTTCATATTATTATACTTCTCGATGTAGGTCACAGTAAAAGAAAAAGAAAAAAAAAGTTTGAAAAACACTGACAATAATCTTAGTATTAGCAACTTACACAAAGGGAGACAACTGCTATATATAATATGGAGTTATTTCCCTTGTCAGTAGTTTACATGGTATGTTCATAAAAAATGGAAGCTTTCATCTTTGAGAAATCTCTTAACATTTTTTTTTTCCTCCTTCAAAATAATGCCACAGGAAATGATATTAACTAGCGGAACCTGTGGGTATACTATAATATGATAATTTAATTATTACCACGTTTTATATGTTTACTTAAGAGCTATTGCATAATAGTTCAATATGTAAAAAATGTATGATAATCTTGATTTAACTGTCTCTCACTCTTTTCTTCTTTTCATCATGTTAAAACAGATTAGTGTTATCGCTTCCGTGCGCTCACCCTCTCTCTAGATCTGCCCTACTCTCTTTCTTTCTTATTATATTTTTTGTGTAGCATGTCCTTTTTCCCTTTCTTTGTTTATAATAAAATAATTTTTCAGCTGAGGTGATTGCACTCATAAAAAAAAAAAATAATTCGGCGGATAAGCAACACCAGATAATCCGGATTTACATTTTTGAATTTTATCTTTTTTTTTTACTAGAGGGTGTTGCAATATGATAACGGTCATACAATTAAGGAACACGAGTATTAATAAAAAGGGACAAACTGATTAATCTCAATCATTGGTTTATATAAGTAATAAAACCTATCTTTATTTCTATCCCAAAAGCGTGGAGGCGCTAGTCGTGTTATGGTTATCATCGTAGGAAATTGACATAGCGACCAGAGTTCAAATCCTGGACAAAGCTGTTTGCATTTCACATCTTATTATAATGGAGATTGTGGGTTTTTCTGTCTGTAACCGAAACTATATCAATACCCAAGTCACAATTCCCTTTGTTATTTACATTACATTCTCCATGATTTTATTTTTATTTAAACCTCAATTATTAGTAAAATTGTTTTACATCATTAAGGCTGTTAACAATATCTACATACTAATAACATACAATTGTATTTATATATACAACAAAATAGCTGTTTACAGTGTGAATGGGAAGGCTAATTTGCATATTGATATCAAAAATTTGATTTTAATAAATATATGCTTAGTATTATTGATTTCTAATTCTTTGGTTTTATCTTATTGAATATGAGCAAAAATCTCGGGAATAAATCTTAAAAGAAATCCATTAACAAGAAGAAATAACTGTAATTATTTTAACTAAATAGTTAAATTAGGAAAATTTACCACTGAAAGACGGGAGTAATGGAAAATGATGGAAGAGTTAGTTTCAAAGTTGTTCTATTTTCCGATTATACCCCCTCTGTTCCAAATCTTTTTATCTGAAATCTTATTCAGTTTCATTAGCCTTTCTAATTTAACATGATATTTTATTATATTAAAACTTAGATACTTGCACCCGGAGGGTGCATATATTTGCTAGTAGCACTAATGGAAAGGTATGCATCCAACTATTCTCCTCCCAGCAATGGGTCAATAGTAGGGCAGACTCGGTTCTTTAATCTTGGTTTAGAGTTTTAAAAAAAAGAGAGAAAAATGAATTAAATGAATACATTTCTATTCAGTAGTAAAGGATCAGTGAGATACAATACTAGTTTGTCAATCATTTGGAACAATGACTATTGCGGATGGCAGTGGTAGATAAAGGGTTAATAATAAACTTTAAGTGTTTTTCAACAAAAGTGGGTTTCGTGGGTGTTAATAACTTGAATAACTTCTTTTATCGCATTTTTTTAATTTTTTAATTTTATAAACTTTTGAAACTGCCACAATTTCTTTGTATTTAAATAATGAAACCATTTTACATCCAAGGGGAATAACTCAAAGGAAATAACGGAAGAGTTATGTTTCTTGTCAGATGAAGATTGATGATCAGAGGGTACTCACTTCTGCAATACATATAAAAAAGTAAGTAAAGTCGTCGGGGCGGCCTAATGTCGGTATCAGCCAATCAGCTAGGGAATATATCCCCTTTTCATTAGCGCTAGACCAAGGAGATTGTTTTTTTGCGTCTGAGGTGGAGCGCCACACCTACCATCAGCTCATTACTTTACCGCACAGATCCTGTGCTACTCATACGCTGAGTTGGCGAGGACCGGGATCGAACTAGGAACCTTGTGGTTTCTAGCCGAACGCTCTACCGACTGAGCTAACTATACATATACTTACTATAATAATAATAATAATAATAATAATAATGAAATTCTTGCGTACAGAGCCCAGATGCGCTACAACTAATCAATTCTTAATTCTTAATAATAATAATAATGAAATTCTTGCGTACAGAGCCCAGATGCGCTACAACTAATCAATTCTTAATTCTTATAATAATAATAATGAATTCTTGCGTACAGAGCCCAGATGCGCTACAACTAATCAATAGGGCATGTTTAGTATAATAATGTAAAACTGTCAGGAAAATAAATGTCTATGAATCATAATATGTATATATATATATATATATATATATATATATATATAAAATGAAAGTTCATTCGGGTCTCAAACCTGGCCAGGGGTAGTTGTTACGGTATAGCCACACTGATGAAAGGTGAAACCTCGAAAAAAGTGTCTGTGGATTACTTATTATATATATATATATATATATATATATATATGTGCGGGTGTATGGTGGGTGATATCAGGTGCAATGTTGGCAAATTTCATGAAGCTACCAAACTCGAGCCCCTAGGCACTTCACTCTTACGACCTTGGGTGGGAGAAGAGAAAGAAAATTAATGTATGACCGTAATCCCAAAGGAAAGGTCTCCAAAATATTTAGAAATCACAAAAACGTTTATTGTCTATTATCAAGGATGTTTACATCATTTTAAAGTTTCAACATGTATCTTTATATATATATATATATATATATATACATTCGGTTGATGCATTTTCTAGGCGCTGTGCCAGTTATTGTATGCCCATGAGGTTGAGGAAGTGTTGAACCTTATCATTGCAAGCTCCCCACACCACTTGCAAATAACTCACCATATACTTCCACTAATTAGCAATGGATTTCAGTCAGTTTAATGCCTTTTGCATTCTAAAACCAAATAACTGTGCAAACTTCACACTCACTAAGCCAAAACTGAGCATGGTCTGCGAGATGCATGCACAACAAACACAACAGTATTGCCAATAACTGCACAGTTTCCCTGTTTCCCCTGCACTTTGGAGTACTTATGTTTGGGAGGATCACCCTCATATTTTCCAAAGTCAACAAACAGAAAAACTTCATAGTTACCATAAGTCTTTCATGTTTCACTTCATCGACACTATCATCTTCAAATAACATCAGCAGTTCTCCTGAAAAAGAAAAAAAAACAAGAAATATTAGCAATAGGGATGAATGGCAAGAGAGTGTCAAAGGATTCCATGCTGTCAGCGTGCCTTGATGATGATGATATATTAATACATTTGAAAAATTTTATTGCTTGATGTCGATGGCATGAGATAGTGTTACGATTCATGTGGTGATTTTAGGGTTGTAGGTGAAAGTAGTTTTACAGTTGAGATCCCTTGTGGCATGAAGTTGATCCTTTCTTGAAGTAGAAAGATGTAGTATCAGTTTTAATCCTTGTCAGCTGATCTGTGCTAAAGAGATCGCTAGTCTGTGCCTCCAACGAGCAATTGTAGGACAATTTATCAATGCCTTTAAATAGTAAATACATTTTCGGGCGTTTTGATTGGCCGATTCAGCCAACGCTGTTTTGGGAGAATTTATAAATACAAGTTGTGAACTTCAGCACATTTTATACCCCAAAAATAGACCAATAGAAAGTCAAGTCTTTGATGCCTTGATGATGACCATGATGATGATCATGATGATGATATATTAATACATTTGAACAATCTTATTGTGTGATGGCATAAAAGCAAAGTTTTGGTTTGTTTTACGGCACACCAACCTCGATGGGTCATTTAATGCCAACTAAGTTTTGAAATAAATTCATTCTAATAATGGATACTCAGTTTTTTATAAACACATTTTTCTATTTAACCCATAGATGGGACCCTAACAGGTACTACCCCACTGGGTCAGAGTAGACCAGGGAGCAATGGTGATGAAGGGGTGTTCCACATTCCCCAAACCTCCAAGACTGGAACCTCACCATCAGATAAAGTTTAACATCATTCCCAGGACATGAAGACTCTCAGACACTGTCTTCTAGCACCCATATGATAAAAAGGGTTGGGGCTTGCCATAAGGACAATAAGGTTGGGGCAATCATATAGGTGCTAGGACTTGACATGACCAGCCAATTGATCGAAGGGGCCTCTCCGACCACCTGTCTAGTCTAAGTAAGGGTCTAAGTGGAGTGTTGCATGTCATGGACTACGCATCCACTAGGATTCCGTCCTTAAGCATCACAGGTTTTTACCCACAGCCAACAAGTGTCCCCATTGGGGGGTTCTTACCCCTTTGCAGAGGTGTATTCTAAAGACCCAGCAGACAGGGCTGTATAAATGCAAAGAAAAATGTAGTTGTATAATAGGGTAGGTTGATTTTTCATTTTTTAAAATACCAAATTCTCTCAAACAGCAAAAGTTGTATGTTGATATAATAAATACTGATACCAAAAACTAGATCTCTTACTTCCAACATTGTTTGAGGGAATAGCATCAAATATCGTCTACTAAAATGCACCAAAATTCATTGTTTTTCCAACATTTAGCCTAGAAATTGGTTAGAAAATTTAGCAATTTTAATATCTAAAACAGAAAAGATTGTCATTTTAAACGAAAAGAATGAAATATCATTACTAGAATTCAAATTGAAAATATGCCCCCCATCACCACCAACACCTCCAATATGCTGATTTTACCTACTAATTAAAAAAAAAAATCAAATTCTCTCAAATAGCAAAAGTTGTATGTTGATATAATGAATACGGATACCAAAAACTAATCTCTTACTTGCACCATTGGTTGAGGAAATAGCATCAAAGATCGTAAGTCAAAATGCATTAAAAACCCTCATTTTCACATTTGGCCCAGAAATTGGTTAGAAAATTTAGCAATTTCAATATTTAAAGCAGAAATTTATCTTACTAAGATAAAATAAATAAGATATTATAACTAGAATTCAAATTGAAAATATCCCCTTCATCATCACCGACACCTTCGATATGCTGATTTTTACCTCATTAATTAAGGTGTAACAGTGATAACATTTTAAAAGATTAAAATCTATTTCCTCAAATGAAGGCAAAGTTTTGAAAAAAAAAAATTTTGTGTTGTAATTCTTTTTGTTAATTTGCAACTTTCGCCACATGGGAGACATTACAGTTCTAAAATTGACCTACCCTAATGAAGGCAATGGCCAATAGGGATAAATAGCAAGAGAGATTCAAAGGATTCCATGCTGCCAGCATGCCTTGATGATGATGATGATGATGATGATATATTAATACATCTGAAAAATTTTATTGCATAATATTATAAATGCAAAGAAAAATGTAGTTGTATAAGAAGAGAAAGAAGCAGATGTTTCAACTTAGATGCCATGTTGCTTACAAAGTGAAAGAAAAAGGGAAAAATGACTTGAATCCCAAGATTTAACACACACACACACACACACACGCATGCATCCTTTTTCAAGTGGCCAATTATGCACTACATTAACCCCAAAATATCTTACTTTTCATAGCTCTACACATTTGTAGAGTAAGGAGTGAGTAGCTGAGAGGTCAGAGATTTAAAAAACAAAAACAAAAAAATCTCAGCTAATTATTACAGCCTATTAAAACTCGTAGACGGCTGGTTTAGCTTAGTTGGTAGAGCATCTTCCTAGCAACCGTTGAGTTCCGGGTTCAATACCGGCCCTCGCCAACTCAGTGTCTGAGTAGCATAGGTTGTATCTGTGCAGTAAAGTGGGAAGTTGATGATAGGTGTGGCACTCCACCTCCGATGCAAAAAACAACTCTCTGATGTAGCGCTAGTGAAAAAGGGATGATGATGGAGGTTGCATTTGAATACGGAATCAAAGAAGAGGGGAAATAAATAAAGGGGCGGGGGAGAATGGAGAAGGGGGAGAGGAGAAGGGGGTGAGAGAGGGAGAGAGGGGGAGAGAGAGAGAGAGAGAGAGAGAGAGAGAGAGAGAGAAGAGAGGAGAGACGAGAGAGAGGGGGAGGAGAGAGAGGAGAGGGAGAGAGAGAGAGAGAGAGAGAGAGAGAGAGGAGAGAGGAGAGAGAGAGAGAGAGAGAGAGAGAGAGAGAGAGAGAGAGAGAGAGAGAGAGAGAGAGAGAGAGAGAGAGAGAGAGAGAGAGAGAGAGAGAGAGAGAGTGTGTTATTTGACTAAGAGCAAAAGGGAAGAGTAAAAAAAAAAGTACAAGAATTGAAAGTTGTTTATGAAGATGATGTGTCAAAATACAAAGGTCAAAGGTTGAATTTTGTCATTTCAAATTATTTCCCTTCAAAATCTTACAAAAACTGATAATTGTATTGAGTACTATATGGAGGCGTGTGGCATAATGGTTAGAGTCATGGGAAATGGACTCGCCGAGCCGAGTTCAAATCCTTGACAAGGCTGTTTGCGTTTCACATAGCGCTCATACCCTTTGGGAAAGGTATGAATCCATATATTCTCCCTCCAGCTAGGGGTAAAATAGTAGGGCAGACTGGGGGATAGGTAACCAGAAGGAAAACTGAATTTAAAAACCTGAGGTCGATCGTTGATTGGGTTCGTGGCATTCTATGATGCACCAATTCTTTCCTATCGACTGTGCCAAAAAGTGTGGAATGGTCCAACAAAAGCCTTCACCACTATAAACAAAACACTGTGTGGGTTGTTTATTGGATTAATCCTTATGCATCGAAATCGACAAGAGCGTCTATTGAGCATTATTTTAGGCAGATGAGCACTAATACCATTTTAACCAGACAGAAGACCGATTCTAAATAAAATATAATAAATTTTAAAAAATTGGATTTTATGGCATGTCAACCCTTGTTGGGTTATTTTAGGCTAAAAATGTTTGTTTCATTTTTGATGGGTATTCAAATTTTTTATTTTTTTAAAAAGTTGTTGTTTTTGTAGAGTAGAATTGTTTGTTCAACCAACCCCCCCAAAGAAAAAAAGTTGCAGGGTGTTAAATCAGGGCTTCTGGCTGGCCACACTTGGGACCACGTTTACTTCTTGCTAATCATTAAATAAAGTAAAAAGTAAAGTCGTCGGGGGGCCTAATGTTGATATCAGCCAGACAGCGAGGGAGTCTATCCCCTTTCCACTTGTGCTAGACCAAGGAGATTATTTTAGCATCTGAGGTGGAGCGCCACACCTGCCATCAGCTCCTCACTTTACCGCACAGATCCCTGTGCTACTCATTCGCTGAGTTGGCGAGAGCCGGTATTGAACCATGAACCTTGTGATTCCTAGTTGGACGCTCTACCGACTGAGCTAAACTGGCCCCGAATGAAATTTTTAATGTAAACTAGAATATAGACATGAACTTAATAAATACCATACAACATGATCCCCAATGGTGCTAACATATTGTTAAAACCAATTACTAAAAAAGTATAAATATAAATACACAACATATATTACTTCCTAACTGTTAGGCATGACATAACCCCGGATAGGTTGATATGCCGTTAAAATCAATCAACCAATCAGTTATGCAACACCAACTAATACCATTTTTGTTTCAGATTTTAGTAGCCTATGTCAACCTTGTTTGAAAGAATAATGGAAAAGATCAGTTCACAACCCTCGTTCCATGGGGTCGAAGAGAGGCAAACATTATTCCAGTGATGAGGAAGTGAAATCTGTAGTGGAGCAGTGGCTCAAAGAACAGTCAACAGAATTTTACGGGGCAGGGATACATGCTCTCATTCGAAGGTGGAACATTACTATTGATAGAAACGGTGACTATGGGGAGAAGTAGGGATGTGATCCACAGAGGACCAGCTTCATTTTGATGTATGATACATGTTCTTGTGTTGGTAATTATACCTGTCCTAAACAAAATGACATTACTTTTTGACTTCCCTATGTGGAGAAGTTGGGATGTGATCCATAGAGGACCAGTTTCATTTTGATGTATGATACATGTTCCTGTATTGGTAATTGTACCTGTCCTAAACAAAATGACATTACCTTTTAACACACCTTGTGTATGTGTGTGTGTGTGTATATATATATATATATATTGTTTATTTAACAATAAACTACCCTGTGCTCCCTGGAATAACTTGTGAATGTGGGAAGATGTGCAAAACTTTAGCTGGACTAAAAAGCCACATTCGCACAGCTCACTGTTGTTGAACTTTTTTTTTTTTTTTTCAAGCAATGGCAATACTCAAGCACGAGTTTGCTGCCATCAGGTATGTATATATGTGAGTGTGTTTGTGTGTATATATATATATATATATATATATATATATATTTACCAACCCCTCCGCACGGGCAGGATGTGACACAAGGTCAATTTATTAAGCAGAGTTCAACAGATTTGAATTCAGAGTTTTCCTTCTCCTAGACCGGTTGCCTAAACAAGGTTAAAGAGCCCAGTCTGCCCTACTATTTATCCATAGCTGGAGGGAGAGTAGAATTCATACCTTTCCCAAGGGTATTAGCGCTAAGTGAAATGCAATTACCACGTCCAGGATTTGAACTCGGGGTGACAAGTCCATTTCCCATGACTTTAACCATTACACCACGTGCTTCCATTTGTGTGTGTATATAAGGTCTTTGGCATGTAATAACCCAATGGGTTAACATGCTGTAAAATCCACCCCACCAATTAAGTATTGAACATTGCTGCTTAACTTTGGTGATCTAGCAAGTATCAGTGCTTTCAGCTTGACAGTAATAATTATGGAATGAGTGATTATTAAGCAACAACAGGTACTGTATACAACCTGACGCCCCGTATACGAGACCAAGCAAAGCTTAGTAAATGACTTTAGACTAAATGCCTTATACTTCATAGAAAGTAAAGTGAAAATAAAAAAGGATTTGTTAATATTCAAGTTAAATTCTAAGAATTTAGAGCTGGTGTGTTGCATAATCTCCAAACTAGTGAAACTTGGGTAGATAAAACATCAGGTAAAATGATACATAATCACACATGAATGCCTGAATAGATTTATTTGAAACTATGTGCGCTTAGAATGAGAGAAGGAGGAAGGGGAGGTGAGGAGGAGGAGGATGTAAGTAGAATTTCGAAGAGACACTTGGAAAATACATTAACCACAAATTGGGAACATGTGGCCAGGGGGCAAATTGGTGCAGACAGTACAGGGGGAATTTAGTGTAAAGTCGGGAGAGGGGGGGGATGGGGGGAGAGGGGGGTGGGGTGATGATTTCAATGTCAATGAAGTTTTCAAGTGTTCACAGACTAAAGATCTGTGTTTGCAAATATGTGTAATGGAGTGAGGTAGACGAATGAGAAGAAAAACAAAATTGTGGTGGTGGGGAGTGAGGTAGAAGATAATGAGGGGAGGAGGAGACAGGGGGAGGAGGAAAGAAAGAGAGAGGGTAAATAGGAAGGGAGGAGAGAAGGAATTGGAGAGAGAGAGTAGAGAAGAGGGGAAGGGAGAGAGGGGGGAGAGAGAGAGAGAGAAAAAGGACGGGGTGGGGGAGAGTGAGGGAGAAAGAGAACCCGTCATTTAAGGCCTTATGCCAAATGAATGTTCATAATATCAAAACAAAGTAAATGGTTATATAAACGATACAGTTGAATATTCCTCAGTGATGAGAGAGAGAGAGAGAGAAAGAAAGAGAAAGAGAGAAAGAGAAAGAGAGAAAGAGAGAAGAGAGAGAGAGAAGAGAGAGAGAGAGAAGAGAGAGAGAAAGAAGAGAGAGAAGGTGGAGAGAGAGAGAGGGGTAGAGAGAGAGAGAGGGGTAGAGAGAGAGAGGGGGTAGAGAGAGAGGGGGGTAGAGAGAGAGGGGGTAGAGAGAGAGGGGGTGTAGAGAGGAGAGAGAGAGGGGTAGAGAGAGAGAGAGAGAGAGAGAGTGGTAGAGAGAGAGAGAGAGAGGGTGTAGAGAGAGAGAGGGTGTGGAGAGAGAGAGAGGGGGTGGAGAGAGAGAGAGGGGGTGGAGAGAGAGAGAGAGGGGGTGGAGAGAGAGAGAAAGAAAGAAT
>CM042152.1:80840978-80850978 GCA_023376005.1 Doryteuthis pealeii
GTTTTCGTCGTTTCTTTTGGGGAGGTTGGCCTTGTTTTTCTGCTCCTAGAAAAGAAAAAAAAGAAAAAAAAGAAGAAATTAATACAAAAGATATTTTTAATTATTTATTCTTTGTCTGTAAAAAGACATGTTTTTGTTTTCTTTAGGTTGGTTGATTTACACGGCATGTCAACCCTTGTTGGGTTATCTATTTAACACATAGATTGGACCCTAACAGGCACTATCACTCCATGTCAAGTGGACCTGGGTGTAATGGCAGAGAAGGGGTACTCCGCACTCCCCAAAACTCCAGAATTGGAATTCCAACACTAGATGCAGTTTAACATCATATCCAGGTTTGGTTTGGTTTACGGCATGTCAACTTCAGTGGGTCATTTAATGCCAACCAAGTTTTGAAATAAATTCATTCTTAATGGATACACAATCTTTTTTATATACACATTTTTCTATTTAACCTATAGAATGGACCCTAACAGGTACTACCACTCCAGGTCAAAGTGCACCAGGGAGCAATGGTGATAAGGGGGTGCTCCACATTCCCCAGGACACTAAGACCCTCAGCCACTGTCTTCTAGCACATATATAATAAAAAAGGTTGGGGGTTTGCCATAAGAACAATACTGCTGGAACAATCATATAGGTGCTAGGGTTTGATGTGACCAGCTGACTGATCAGATAGGGCCTCACTGACCGCTCGTCTACCCCAAGGGCCAAAGTGGAGTGTTGCATGTCATTGACCGCTCAGCTACCTAGATTCCGTCCTTAAGCATCACGGGTTGCCACCCACAGCCATTGGGGGAATTTTACCACTCTACAGAGGTGCAGTCGATATATTCTATAGCCCCAGGGCTGTTTTTTTCTTTAGTCCCAATTTGTTCATTATGGCTTTTGTAATATTTTTTTTTTTGGCTATTTTAAAAACCAAAACCTCCAAGAAAAGAAAAGATTGTGTCTGTTGCAGAGATTATTATTAAACTAGCAGGACCTGTGGATATAACTCAATATGATAATTTAATCATTACAACATTTAATATGTTTCATTAAGAGCTATCGCGAAATAGTTCAATATGTGAAAAGTATAATAATCTTGATTTAACTCTCTCTCACTCTTTATTTTCTTTCTTTTCTTCTTTTCATTATGTTTAATTGAAACAGATTAACATTATCACCCCCTCTCTCCTTCTTTCCTCTACTCTTTCTTTCTTATATTTTTTCTGGGTAGCATGTCCTTTTTGCTTCTTTTCTTTATAATAGAAACAGAATGGTCCATTATTTAAATGAGGTGACAACACTCATAAGAAATAAGAATCTGGTGGATAAGCAACACCAGATAGTTAGGATTTAAATTTTTGCCTTTCATCTTGGACGATTTGGATGGTCTCATTTTTAACCAGAGGGGGTTTGCAAGCTGATAACGGTCGGAAGATTAAAGAACAAGAGTATTAATATGTAGATTATGCTAATTAATACAAAAAAAATAGAATCACAACGATAACTATGATACAAAATATGTGAGGTAAAATTTAAATAGTCTAGTGGGGTTATTCAAGTGCATTTAACACATATGCAATAATTTATGCGACAAGCAAAGTGCGAGTCACATGATCTTTAATGGGAGTTTTTCAAACATTAAAACCTGCTACAAATGTTAAACTGTTTACACATGATGAAAAAAACAAACTCATTTACTAATTTATAACATTCCTTAATGACACCAAGAATTTACACAGTTATATGGTTTCAAGTATTCCTATCTAATACTAATAATTTATATACCATTCCCCCACCTAGGAACCACAAGGTTCCTGGTTCGATACTGGCCCTTGCCAACTCAGCGCATGAGTAGTACAGGGATATATACATATATATACACACACACACACACAAACACACACACCAATACGAGCAGGATGTGACACAATGTCAATTTTTTAAATGGAGTTTAACAGGTTTGAATTCAGTTTTCCTTCTCCTAGACTGGTTGCTGTACCAAGGTTAAAGAGCCCAGTCTGTCCTGCTATTTACTCATAGCTGGAGAGAGAATTGGATTCATACCTTTCCCTAAGGGTATTAGTGTCATGTGAAATGCAAACAGCTTCGTTCAGGAATTGAACTCGGGTTGACGAGTCCATTTCCTACAATTCTAACCATTACACCTCCATGTATACATATATATATAAGTTAATAGAAAGGAAATGAATCCGACGGTATGAGTATAGATAAAAGGATATGAAAACAACACAATATGCTGTTAAAGTGAAAATATTTTGTATCATATTCATAGCTAATATTGAACAATATTTCGATTTATAAAAATCATCTTCAGAGCTTGTTTTTTTTTTTTTACAAGAGCGGAGACAAAAATAATATGAATTCAAAACGAAAATATTGATGTTGCAAAAAACTACCGCATAACTTTTTTGCAACATTAATGTTTTCATTTTGAATTCATATTATTTTCGTCTCCGCTCTCGATAAGTCCGAAGTAAAAAAAAAAAAAAAAAAAAAAAAAAAAAGCTCTGATAATGATTTTTATAAATCGAAATATTGTTCAATATTAGCTATGAATATGATATAAAATGTTTTCACTTTAACAGCATATTGTGCTGTTTTCATATCTTTTTATCTAGACTCATATATATATATATATATATATATATATATATACATACATACATATGTGTATCTTTACTAAGCCCCCCCCCAAAAAAAAAAAAAAAAAGTTAAAACTGCTAATATGCATAAAATATTATACACACCAAATATGAATTTTTGTTTTTTCATAATTTTTTTCCTTACCAAATTCTCTGAAGCACTTCCTACTAATAAAGTTAAAATTTCTTAGAAGTAGAGAAGAAAAAAAAGTTTTATCGTATGTTTATATATATGTTTGTAAGTAAAAGTAAGGCAATAACTTTTCAGTGTGTCTAAGTACATCTGGTGCAACATAAAACCCCCGAGGCAGATGAGGGGTTTCTTTTTTTTTTTTTGAGGGGGGGAGGTGAAAAAATATATATCTTCACAGATGGTTAAGAAAAACCACAACAACAACGAAAAAAAAAAGCTGTGTCATTTCCATTTGGATGCCATAAAAATCTGATGCTGAGGCAACTTCTCAGATTAGGTTACATGGTATCAATGGGAAAAGGTTCACCAGTGAAGACATAGCAATGATCCTTTCAGTTTTGAAGGTCATTAGGGGCAGATCACCTGATAAAAAAAAAACGGGGGGTGGGGGGTGCCTATCAATTTGATATGTCAAGATTATTTATTCTAGTACCATGTAGTAGTTCAATGTTTAAAGGGTTGGAATGGATAGCTTTATGATCTTATAGAGGTATCTAGTAGTAAATGCCAGGTTGGTGAGGCTCTTTATCAAATGAGAGAAAAGCAGAGAGAGAGAAAGTAGAAAGAAACAGGGTGAAAGAGAAAGTGAGTATGTTAGAGAGAGAGAGAGAAACAAAGTACACTAGAGAGAGAGAGAGAGAGAGAAACAAAGTACACTAGAGAGAGAGAGAGAGAGAGAGAGAGAGAGAGAGAGAGAGAGAGAGAGAGAAACAAAGTACAGAGAGAGAGAGAGAGAGAGAGAGAGAGAGAGAGAGAGAGAGAGAGAAACAAAGTACACTAGAGAGAGAGAGAGAGAGAAGAAAGAGAGAGAGAGAGAGAGAGAGAGAGAGAAACAAAGTACACTAGAGAGAGAGAGAGAGAGAGAAGAGAGAGAGAGAGAGAGAGAGAGAGAGAGAGAGAGAAACAAAGTACACTAGAGAGAGAGAGAGAGAGAGAGAGAGAGAGAGAAACAAAGTACACTAGAGAGAGAGAGAGAGAGAGAGAGAGAGAGAGAGAGAGAGAGAGAAACAAAGTACACTAGAGAGAGAGAGAGAGAGAGAGAAAACAAAGTACACTAGAGAGAGAGAGAGAGAGAGAGAAACAAAGTACACTAGAGAGAGAGAGAGAGAGAGAGAGAGAGAGAGAGAGAGAGAAACAAAGTACACTAGAGAGAGAGAGAGAGAGAGAAACAAAGAGAGAGAGAGAGAGAGAGAGAGAGAGAGAAACAAAGTACACTAGAGAGAGAGAGAGAGAGAGAGAGAAACAAAGTACACTAGAGAGAGAGAGAGAGAGAGAGAGACAAAGTACACTAGAGAGTGAGAGAGAGAGACAAAAGTACACTAGAGAGAGACAAAGTACACTAGAGAGAGAGAGAGAGAGAGAGAGAAAGCCTCTCCAGAACAAAGGTCTCTTCCTTTTTGGGCAGAAAAATCACAGAGATAAACCAACTTTCATAGAGAATGAATAAAGAATTGTTGTTTTTTTGTTGCAACAAACTTTTGGCTTCAAGAATTTCTTCTGACAATCACACTCTTTGTTTTTAGAATTCACATGCCATTTTGACCTGTTCATTCTCCGACCCTCTTCTGGTGGATTATGCAATGGGGGGGGGGCACATGTGAATAACAAGGCATTTAATTAAGCAAAGAATTTTTTGAATGTTAATGATACTTCTCAAATCAAAACCTGCAAAATGTGTTATGATAAAAATCAAGGAGAGAGAGAGAGACAGAAGGAGAGAGAAAGAAGAGAGGGGAGAGAGAGAAGGAGAGAGAAGGGGGAGAGAGAAAGAAAAGAGGGGCAGAGAGAAGTGAGAGAGAAAGAGAGAGTGAGAGAGAAAGAGAGAAAGGTGAGAGAGAGAGAGAGGTGAGAGAGAGAGAGGTGAGAGAGAGAGAGGTGAGTGAGAGAGAGAGGTGAGTGAGAGAGAGAGGGGAGAAGGAGAGAGGGCAAGAGAGAAGAAAGAGAGAGAGAGAGAGAAAGAGAGAAAAGAGAGAGAGAGAGAGAGAGAGAGAGAGAGAGAGAGAGAGAGAGAGAGAGAGGAGAGAGAGAGAGAGAGAAAGAGAGAGAGAGAGAGAGAGAGAAGAGAGAGAGAGAGAGAGAGAGAGAGAGAGAGAAATACACTTACATAAAGACACCATGGAAAAAGGGAATGCCAAGAGAACTGAGATATTTTTGGCACCACCCCCTCATACATGAGAAGGTCTCTCTCTCTCTACATATACACTTGGCCTTGTATCAAACATTTTTGCATCATGGGAATGAGTGGGTGAATACTAGGGTGAGTCAAAAGTTTTGCAATATTCTGGTTGGGAAAGTGAAAAACCACACTTGGTGGAGTGACCTATTGTTAGCTAGACAGCGAGGGAGTCTATCCCCTTTTTCGCTAGCACTAGACCAGGGAGATGTTTTTGAAATGAAGCACCACACCTAGCACCAGCTCCCCACTTTACCACACAGATCAGATTACCCAATCTGTACTACTCACTGCACTGGGTTGGTGGGGACTGGTATTGAACCTGGAACCTTGCAATTCCTAGGCAGGTACTCTACTGAATGAGCTAAACTGGCAGTAAAAATAAATTTGCTCAAATCTAAGAAAATTGCACTCTGGATGACCAGGCAATAGCGAAGGAGGGGAAACCCATAAAAGGAAACGGCTGAATCTCTTAACAACAATGTTCAATGTGGGTACCATATTTGACGGTATATAGGATGTATTTTTCCCCAAAATTTTGGCTAAAAAAATAGCCCTGCGTCTTATACATTGTAGGTGAAGTTTGAGACCTCCCGTAGGTCTAGGCTAATCTTCTCTATGATGCTCACTAACCCAACTTACGCTCAGTACTTTTACCTACCCTAAACTCCATGCATCCTTATTTTATTGCTGGTATTGTTTTAATCAAGGTTAAACAGACTGTTTTCAACCAAAATATGCTTAAATACACTAAAAACTTTTTTTCCTGAATCTGACCTGCTGAAATGGGGGTGCGTCTTATATGCCATCAAATACGGTACCCACACTGAATATCGAATATATAAACAGTGAGTGAGAGAGTGTTCAGAAAGAGAGAGACAGATTAGAGACTTACTTGTAGAGGAGATGGTCTTACTTTATCACTTCATTTCTCTAGTTATTCTGGTTATTGCTTATTCTTTTCCCATCTCCTCTGGTTGTCTAGTTGCTGACAGATTCTTCTAAGGGCTTCTTTTGGGTTGATTTTAGTCATTGTAATTAAAACTAACAAGACTTTTGTTAGCTTGATCAAGCTTTGTATTTTATCTAGCCCAAGATTTTCCGCACAGTCATGATCGACCTCAACACGTCTGCTCTGCTTCAAAGTCAGGTTGGATCTAATTTCTAAACTATATTACGTGTTTCTCATGGCGTGTGAGATTTGGGTCAGTTGGGGTCATATAATGCTAATCAAAACCCAATGGAAATCTACCCACTTACGCATTTAACTCCAACGAACCTATTTCAAACTAACTACAGGGTCTGCTAACAATTTATGACATCATAAATTGTAACAGCAATACAAAATATTACTACAAGAATTAATTATATCAAAGCAAAAATTGATAACAGACATAAGAATAGCAAGTGTAAGTTAGGGTGTGACAGAAATGAAATAGTTCATCTATCTATACATATATAAAGAGCAGTTTGTGTGTATGTATGTCCAGAGAAAACTATGAAGATAAAACAGTTAATGACAAAGTAAATATATATACATATTCACTATCAGCAGATCTTGCTTTTCAAACAAAAATAATGAAGATTTGATTTATATTTGTGAAGATGAATAAAAAATGAAATTTATTTGATAACAGGAAGAAATTTGTTTTTGCATTTAGCATTTTAAATAGGAGACATTAATTTTTCTTTTTAGAGTGTCCAGATCAATGCAAGGTCTTTTTTTACATAGGGATTTGAATGGGGCATCCTGCAAGGATACAACTTGTGATTCAACAATAATGGATCTGCGAGACTCCTTTTTTTTTTTTTACCCAGGTGATGCCAGGTAGCAGCTTCTAGTCACATGATAAATCAATTCAGCACAAAAATGTACCACCCCCACACTAATAGGTACTACCACTCCAGGTCAGAGTGGACCTGGGAGTAATGGTGATGAAGGGTGCTCCAAATTCCATAACCTCCAGAATTGGAATTTCATCATCAGTTAGGGTTTAACATCATACCCAGGACATGATGACACTCAGCCACAGCCTTCTAGCACATATATGATAAAATGGGTAGAGGGGTTGCTATTAGGATAATAGGGTTGGGACAATCATATAGGTGCTAGGGCTTGACATGAACAGCTGATTGATCAGAGATGGCCTCTTTGACCACCCGTCTAGCTTAAGTAAGGGACAAAGTGGAGTTTTGCATATCATGCTCATCCACCTGGGTTCTATCCTTAAGAATCCCGTGTCGCCACCCATGGCCAACAGGTGGCTCCATTGGGGTGTGGTCTTACTTCTCTGCAGAGGTGTAGTCTGTGTATTTTAAAACCTCATAGCCAATAGGGCTGGGTAAAATATGGAAATAAATCCGATGGTATGTAGGAATAAGAGACAAAGCATTCCAAAAAGATAAATTTATTCTAGATGGTAAAGTATAGGTTTGATTTGATTTGGTTTGGTTTGTTTTACGGCATATCAACCTCAGTGGGTCATTTAATGCCGACAAAGTTGTGAAAGAAATTAATTTTTAATGCATAATACAATCTTGTTTATCAACTCATGTTTTTCTATTTAACCCATATATGGGACCTTAACAGGTACTACCACTCCGGGTCAGAGTGGAGCAGGGAGCAATGGTGATGAAGGGGTGCTCCACATTCCCCAAACCTCCAAAACTGGAACCTCACCATCAGATAGAGTTTAACGTCATTCCCAGGACATGTAGACCCTCAGTCACCGCCTTCTAGCACCCATATGATAAAAAGGGGTTGGGGCTTGCCATAAGTGCAACAGGGTTGGGGCAATCATATAGGTGCTAGGGCTTGACATGACCTGTGTATTCTAAAACCTCACAGCCAATAGGGCTGGGTAAAATATGGAAATAAATCCAATGGTATGTAGAAATAGGACACAAAGCATTCCAAAAAGATAAATTTATTCTAGATGGTAAAGTATAAAATCTTCATCTGAACATCAGGATGAATATGTTGTCTAAATAGTGATGGAAAACTTTTCAAAATGAAATAAGAGATGGGAAAGTATTAGAGAAAAATGTTCTTTTTTTTTTTCGTTAGTAACATTTGAAAAAAAATTTTTTGACTTATTTTTTTATTTACTTATTTTTTAGAAAGTTGCTGTAATTGGTAATCAAAAGAATATTTGGAATGTATGTAATTTCATTGAAAATCATCCTTTGATTTTTTTTTTTTTCATTCCGTGGAATTTATACGAGTCCTGCTAGTCATTAGTAATGTATAAAATGTCAACAACATGGGATACTTACTTTACTAAATAATTTATTAATTATCATCATCATGATTAAAAACAAACAGTAGTGATCCATAATGAGTATTAATGTCAAAGATGTTAATATATCCTTAATAAATTATATATATATATATATATATATATATATATCGTTAATAAATTATTACGGACTCTCTCGTAGATTTCGACGCATGAGGGTTTATACAATGAACACCCACACAGTGATTTGTTTATAGTGGTGAAGACTTGTGTTGGACCATCCGCACTTTTTGGCACAGTCGATAGGAAAGAATTGGTGCATCAAGGGTTGCCACAAACCCAATCAACGACCAACCTCAGGAAATTTGAATTCAGAGTTATCCCTCTCCTAGACTGGTTACCCACCCAAGGCTGAAGGGCCCAGTCTGCCCTACTATTTAACCCATAGCTGGAGGGAGAATATATGGATTCATACCTTTCCCAAGGGTATTAGCGCTATGTGAAATGCCAACAGCTTCGTCTAGGAATTGAACTCGAATCAACGTGTCCATTTTCCACGACTCTAACCACTAGCCCACGTGCCTCCATTAATAAATTATATATATATATATATCCTTGATAAATAAGTGACATTTGAAGTATTTAATGATAATATAACAGTTTGTAATTTATCATTTAGAAATGTCAAAAACAAATCTGCTGCATGTGAACACTTTCTCGTTAATGTGGCCATTTAAACAACATTCTTTGTAGAGTGTCAGTCTAGGAACTACAAGGTTTCTGGTTTGATACCAACCCTGGCCAACTCGGTGCATGAGTAGCACAGGGATCTGTGTGGTAAAGTGGGGAACTGATGCTAAGTGTGGTGCTACACCTCAGATGCAAAAAGAATCTCTTTGGTCTAGCCATAGAGAAAAGGGGATAGACTCCCTCGCTGTCTTGCTGATACCAACTTTAGGCCACCCCTGACGACTTTACTTTTAGAATGAAGGGGTGACTGTGGTATAATGAGTCTGATAGTGTGTATGTGCGTTTACCCAACCTCTCCACCACAGGATGTGGCACAAGGTCAATTTTATGTGGAGTTTAACAGGTTTGAATTCAGATTTGCCCTCCTAGACTTAGTTATTTTGCTGTTTTGTTTTACTGCACATTAACCCTTTTCGGGTTATGTAATGCCAAATCAAGTCATTTTGAACTCTTGTTGCTTAAGTGGTCACCCAATTAAGTATTAATCAGGCTCATCGCTGCTTAACTTCGGTGCTCCTATACTGGTTGCCATACAAAAGTTAAAGGGTCCAGTCAGCACTACTATATGTATTGCATGTTCATATAGCGCTAATACCTTTGGGAAAGGTATGCATTCAACTATTCTCTCTCCAGCTATGGGTAACATAGCTGGAGAAAGAGAATAGTTGAATGCATACCTTTCCCAAAGGTATTAGCGCTATATGAACATGCAACCAGCCTCGTCCAAGATTTGAACTTGTGTTACTGTGGCCATTTCCTACAATGATAACCATTACACAACGAGTGAAAAAAATTTTAAGCGGAGCACAGCTGGTTTTAATTCAGAGCTTTCTTTCTCTTAAACTGGTTACCTAACCAAGGCTAAAGAACTCAGACTTCCCCACTATTTTATCCATAGCTTGCCGGGGGGGGGGGGGAGAGGGGCAGAGTAGATGTATTCATGCATTTCCCCAGGGGCATTAGCATGAAGTGGAACACAAGCAGCCTCTTC
>CM042152.1:80855978-80863478 GCA_023376005.1 Doryteuthis pealeii
GAGAATACTGAGTGTAAGATAAGGAAAGAATGCAATCCCCTATATTAGTTCTTCTCATAGCCAGTCTACCCAACCGGTGATTGGTGGAGTACTATCTGCCGGTCCACAGGTATCAAACATGATTTAAAAAAAATTTTTTTATAGTTTTGAAGTACATCAAACGTACATATAAACTTTAATTGGAAATATATTTCTAAAAATATAAATTTCGTTCATTTTCTGCTAATTTACCATCTTTTAGTAAATTTTGACGTTCTCCTGTGGAAGCCAACACATGGACATGCTAAAGTAGGACGCCCACTAAGGACCTACATTGACCAACTATGCGAGGATTCGGGATGCTGCGCATAGTACCTCCCAGGGGCAATGAGTGATAGGGAAGGTTGGAGAGAGATTGCTATGGATATCCGTTCTGCTTGTGCAACATGATGATGATGAGTAAATTTCAGCCCTGCCATGTTGGTCTCCAAAGAGAAGGGCAACTATTGAATGCAAGTCGTCACCACTTACTGAAATAAACCTAACATATATGGCCACTCTCCTCTATAGAACCAAGACAAATAAGAAACAGTTTCACTGTTCCCATTGACTCTACACTTTAGTTTCTATTCATGATAGATTTCTGTATGAAATAAAGTTGATTTTAACATGCCTACATAAATACTTGGGCTGACTTCTGATTTAGGTCGGTAAAATTAAAGCGGAAAGTTTTTTGGTGGTACCCAATGACAGTTTAACTACAGTTTATGAATTAATATTTTGAGAATTGGGTTATTTTAGGGGATTAAGGTTGTTTTTAATTACATATTGCTTAAAAAAAAACAAAAAAAAAAACAAACAACAAAAAACCCAAATTACTATACATTTAATTAACCATTGAAATTAATTTTTGAATCTATTATTGAGACAGTTGTTTGTGTTAGTATTGCAATGTATAATTTCAATTAAACTTAGTTTTAAAAAATATTTTTCAACATTAAATGTATAGTAATTTGGGTTAATTTGTTTTTTTTGTTGTTTATTTTTTTTTAAAGCAATACGTAATTAAAAACAACCTTAATCCCCTAAAACCATAACCCAATTCGCAAAATGTTAATTCATAGACTGTCATTGGGTACCACCAAAAAACTTTCCGTTTTAATTTTCCGACCTAAATCAGAAGTCAGCCATGTCAATCAGTCCACAACTTCCAAAAGTTTGAGAAGCACTACTTTAGGTACCACCAAAATATGTCACGTGATCAGTTTTGGACATATTGAAGGAAGAAACGTAAATATTTTTGAACTTTTATTTTTTAAATCTCGCAAAAAATAAATAAACTAACAAAGCGTTGTTACAAAGAAAAACAGTTAATTCAAAGATCAAATTATCCGATTGAGAAAAAATTACTCACCGTTATCTTGAAAAACAAATAAAACAGTCCGTTTTTTTAGATGAGGTTTGATTATTTGGATTATTCGGACTATTGTCTTCATCTTTAATTTTATCTACACATTTCGACCAATGTGTCCTCCGGCCTTCTTCAGGTGTTTCTTGTCGAACTCTGGAACCTTCTGTGAAGGCTCCAGAGTTCAACAAGAATGTTCAGAGTTTGAGAAGGTTCCCAAGTTCGATGAGGACAATAGTCCGAATAATCCAAATGATTATTTGTTTTGTAAAATAAAACGTTTTTTCCTCATTGAATTACAGACTTATTGATTTAAAAAAAAAAATTAAATAATCTGAGGTTCTGCGATGAAACATTTTCACAATGTGGCAAATTCTTTAGATCGTATCTTATAAAAAGCACCAAAAGATGCACTCACTCACCTTGTCTTTTCGGAGAAGAAACAAGAAATCTTCTAAACTGATGAAACGTCCATTCCTCTTAGTGGCAACATCAGATGCTTGATATAACTAAGAAATAAAGAAAATTCATTTGAAAAAGAAAATTAAATTAAAAAATAAAAAAAAAAAAAAAAAAAAATTGGGGAACAAAATTGTGAAAAAAAAAAAAATAAATTAGAGAAAAAAATTAATGGGGAGTAAGGTAAAGTCCGGGGGTCAGATAAAGTACGAGGGTGGGGTCAGATAAAGTCCGAGGGGGGAGGGGTCAGATAAAGTGGGTAGAAAATTCAAACATTTTAAACATTGAATTGGCCAAAAATTACGACAGAAGATGAGTCTTACGAACTTAAAAACAAAACACGTTATTAAAAGTTTAACTTTTTTCTAAGAAATCAATACCCAAAAACATTAAATACACTATATACAGAAAAATTACAATTTCAATGCAATATCCTGTTTTTGTTGAAAATATGAGAGAGAGAGAGAGAGAGAGAGAGAGAGAGAGAGAGAGAGAGAGAGAGAGAGAGAGAGAGAAGAGAGAGAGAGAGCGTTTAAAAAAATGATTGTTGATTGTTCGGAAAATTTGATAAAAAAAAAATCAGATAATTATCCCATTTGAACAAAAATGTTCGGTGTTCACTTATTAATGAATAAATTCTATAACGCATGACTTGTTTTATTTTAAAAAATTGCATTTTTTTTTCAGGTTACTTGCGCCCCCATCTTTTGGGGACTAAAAACAGTGTATTTAGGACAATCTCTTTCTCAATATATATATATATATATATATATATATACATATATGGTGTTCGGGATAAATTTGACATATTTATATTTGATTATTTTTCTTCGAAGGTTGGAGGTATTGATGCACACTATGCATCATTTAAAAACTTGGACCCTTCTTCATTCATATACATGATGACAGATAGAATGGATGACTGGAACCCACCTGAATCATGGAAGAGAATAACTTATATCATGATGATCTGCGCCGGCCATCAAAATAAGGAGATTATAGTTGCTGCCCAATACTCCCTGAACATTGTAAAAACAATCAGGCATGAACTGGAGAATTGCAATGGAGACTACGAGGCTGCGGCTAGACGAAAGCAACATAACAGACGATCCTATTGCGTTCGTACAGCAGAATTCCTCGTATTTTTCAGAGAGGGTATCAGGTCGGATTCAGATGTCTACGTGGAGTTGCTAAACACTGTAGTCAAGCACTGGATAACAAGGGTAGCCAATGGTAGGCCATATGTATGGCAGCGGGATTCGGCCCCCTGACACACCTCTGGGAAAAGTCAAAAATGGTTGTTGGTGAATTTTTACGACTACACCAGTCCCAATGTTTGGCCCCCGAACTCCCCAGATCTTAACCCCTTGGATTATTATGTATGGGGGTGCTGTTGAGAAAGACACCAATCGCCGTGCCAGTACAACAAAAGGCCCAGTTAATCAACAGAAGTAAGGTAGGTTTTTGAGACCGTTCCCAGGGAAACTGTAACATCAGCTTGCCCCAGGTTCCAGAGCAGGATTGAGGCTGTGATCGACGCTCATGGCGGTTATTTTGAGTGAAACTTGTTGACAGTGGTGTAATTTCCGTGCCTGTTGAATTTCTTTATAATCCATTATATTTTGTAGTTACCAAGCACTTTTTCTTTTTCCTTTTTGAAACTGTCAAATTTCTCCCAAACACCCTCTCTCTCACCCACACATTCTCTCTTTTCTCACCCCCTCTCTCTCTCAGGCATAGCCCTAAATACACTGAGTGTTTTAGTCTATCTATTAAAACAAAAAATAATGATGTAGGGGGTGGCGAGACTTTCAGAACACTCAGTACAACAGGAAAATGGAAAGAAGAAATTGACACCCACTGTTCCTTTCTTAATTTTAACTTAAAAACAAAAGGAAAAATATATTTTTTTAAAGTGAATTTTGTTCTTTGTAGAAAAAGAATTTGAAAGAGTGCAAATTAAAAGATAAACAATTTTTAATTAACTATAACGAATTTAATTTTTAAAATAAACATTTAGTGCCCCTCCCCCCCCTGCCCGCTGTTGAGGTGGGCACAATAGTGTGGTTTTTCTAAAGGAACCCATAATGTTTTGGGAAAGGAAATTTACATGTCTTGAGAATGGTATTTGAAATATGTTCTTACAGTTAAAACATTTTAGTATAGAATTAAATATGAAAGTTTTGCAACCCCCCCACATATTGTTTTAACTTTTTTGTTTTGAAGATATAATATAAGAGGGTGAGTCAAAAAGTAATGCCATTTTGTTTGGGACAAGTATAATTACCAACACAGGAACATGTATCATACAGCAAAATGAAACTGGTCTTCTGTGGATCACATCCCTACTAATCTACATAGTTACCGTTTCTCTCCACCTTCGAATGAGAGCATGTATCCTTGCCCTGTAAAATTCTGTTGACTGTTCTTTGAGCCACTTATTCACTACAGATTTCGCTTCCTCGTCACTGAAATAATGTTTGCCTCTCAAATTCTCTTTCATACGACCGAAGGGATGATAGTCCGAAATCTGATGAGTATGGAGGATGCGGTAAAGTTATCCAGCTGAATGAGGCGATTTTATCCCTGATGCTTGTGTGTGGTCGAACATTGTCATGCAGAAGAAGGACATTGTCGAGTGACAAGTTGGGAATTACTTGCTCTAAGCTTCGTCAGGGTCTCAATGTAGGCCTTAGTTTTATAAAAAAAAAAAACTTTACATGAAATAAAGAAAATAGCATTACTATTTGACTCACCCTCGTATAAGTTATGTAATCATTTTACCTCTAAAAAATCTTGAGAAATTGAATTATGTAATTATTTTACACAAAAAAACAAAAAAAAAATATAAAAGGGTGACAAGACTTTCGGACCACCATGTATTTCAAATCCAAAATACAGTGCTACCTTGACCAATGAGTGCTTCAGCTTACGAGTTTTCCGAGTTACGAGTTGTCATTCGGTTGATTTTTTGCTTTATGTTGGGAGCTAAAATTTGAGGTACAAGCGAGCTTCAGATAAGCCTATGTATAAAATTTCACTAAGAACATTTAAGTTTCCAAATTTATCCCGCCAAAGAAGAATATCTATAAAAAAAAGGTACTACCACTCTGGGTCAGAGTGGATCTGGGAGCAATGGTGATGAAGAGGTGTTCCACATTCCCCAGACCTCCAAAACTGGAACCTCACCATTAGAGTTTTACGTCATTCCCAGGACATGTAGACCCTCAGCCACAGCCTTCTAGTACCCTTGAGCATCACAGGTTGCAACCCACGACCAACATGTGGCCTCATTTGGGGGTGGGGGTCTTACCCCTCTGCAGAGGTGCGGTCAGTGTATACTAAAGCCCCAGTCGACAAGGCTGACAAACATTGGTCGAAAAAAGATTTAGACAAATATAAATTTGTTAATTCCGGTTTCGGCCATCAACTCTTATCAGAAGGGATTTGATTTATGGCCATTTACATTTCAAGACTGAAAGGTGTGTGGATGCCATAGGATTGGCTTCACTTGTTAACAACACTTGAACTTCAAAAAACTTAACGATTTAAACATTCGACATTGCATGTGTCTATAAATAGTTTCCAATGTTTGTTTTTTCTTTTGTTGCCCCCCCCCCTTTTCTCGTTAAGCAGGAAAAATCAGTCTAAAAACATAATGCGTTCTTAAATAATACATTTTAAAAACATTTTGATATTTCAGTGTTAAAATGTCATATTTATGGGTAGTTTATGTTTGTTGTTGAGAACTTTTGGGGTGAGGGCTTCAAAACATAATATCCATAAATCTGTATAAGTTTATGGAATTGATGTGGTGTTTGGTAATTATTTCCAATCTTCTCTATTATTTGACATCCATGCACGACTCGCCATACACTTCCATTAATTGGTTATAAATTTCAATCGGCTGAATGTATTCTGAAACCGAATGACTGTGCGAATTTCACACTTGACTGGAGCGCCAACCGGGAGCGCCATCAGAAACGACCGCCAACCTAAGACTAAGCATGCCAGCGAGGCACGTGTTGGGACAGGTGCATTCACAAACACAACAGTGTTGCCAATAGCCGCACTAACAGTTTCCCAGCGCCCCCCACCAATCATTTTGGAGACTTTACTTTTAGGATTACCCTTATATATATATATATATATATATATATATATATATATATAAAAAATAGCTGAGTCATATCAAGTAGATGCCTTGTTAAAAGTGAATGAAAATTGTCTCAAATGAGCACAGGTGAGAAATTCATAAGTGAGGATAAGGTGCCTTACCAGGGAAACCATCTGGGAATGGACAATCTCTTCCAAGAGAACAGCAGATTCATGCAGTGGCTTACGACAATCACCAAATCCATGCCTGAAAACAGAAAGAGAAAAAAAATCATGTATTTTAATTTGGTTGGTTGATTAGATTTTATGGCATAACAACCCTTGTTGGGTTATTTTATGCCGATGACATTTTGTTTTATTCATTCTCGTTGGGCATTCAATTTTTAAAAAACTCATTTTTATCTATTTAACCTATAGATAGGACCCTAACAGGTACTACCACTCAGGGTGAGGATGAGCCTGGGAGTAAAAGCGATAAAGGGGTACTCCACATTCCACAGAGTTCCAGAATTGTTTCTTCACCACTAGATGCAGTTTAACATCATCTCTAGGACACTAAGACCTTCAGCCACCGCCTTCTAGCACATATACGATAAAAAGGATTAGGGGTTTGCCATAAGGGCAACATGGTTGGGACAATTATATAGGTGTTAGGGCTTGGCGTGACTAGCCAATTGATCGAAAAGGGCCTCTCCGACCGTCCGTCTAGCCTAAGTAAGGGGTAAAGTGGAGTGTTACATGTCATGGACTGCTCAGCCACCAGGATTCCATCCTAAAGCATCGAGGATCGCCATATAGAGCTAATACCCATGGGAAAGGTACGTATCCAACCATTCCCTCTCCAGCTATGAGTAAATAGAGCAGACTGGGCTCTTTAAGCTTGGTATTGCAACCGGTCTAGGAGAAAGAAAACTGAATTAAAATCTGTTGAACTCCGCTTAAAAATTTACCTTGTGTCACATCCTGTTCATGCGGAGGAGTTGGTAAATACATACATAGGACTCCTTTTTTTCGGGGGGAAGAGGGGAGGGAGAGGTCTTACCCTTCTGCAGGATATGCAGGCAAGTGTATTCTAAGCCCTGCGACAGGACCGGTTTAGCTCAGTCGGTAGAGCATCCAGCCCGGAACCACAAAGTTCCGGGTTCGATACCGACTCTCGCCAACTTAGCGGATAAGTAGCACAAGGATCTGTGCGGTAAAGTGAAGAGCTGATGGTAGGTGTGCGCTCCGCTTCAGACGCCCAAAACAATCTCCTTGGTTTAGCGCTAGTGAAAAAGAGATAGACTCCCTCGTTTTTGGTTAATACCGACTTTAGGCCACCCCGACGACTTTATTTACTTTATCATGACCCCAAAATGTGAAATGTTTTTGATAAAATCTTTTTGGAACTTGATACTTTATTTTACGAGGAAGACTTTTGCAGAAAAAGACAATTTTTAGTTCATTAGATGTACAATGGCTTCAAAGCCTGACCAAGAGGAGGAGGAGGAGGGGAGAGTGTGTCAGGTGGGGGGGTTTGGTGGTGAGGGGTGAGAGGG
>CM042152.1:80868478-80875978 GCA_023376005.1 Doryteuthis pealeii
ACATATAAGTAAAAAAAAAAGTCGGTATCAGCCAGACAGCGAGGGAGTCTATCCCCTTTTACCTATCGCTAGACTAAGGAGATTATTTTTGGCGTCTGAGGTGAAGCGCCACACCTATCATCAGCTCCCACTTTACCGCACAAATCCCTGTACTACTCATACGCTGAGTAGGCGAGGACCGGTATTCTATTCCGATATTCTACCGACTGAGCTATAATATATATATATATATAATATATATATATATATATATATATATATTATGTGTGTGTGTGTGTGTGTGTGTGTGTGTGTGTGAACCCGATTAGGAATAGCAAGGTTCGTGGTTCGATACTGGTACAACTCAGTGTATGATTAGCACAGCTTACATCGATCTGCTATATGCAGATTCTGGATGCTACACAGAGGACCTCCCCGGGGTGATGATTGATAGGGATGGTTGGCGAGAGATTGTCATGGATATCCGTGCTGCCAGCACAGCATGATGATGACAATACAGGGGCAGGTTTAGCTCAGTCGGTAGAGCATCTACCTTGAAATCGCAACCCTTTTTATCATATGGGTGCTAGAAGACGGTGGCTGAGGGTCTTCATATCCTGGGAATGACGTTAAATACTAGCAAATGGTGAGGTTCTATTTCTGGAGGTTTGGGGAATGTTGAGCACCTCTTCATCACCATTGCTACCAGACCCACTCTGACCCGGAGTGGTAGTAACTGTTAGGGTCCAATCTATGGGTTAAATAGAAAAAAAATAAACAGAAAAAAAATTTACAGAAAAAATTGAGTTTAAAAGTTTTCTTACAAACTATCGTTGCGAATCTTTCAAAACTTTGTCGGCATTAAATGACCCACCGTGGTTGATATGCCGTAAAACCAAACAAACAACTTTACCTTCAATATCCTTTATCATGACAATCATTTTTTTATTATGATCAACTATACATTAATACTCGTGTTCCTTAATTGTATGACCGTTATCATCTTGCAACACCCTCTGATTGAAAATGAGACCATACTGATTATGTGCGTCAACACCTCAGCTAAATAATGGATCGTTCGATTTATATTAGGAAGGAAGGAAGAAAGAAAGAAAGAAAGAGGGGTGAGCGTGTGGAAGCGATAACGCTAATCGGTTTTAATCGAACATAATGAAAAGGAAAGGAGAGAGGGAGAGAGAGTGGGTGGGAGAGAGAGAGAGAGAGAGTGAGAGAGAGGGAGTGGGAGAGAAAGAGTGAGAGTGAGAGAGAGAAGAGAGAGAGAGAGAGAGATGAGAGAGAGAGAGAGAGAGAGAGAGAGAGAGAGTGAGAGAGTGAGAGAATGAGAGAGAGTGAGAGAGAGAGGGTGAGAGAGAGAGTGATGGAGTGAGAGAGAGAGAGTGAGAGGGATGGAGTGAGAGAGAGAGAGTGAGAGGGAATGAGTGAGAGGGAATGAGAGAGGGTGAGAGAGAGAGAGTTAAATCAAGATAATTATACTTTTTACACATTGAACTATTTTGAAATAGCTCAAAAGTAAACATATATCAAACGTTGTAATAATTAAATTATCATACTGTGGTATATCTACAGGTCCTGATAGTTATTTATTATTATGTTCAACATTTTGAAAGAAATAAAAAAAAGAACCTGTAGAAGACAATGAACAATGTGCAGGTATATTGTCATGATAAACACAATGGTCACACAGTATACAAACTCACTCACGGGAATCTGACTGAGTACACCCGTTAAAGAGTGTTAATGCAGGTGCTGTAAGCCCCACCCCCACCCCACGGATTGGTTGCAAAGTTGAATCAAGACTGCACAACCGGTTCTCTAAATATTCAAAATGGCTGTATGCATTCCAGACAGACTTAGCATTAATAGAAAGAGAACATTATTGAAAAGTCAGTCGTGAGAGAGAGAGAGAGAGAGAGAGAGAGAGAGAGAGAGAGAGAGAGAGAGAATTTAAGTAATGACTAAGTATTGCAATTGAATAGAAATCTAGGTATTAAATAAGAACAGAGAACAAAGTCGGTCAGTGAGTTGCTTTATAAGAGAGAGAGAGAGAGAGAGAGAGAGAGAGAGAGAGAGAGAGAGAGAGAGAGAGAGAGAGAGAGAGTTTTATACTGCTTGAAAAGGTAAAAGTAGATATAGAAATGATAAGTAAAAAAAAAAAAAAAAAAAGGAAAAAGAAAAAGTAAACTAAATTTCTCAGGTAAAAAATGTAACGATCACAATGTTCTTATTTTGCTTCCGAAACTTCATAGTTCCGAACTTCTTTGTCATTTGTCAACTGTAGTTCGCGACACAGGAAGTCCCACATTAAACAACATACGGATAGGAATCTACATACACATCATTTACATTTATGGTTTAGTTTCTTTGTTTAATTGCATATCAACATTCGTGGGTTATATAATGCCAAAGCCATCCTAATATTTTAAAAAATAATGCAGTGGTACTATTTAACCTATAACTGGTGGAATGAGGAGGTTCATACCTTTCCCAAAGCTGGTTGGTTGGGTTTTACGGCATGACAACCCATTGGGTTATTTTATACCAAAAATGTTTTGTTCTAGTCATTCTTAATAGATACTCAATTTTTTATACATTTTTTAAAAACTTATTTTGTTCTATTTAACCCATAGATTGGACCCTAACAGATACCGCCCTGTTGGCTGGGGCGTTAGAATGTACCGACTGCACCTCTGCAGAGGGGTAAGACTCCCCCAATAGGGCCACCTATTGACCGTGGGTGGCGATCCGTGATGCTTAAGGATAGAACCCAGGTGGATGAGCAGTTCATGACTTGCAATACTCCACTTTGGCCCTTTCTTGGGCTAGACGGGCGGTCGGAGAGGCCCCCTCCGATCAATCGGCTGGTCACGTCAAGCCGTAGCACCTATATGATTTTCCCAACCCTATTGCCCTAATGGCAAACCCCAACCCCTTTTTATCATATATGTGCTAGAAGGCGGTGGCTGAGGGTCTACATGTCCTGGGAATGACGTTAAACTCTATCTGATGGTGAGGTTCCAGGTCTGGAAATGTGGAGCATTATCTTTGCTCCCTGGTCCACTCTGACCCGGTGTGGTAGTACCTGTTAGGGTCCCATCTATGGGTTAAATAGAAAAATGCATTTATAAAAAATTGTATTATCCATTAAGAATTGATTTATTTCAAAACTTTATCGGCATTAAATGACCCACTGAGGTAGATATGCCATAAAACAAAACAAAACAAAACCTAACAGGTACTACCACTCCGGGTCAGAGTGGACCTGCGAGCAATGGTAATAAATTGGTGTGCCACATTCCCCAGAGCTCCAGAATTGGAACCTCACCATCAGTAGAATTTAACGTCATACCCAGGACATGAAGACCCTCAGCCACTGCCTTCTAGTACATATGATAAAAAGGGGTTGGGGCTTGCCATAAGGGCAATCATATAGGTTCATGCCTTTCTCAAGGGTAGTAGTCCATAAAGTGAACTTAATAGCGCAGAAAGAGTTCGAATTTGCTTACTATGACGTTGCAAAGTCCAATATGTTACCAACTACGCCATAGAGATTTACCCATTTAAATGCAGAAACATTGACAAATATGGAGAGACTGAAATTGATATTAGGTTTACTGATCATTTCAAAGCATGGTGGAAACCTCTGGAAATTCGAGATTTATTATAACAAAAAATAATAATAAAAAGAAATATATACTTCATATACATATATTAGTAAGCCTAACTAGCCAAAGACTATCTACCTAGGCTTCTCCTAAATGGATCATCAGGAGAATTATATATATTATATATACTAACATGCAATATATAAGTAAGTAAAGTCATCGGGGCGGCCTAAAGTCAGTATCAGCCAATCAGCGAGGGAGTCTATCCCCTTTTCACTTGCGCTAGACCAAGGAGATTATTTTAGCATCTGAGGTGGAGCGCCACACCTACCATCAGCTCCTTACTTTACAGCACAGATCCCTGTGCTACTCATACGCTGGGTTAGCGGGACCGGTATCGAACTAGGAACCTTGTGGTTTCTAGCCGAACGCTCTACCGACTGAGCTAACCCGACACACACACAATACTCTGCACACACACACACACACACACACATATATATATATATATATATATGCACACATCCACCCACATTACACTACACACATATATATAATATATATCTCAAATACAGTTATATAACTAAAAAGATTTTCATCTCCTGTCACATATAAAAACATTCATCATTTTCTTCACCTCAAGATACATCCTGATGAAAGTTCAATGAAACCGAAATGTTTAAACATTAGGCACCACCAATTTGACCCTGTGCAATTTACCCCCCCTACATTTAACACAATGAAACTTGCAGAAAAATTAATATTTTCTTGAAAAGTTTTTTTCCATTCGAAAGAAAAAACATTAAATAAACTCCTGATGATTTTTAAAAATTTTTATCAGCATACGAAAATAATGAAAATTATGATTGAAAAACAATGTTTTCATTTTTGCACTGTTAAATCAACTGAAATTTAACGTAGCTAAAAACAAGTTATGATAAGAGGATTTTTTAAAAATTCTATGAAAAATCAATTAATAGTCCGATTTTCACGAAAATTTCCATAAATGTTTACCATTGGATGTAAATACATTTGAAATAGTTTTTTTCTAAAATATATTAGGGGAAATATTTTTTTACGATGTCTATCACCCCCCGTATTTTATTTTATGAGATAAAAAAAAATGATGTGGAAAAAAAATTTGGTACTTTTTTTCTATAAAGATAAGAGGCTGAATAACTATATCAATGAAATTGTATAACGTACCGAATTATAGTTTTTTTAGGAAAAAATAATGAAATCGGAAATAAAAAGTGCAAAAAAAATGTCATAATATTAATATTTGAAAACTTTTTTTTTTCTTATGTAATTGGTATGTACTATATTCTATTAAATTGTCAAAAAAAAAAAATTTTTTTTAAGAAATTAATTTTTACGAGATTTTGTGTGATTAAATATTTTTATTTTCTGCGTGAAATAAATTAAATATTTTTTTTTTTACTGTGGAAAAAAATCAAAATTTTCACGGATATTTAAAAACATGAATTTTAGAATTCAGGTGAACTAAAAGTTGGTCCGATCCGTGCTCGATTAATATTTTTAAAAGAATTTGTAATTTTTATTGTTGAATAGTAATTTTTGGTTCTTAGAATATATGGAAGGGCATAACCGTCATATTTGTTTTACAAAGAGACGAGACGAGACGAGACGCTTCTGAATAACAACCGAAGTTTGTTTTTCTTTGTTCAAAAAAGTTAAATAAGATAATTTTTTTCGCTATTAGAATACAAGTAAGTATACAGGATCATTTTATCAGTTTTTCTCTTAGAAAAAATATTCAAATTTTCATTTCATTTTCGATTTTAAAAAGTAATACCAAAACCGAAGACATTTTTTTAACGTCAATTTCACGGTGACATTTTACTATTAAATTTTTTCAAGTTTTTATTCATGTTAATAGTAAAAACATTGTTTTTCGTTCATAATTTTCATTATTTTCCTAAGCTGAATTTTAAAAAAAAAATCATCAGGACTTTTTAGAATGTTTCTTCTTTCGAATGCACAAAAAAAAAAATTCTAGATAATATTTCAAGATAAAAAAAAAAAGAATAGCTTAAAAATCGCTGAAAACAAATAAAATCGGTTATTGAATATGCAGAAGACAAAAAGTTAAATTAGTGTTATCCATACTTTTACAGGTTAATTGTAGAAGGGAAATAATTAGTAACTTTTCTGTCTATATTACGGTCTGAAAATTACCCTTTCGCATGTAATACGGGCAGGTTTGTTTATTTTTTAAGATAACGATGTAATTTTTCCCAATCGGATAATTTGATCTTTGAATTAACTATTTTTCTTTGTAACAACCCTGTACGATCTTTTTTTTTACGAGATTTTTGATAAACAAAGTTCGGAAATATCTATTTCCGTTTTATTCAAGATGGCATAAACGGTCTGGTGGTACCTATTAAACATCGATAATTAAATTCATCCCATTTTCGGAACACTTGTTTTTTTCAAATTTTCTTATATATATAAACGCACACACACACATCCACATTACATTACACTACACAATATATATATATACATATATACACATATACGCACACACATTACACTACACACACAATATATATACACACATATACGCACACACATTACACTACACACACACAATATATATATAATTGATTGGTTACACTTCAGTTAAGTAGTTATTCAACATATTCACGGTGAACAAAAAAGAACAAATGTTTTCACCACAAAAAAAAACAGAAAGAAACCACAAAGTATTACAAGAATAGGAAATGTGTTGTGTTGTGTTTTTATCAGATGTTTTAATATTGACCCAATTAATAGAGCTTGAAATATTAAATCAGATAAAAGAGACAAAAAACGTCAATCCTGTCCGACCGGGAAGAGGTGTGAGGAGGGGGGGGTGAATTAGTTGACTTAATTAAAATATGCAAATAGAAAATTAAGAGTAAGCAAAAATGAAATTGAAAACGATAAATTTAGCATTAAAAAATGGGTAATCCTTAACTTTTTCCTCGTAAATTCCTACCATTAAAAAAACTGAACCCTCAATTTATGTCCGTGTTTTTGCAATGAATGTTTTATTTTTCTTGAACCCGTTATTTTACAATACTAAATATATTTTCTTTATTTGTTAAAGAATCAAGAAAATATATTTAGTATTGTAAAATAACGGGTGCAAGAAAAATAAAACATTCATTGCAAAAACACGGACATAAATTGAGGGTTCAGTTTTTTTTTATTGTAGGAATTTACGAGGAACAAGTTAAGGATTACCAAAAAATGTTGACTTATTAGTCTTACAAACCATTGTTAGTACGTTTGATGCTCACTAGGTTTGGTTAACGGCATGTCAACCTCGGTGGGTCATTTAATGCCGACAATGTTTAGAAAGATGAAGAAACAATTAAAAACATTTGTTGTGTGTAAAGTTTGTTTTGTTTTACGGCATATCAACCTCAGTGGGTCATTTAATGCTGACAAAGATTCGAAATAAATTCATTCTTAATGGATACTCAATTTTTTTAATAAACACATTTTTTCTATTTAACCCATAGATGGAACCCCAACAGGTACTACCATTTTTGGTCAGAGTGGTCCTGGGAGTAATGGTGATGAAGGGATGCTCCACATTCCCCAGAGCTCCGAAACTGGAACCTCACTACCAGATAGAGTTTAACGTCATACCCAAGACATGTAGACCCTCAGTCACCGCCTTCTAGCAACCATATGATAAAAAGGGTCGAGGCAATCATATAGGTGCTAGGGCTTGATGTGACCAGGCATTGATCGGAGGGGGCCTCTCAGACCGCCCGTCTAGCCTAAGTAAAGGCCAAAGTGGGATGTTGCATGTCATGGAGAGCTCATCCACCAGGATTCCATCCTTAAGCATCACGGGTCACCACCCACGGCCAACAGG
>CM042152.1:80880978-80883478 GCA_023376005.1 Doryteuthis pealeii
TATTAACCTATAGATGAGATTAGTTTTATAATTAAAAAAACCTCTAAAAATCATCTGTTAACAAACAACCGGATGTTGACGGTGTAAATGAAAAAAAAGTCCTTATGAAACGAGATAGCAAAAGGAGTGCTTAAATGTCATATGGTCCGATTTTTTGTATCTTTATCCTTCACAAAATATTTTAAACATTACTTTCATTCATAATTAAAAAAAAGAATATTTACAGTGACAGTAAAATAAGCATAAAATTAGGTTTGTTTATTTTACGAGGACCGGCATAATAAGCCTAAAAGCAGTTTATCTATTCGACCAGGACCGGTAAGGTAGCCTATTCGAAAATGTTACAGACACCAGTCGGAAGACAATCATAAAAGGTGCTGTATCACAATGCCGTGTGAGTGTGTGCGATTCAGAATCTATTTCAAGTGAAACAGAAAAAGGTGGGAAACTCTAGTTCCGGTGCGGGTTCATTTACATGTGTAGGAGTTAACCTAGAAGAAACAGAGCACGGGGGGGGGGGGGCAATGGGGAAGGTGGAGGGTATGTCGCCATAAGGGGTGGCATCTCATTTATACACACACACACACACACACACACACACCATGCGTGGGTGGCTGTTGTGGTCTAATAGCTCCTGTGTGTGTGTGTGTGTGTGTGTGTGTGTTTTTTCTCGGTGGTTCCACCTGACCAACACTGTTGATATAAAGAGGGAAACATAGTAGGTGTGAAATAGCAAAGTTGAACGAATGCGGTTTAGGCTAAAATTGTTTCTTTTTTGTTTTTTGAAAGTTAAGCCATGCAGGCTGAGAAGGGGGGGGGATACAGTCATTATATAAACACAAGTTTTAAAAGGAACTTCCTATCCCACCCAGATATTGGTAGGGTGTTTATTACATATGGAATTCCAATTTCTATCCCGATTTCCACTAGGGTCAGTGTATCTTCTTCCTTACATTTGTCAAAGTTTACATTACAGGAAAATACAGCCCAGTGGTTAGAATATCGGGTTGAAATTAAATTCATCAATTTTTTTTCCTTTCGTCGGGGCGGCCTAATGTCGGTATCAGCCATGCAGCGAGAGAGTCCATCCCCTTTTCACTAGCGCTAGACCAAGGAGATTATTTTAGCGTCTGAGGTGGAGAGCCACACCTACCATCAGCTCCTTACTTTACCGCACATATCCCTGTGCTACTCATACGCTGAGGGCGGGTATCGAACCAAGAACCTTGTGGTTGCTAGCCGAACGCTCTACCGACTGAGCTAACCCGGGCCTAAAAGTATTAAAAAGTGAAGTCGGCGGAATCGGCCTATTGTCAATATCAACCGGACAGCGAAGGAGTCTATACCCTTTTCACTAGCGCTAGACTAGGGAGATGGTTTTCGCCACTGAGGTGGTGAGCCACACCTACCACCAGCTCCCCATATTCCACTAATATCTGTCCGGAAGACTATGATAAAGATTTACGACCCTGAATTCACAGTTTACCTTACTCCACACTCCTCAAAGTTCCAAAATGAAAACTTCACCATTAGATGCAGTTTAATGTCATACAGAGGACACAATAATAATTAGTGAATAATTGGTCATTAATCCATATATCCAAATTTTAAAAAAATAAATAAAAGGTTTGGCTTTTTTGTTTAATGTCAAAGGGTTAATATGTAAAATCAACTAATGTGGTTCTTATTGTTGCCAACAGGGGGTGCCACCTACTACTGTGTTTCCTCGAAAATAAGACAGGGGCTTATACTAATTTTCACTTCGAAATATAACACTATGGCTTATTTTCAGGGGATGTCTCAGCGCATGAGTAGCACAGCTTGGATCTGTTCAGTAAAGTAGGGAATTGATAGTAGGTGTAGCGCTCCATCTCAGACGCAAGAACAATTTCTCTGGTCTAGCGCCAGTGAAAAGAGAAGAGAAGAGATTCTCTCGTTGACCAGCTGATACCGACAATAGGCAACTCCGACTTTACTTATTCTTTATATATATATTATATATATATATATATATATATATATATATATATAAATCTTCAGTGTGGCTAGACATTTGTAAGCTACGTACAGCCGGAATTGAAATCCGATCCATTGGGATGCCAGTCCGATACCTTAACCAGTAGGCTGTCTTCACTTACAGAATGCAAAGGGGATTTTAACTGTTTTAATACACACACACATATATTATCTGATATATATATATATATATCAGATAATATGGGCGACATATTTCTAAGTTTTTAATATCATTGATAGAGCTTATACAATCTTCAGACCAAAACCTTTTTTGCTCTGAAGATTGCATAAGCGAGAAACTGTCAGTAACTCGGTAGTGACCCTATGTCCATGCTACCTTAACTATTATATATATATATATATAAAAGAGAGAGAGAGAAGAGAGAGAGAGAGAGAGAGAGAGAGAGAGAGAGAGAGAGAGAGAGAGAGAGAGAGACCTGGCGTGAGGTTTTAAAAAAAAAAAAAAAAAAAAAAAAAAAAAAAA
>CM042152.1:80888478-80905978 GCA_023376005.1 Doryteuthis pealeii
CAGATCCATTACTACTGAATAGTGAGATTGATCCTTGCTGGATGTCCCAGGGCTGTGGAGTCGGAACACAAAACCTCTGATCCCGACTCCTCTATTTTTTTGCACCTCCGACTCCGAATCCTCTTTATGTAATTAAGTGATTATAGCCTACAAATAAATATAAAACCATATTTAAAAAAAAAAAATCTATATAAGAAGTATACACTGTATAACTTTACAGACTAAACTAGGGCCATAGAGAGTGTAAATTCAACTGGAGTCGGAGTCGGATTCAGTATAGTTTTACAGATTCTGACTCAAGTGACCCCCTTGATTACTTGTGACATTGTGTCACATCCTAACCATAGTGAAGGGGTTGGGTAAATACCTACTTACAAAATACAAAATATCACTAGATGCAGTTTAGTGTCACTACCAAGGACACACCTTTTAAGAGGGTGGATCTTACCCCTCCACAATATCCTACCCAACCCCACCCCCCACCGACAGGGCAAAAAAAAAATATTGTATTTGTAAAAAATCAAGAGAAAAATGTCAAAAACCTTTTCATTTTGTTTATAAGAGAGTAGCTGGATATGTATATGATTTTCTAAGTAGATTTCTCGGAATAAATAAGATATTACTTATCTTATCAAAGTGCAATCCAAAGGTACTGCAACTAAGTAAAGTCGTCGGGGTGGCCTAAAGTCGGTATCAGCCAATCAGCGAGGGAGTCTATCCCCTTTTCACTAGCGCTTGACCAACGAGATTGTTTTAGCTTCAGAGGTGGAACGCAACACCTACCATCAGCTCCTTCATTTACCGCACAGATCCCTGTGCTACTCATACGCTGAGTTGGCGAGGGTCGGTATCGAACTAGGAACCTTGTGGTTCTACCGACTGAGCAGATTCATCATAGTAAATAATACCTGTCTATCTATACACGTATAAAGGGCAGTTGTGTGTGTGTGTGTGTGTGTGTGTGTGTGTGTGTGTGTATGTGTGTCCAGAAGAAACTACGAGAATAAAACAATTGGTTGGCATCTTTCCGTCCGTGAAAGACGATGGCGTGGTGTCCATTTTTTTAACAACGTAGCCTGGGCTAGTTGATATGGAGGATGTGCTGTTACCCAAGCAGCAGACCCCCCACTCTCCACACTGCTGCTGTGGTCCAAAGGAAAGGTAAGAAACCAATGCAGTTTGGCAATGGCAGTGTTGCAGGAGTTGTTGTGTAGCACTGAAATTCATCGTTACTTCACAGTAGGTTTCCAGCCTCAGATTTGTTTTCGGGGGTTTACTCCCTTAGCCTTAGATATTATTGGAAACTAAAAATCTATTGAGTGTGGCTTTATTTAGTTGACGATAAATTTGAATATGGAATTTAAACATGAAAGGGTTTCTCATTTCTGACTTATGATGGTTAATCTGGACAAAAAAAAACAAAAAAACTTAAGACAATTAATGACAAAGTAAATATATATACACACATTCACTATCACCAGATCTTGGTTTTTGAGCAAAAATAATGAAGATTTGATTGATACTTGTGAAAATGATTAAAAAATAAAATTTAAATAGTAACTGCATGAACTTTTTTTTTTTGCATTTAGTATTTTAAATAGGAGAAATTGATTTGTTTTTTGTTTTTCAGAGTATCTGTGCACATTTTTTTTTGGACGCCTCACCAGTCCGAATCAACGCAAGGTCTTTTTTACAAAGGGATTTTAATAGGGCATCCAGTGAGGATCAAACACACGATTCAGTAATAATGGGCCTGCAAAACTAACTCCTACTTCCTTCTACCATACAATATTGCTTGATAAAAATTGACAGGTCTTTTACTTTCTAAATTCTTTGTGAAAACATCTGAAGAAAAGAAAATTATTTTCATTTCACCATTTCGAAGTCTCAACAAGATTTGTTAGTTCCACTCCTACTCATTGCATACCAAGAGAAACGTAATCAAGAATATCTGGAAATTCCATATATTCATATCTAGAAATAGAAATAGAATATCTAGAAAATGAGTAATGTAATCTAGAACATAATTTGCTATGGCTGAAAGTTGATATTCACTAAGAACCACAAATCTTGAAAATCAACATTTGATATTTTGTAATTTATTAAGTTTTTTCATAACACGTGATATTCTCTGTGGTAAAATCATTAAAGTAGAGGTTTTCTGGTTCACTGTCTTTGCCGAAAAGGTGAGAAAATAACAAGATTTAATATTAAAAACAAAAATCACTTTTAGTTATTCAGATTTAACAGAGTTATTTAACTAAAATTATCATTCATCAGTTTTAGTTTTAAGGTTTAGCAATTCATCAGTTTCGTTTTAGTTTATTTTTAATATTATTTTTATTTATTTCTATATTCATTTTTATTATTCAATTTTAATTCTTTTATTATTTTATTTTCATTTTTAGCAAATTATCAGTTTATTTTTAGTATTATCTATCTTTATTTTTATATTTATTTTCATTATTTAATTTTCATTATTTAATTTTTATTTTTTTAATTTTTACGTTTTTTATAATTTTTACTTTTTTATAATTTTTATTTTTATCTTTATTTAAGTTATTTATCAGTTCATTTTTAGTTTTTATTTATCAGTTTTAGTTATTTAAATAAAATTATCACTTATCAGTTTTAGTTTTAAGGTTTAGTAATTTATCATTTTAGTTTTAGTATTATTTTTTATTTTTATATTTATTATTCAATTTTGATTTTATTTTAACTTTTTTATTATTTTTATCTTTTTTATTTTTATCTTTTTTTATTTAGTTATTTATCAGTTTATTTTTATTTTTAGTATTTAGTTATTTATCAGTTTTAATTATTCCAATTTAGTAGAGTCAGTAGAGCATCTGCAAGGGTTCGATACCAGTCCTTGCCAACTCGGCAAATATATGCACCATCTGGGTGCAAATATTTAAGTTTTGATGTAATAAAAATATTAAATTAAAAAAGCTAAATAAGAATGCAGAAGAAAAAGATTTGAAACAGAGTTGGGTATAATCGAAAATTAGAACAACTGAAACTTACTCTTCCAACACTCCAGTCTTTCATTGCTAAATTTTCCTAATTGAACTATTTAGTTAAATAGGAAGTAAAGAATAAAATTACAGTTATTTCTTCATGTTAATGGATTTCTTTTAAGATTTGTCCAAGATTTTTTCTCATATTCATTAAGGTAAAACCAAACAATTAGAAATCGATAATACTTAGCACATATTTATTAAAATCAAATTTTTAATATCAATATGCAAATTAGCCTTCCCGTTCACACTGTAAACTGCTATTTTGTTGTATATATAAATACAATTGCATGTTATCAGTATGTAGATAAGGCCAACAGTATTAATAATGTAAAACAATTTTATTAATAATTGAGGTTTAAATAGAAAATCAAATCATGGAGAATGTGATGTAAATAACCAAGGGAATCGTGACTTGAGTAGCGATATAGTTTCCGTTACAGACGAACACACGATCTCCATTATAATAAGATATGAATTGAAATCTTTTATATATTCACCCAACCCCTTCGCACGAGTAGGATGTGACACAAAGTCAATTTTTAAGTGGAGTTTAGCAGGTTTGAATTCAGAGGTTTCCTTCTCCTAGACCGGTTGCCTAACCGAAGTTAAAGATCCCTATTTACCCACAGCTGGAGGGAGAATAATTGGATGTATTTCACCAGATTTCCCTCTGTTTATATTTTATTATTTCCATTTTTTTAATTTAAAAATATTTTTTTTTATTTTTTACTCATGCTTGGTGTAATGTGACAACCCAAGTGTGTTGTGATAAAAAAAAAAAAAAAGTAAAAAGAAAACAACAAAAAACCCCCAAAACAGCAAGTGTGTATTTACTAACCCCACCACATGAGCAGGATATGACACAAGGTCAATTTATCTGGAGGGAGATTAGTTGAAAAACTAATCTGATATTGATCAATACAAAAGAGTTCAATAAGATCAATTACACACACACACACAAGTTGAGGTAGCGTGGACATGGAGCAAACAGCGCCTGGTTACTAAGAGTTTCTCGCCTATTTGATCTTCAGACCAATTGGAGAAATTGATATCAACTTCCCAATTTGGTTTATAACACTGTTAAGCATTGTCCATTTCCTGATGATAACCATTACACAACTAGGACCTCTAAGTCTACATTTATTGAGTTAACAGAAAGTCTTGCTATCATATACCATCTTTGTTATAGTCATATACATAGCAAAAAAAGAAAAAAAAAGGGATTATTTTTAATATAGATAATAAACAGTGTGACTTTTCCGTTTCTCAGAATTTGCTGAATTTTTTGTTATGAATCATCATCAAGTTTTCAAGATATTTTCACAGCTGGTTGCCCATCCTTTAAGATGAAAACAACTAACTTTTTCATCCTCATTTCTAATAGATTCATGTTTACCACTAACGAAATAGAAATACACAACCAATTGGAGTCACTTATTAATTTTGAATAGTATTTTCTTTCTTTATTAATTTTGACCAGTATTTTCTTTCTTTATTAATTTTGACCAGTATTTTCTTTCTTTATTAATTTTGACTAGTATTTTCTTTATTTATTAATTTTGACTAGTATTTTCTTTATTTCTTTATTAATTTTGACTAGTATTTTCTTTATTATTAATTTTGACTAGTATTTTCTTTATTATTAATTTTGACTAGTATTTTCTTTATTTATTAATTTTGACTAGTATTTTCTTATTAATTTTGACTAGTATTTTCTGTATTAATTTTGACTAGTATTTTCTGTATTAATTTTGACTAGTATTTCTGTATTAATTTCTGTATTAATTTTGACTAGTATTTTCTGTATTAATTTTGACTAGTATTTTCTGTATTAATTGACTAGTATTTTCTGTAATTATTACAACGTTTGATATGTTTAAGAGCTACTGTAAAATAGTTCAATATATAAAAAGTATAATACTCTTTATTTAACTCTCTCTCACATTTTTTCTTTCTTTCTTTTCATCTTATGTTCGATTGAAACAAATAAGTGTATCACTTCCGCACGCTCACCCACTCTATCATGCCCATACTCTTTCTTTCTTCCTTTCTTATTATATTTTTCTGTGTAGCATGTCCTTTTCTTCCATGTCTTTATAATAAAACCGGAATGATGCATTATTTAGCTGAGATGATGACAATCGGGAGAAATAAGAATTCGGCGAAAAAGCAACACCAGAGAATCAGGATTTACATTTTTGAATTTAATCTTGGACTATTTGGACGATCTCATTTTTAAACAAAGGATGTTGCAAGATAACGGTCGTAAGATTAAGGAACAAGAGTATTAATATATAGATAAAACATGCACACACACATACACAGTTCATTTTTGTAGCATAGAAAGTTGTTTGAATCAGTACATAGATTATAACTAAAGGGGGGGGGGCTGGACTGATTCTTTTCTACATAAATATAGTAATATTTCCAAAGATTTTTAAAAAATTATTTTTCTTTCCTTCCCTACGTAGGGCAAATATGACATAAGGGTAGTTTAATGTGTCCCTTATACCCCATATGCACTCACATGTGCTTAGAGGCAAGAACTGGCCCGTCCCTGCAGCCTCTGGTAAAAAGGTGTTAGAGGGACCCACTCCTCTTCTCTTCAGTACAATGGGGGGAAAAAAAGGTGCTACACTCTGGTGGCAGAATCTCTAGAGACCAGAATTTATTGGGGTCACTTTATCTTTGGGAAAGATTTGGCTGATCAGAGTTAAAAGGTTGGGGTGAGGAGTGAAGGATAAAAAAAAAAAAATAAAAAGAACCGTGTTCAATGTAAGGCATAAAAATGAAGAGTTTTATGGTTAAATATTAGGGATCCAATCTCCATTAAAATGAATATTTAAAAACATTTATATATTAATACTCTTGTTTCTTAATCTTCTGACAATTATCATCTTGCAATAACCCTCTGGTTAAAAATGAGACCGTCCAAATCATCCAAGATGAAATACAAAAATGTAAATCATGATTGTCTGGTGTCGCTTATCCGTTGAATTCTTATCTTTTTATGAGTGTCGTCACCTCAGCTAAATAATGGACCATTCCGTTTTTATTATAAAGAAAAGAGATATGCCATACAGAAAAAACATAAGAAAGAAAGAAGAGTAGGGGGAAGATAGAGAGAGGAGGTAAGCGCGCGGAAACGATAATGTTAATCCGTTTCAATCTAACATAATAAAAAGATGAAAAGAAAGAACAAAAATGATTATCATACTGTTTACATATTGAACTATTTCGCAATAGCTCTTAAGTAAACATTCATATTTCGTTTTTATAGCATTCTTTCAGCACCTAATCATAAGAAGTCTTCGGCAATGGCTGAGGTAATTTTGTATTTCTCACTGAGATTGATTGGTTGGATTTTACGGCATGCCAACCCTTGTTGGATTATTTTAAGCTGAAGACGTTTATGTTTTATTTATTCTCACAGAGTATTAAAAAATAGTTTCAATTCATTTTTTCTCAACATATTTTTGTAAACTCACTAACAAGTTCTCCCTCTATAAGTCAGAGTGGACCTGGGAGTAATGGCAATAAAGGGGAACTCCAGTCCCACTTGGGGGTTAGTATTCAATACTAGGTTAAAATGTCAAGATCAGAAAGCTGATTTTCAAAGTCAGTAGATCCTACTCACTTGGAAGATTGGTGCAACACAATCTTCCTAGACATATTTACTAACAGCAATGTTCTAAGCCAGGGTTTCTCAAAGTGGTCTACATACCCCCCCCCCCGGGGTCTATACAACAACTCAGGGGATATGTAAGTATTCGGGGGGGGGGTATGGAAACTACTAAATCTTCTTAGTAATTAGAAGAAATTAATTCCACACGAATCCTGAAGAACATGCTCATGTTGATATATTTTCAAAAGTTTAATCCCAATATTCATAAACTTATCAAAAGTCATCAGCTTCACCCATCACATTAGATTCCTTGGTAAGTTATTAAGTTAGTATTAAATATTTGCAACTCTTTTTTTTACATGTTATGCTTACTTTACTGTTTATTTTACGGTTATTTTTCAATTAACAGTTTTACATAAACGTTTATGCAGAATTCATTAATTACATAATTGGTTGCAACAAAACAAATGCAAGGTGGACTGGGGCATATAACGAGGGGGTCTATGAGGGGTCAATCAATTTTTTGTAAGGGGTCTACGAACTTTGAGAACCCCAGGTCTAAGTTATTGTGATTTCAGTAATAGTTATTCAAACCATTTGAATATTGTGATTTTAATCTGTTAGAGAATAAGAAAGGACAGAGAAAATATTTTTTAAAGGGTAAAAAAAAAAAAAAAAAAGAGGGGGGGGAAGAGATAGGAAGCAAAAAGAATTTAAGTGGGTGCCACTAGGGGGTTAAACGCCCCTCCCCCATAAAAACAAAAAAACATTGCAAGTAAAATTAAATGAAAGAAAAAGGTGCTGATAGATAGAATAGATAAAAAAAGAAAAGAAAAGAAAAGACGAAGAGATGTCGAAGATCAAAAAAAGAGGGAATATAGATGTTAAAAGTTCTAAAAAATAAAATAAAATAAAATAAAATAAAATAGCGGGCGATGGGGGTGGGTTTGAAAATGATAAGAAAATAGTTCGGGAGGAGGGGGAGAGTCGGGAGGTGGGGGGAGAATGTTATTGGAAATCTATTAATGCACTCACTGCCCCCCCTCCTCCCCCGCCAACTAAAAAGGAGAGATTTTTGATTAAAAACAAAAGATGGTTGTCAGTGTTAAAAAGCTACTTGCTACTAAAGACAAAAGTGACAAATAGGGGTGGCCAAGGTGAGTAGGGTGGATGCTGCTTCCTAATGCACCCTCCCTCCCCTCCCCAGTTTTTTTGTCACCTTACTAATGACCTTCTCTTCAGATGACATGTGACTAGAAAGGGAGGTAACACTGATAATACTGTAGTGACAAACTGTAAAAGCGGCTCGAAAACCCCTATACATAAGGAGAAAAGAAAGAAAGAAATTTCGATGATGATGAATTGATAAGCAAAACAAGAGAATTGAAATGCTAGACAAAAAGGAAAAATTTCCAGATGAAATTAAAAATATTGGTAATAGCATCAATTGAGTAAAAACTAAGGTAAAACTTGCAAATCATACTCAAAATCTACATGACCCAGAAAAAACAGAACCCACAAATTTTGTAATAAAACTTAATTTTAACTAGGAGGGTTTAGGGATAGGGGTTAGGGTTAGTTTAATGTGAAAATAAATAAATAATTTGGGTTCCGTTTTTTCTGGGACACCCTGTATACAGGGTGATCCAGAAAAAAACATAACCCAGAAATTTTGTAATAAGACTTAATTTTAACTGGGTTAGGGTTTATGGTTAGTTTAATGGGAAAATAAATAATTTGGGTTCTATTTTTTCTGGGTCACCCTGTATACAGGGTGATCCAGAAAAACAGAACCAACACATTTTGTAATAAAACTGTTAATTTTAACTAGGGGTTTAGGGTTAGGTTTAGGGGTTAGGGTTAGTTTAATGGGAAAATAAATAATTTGGGTTCTATTTTTTCTGGGTCACCCTGTAATATCGGGATTTTGAGTATGATTTGCAAGTTTTACCAAAACTAATTTGTTTATTTAACTTCTCACTCAATCTGCATATGTTAAGTAATCCAGCTGGTTGGATTTTACGCCATGTCAACTCTTGTTGGGTTATTTTATGCCAAAGAAGTATAATGCTCTCCCCATCCCCCCTGGGGTTGAGCACTTTGGGAGGGGGGATTTGCTGATGACTGCCAACTAAAGCGTAGACGCAATGCTCTCCTATAAAAGGGATGGAGCACTCTATGGCAGCCTTTACATACATACAGATGTGTGTATTCAGACAGTTAAAATCCCCCTCACATTCCGTGGGTGATGATGGCCAAACAGTTAAACTGTCCGACTGCTGCTGAATCGATTGGAGTTCTATCCCGGCTGTAGGTAGCTTACAAAATGTCTAGCCACACTGATGAGGCTTGATAAGTCGAAACAGGTGTCTGTGGATGACTATATATATATATATATATATATATATATTAGTTGTAGAAAAGCTTTTCTCTCTACCACGGTTTCGGTGTTCAAGGTACACCTTCCTTAAGAGTTCTCCTGAGGAAGGCGTACCTAGAACACTGAAACCGTGGTAGAGAGAAAAGCTTTTCTACAACTATAAACGCTCTATGTTTTACGAAATATATTGAGCCCTTTTGGATTAACTACTGCAATAAAAAAATATGGTAGTAACACACACACACATATATATATATATATATATATATATATACACTAGACAAATCGTGACCTGTTGGGTCACCCATTGAGCTCTGGGTAGATCATTAAGATTAGGGAAAAGTGAATTTGCAAAGCAAATTAAATTTTTTGAAAAATAAAAGCGGCCGGAGAATTTAAAAAAGACCATTAAAATGATTATGTAAGATTTCTGTTTGACCTAATCTAAATTTAAATGGACCTGATTCTTGGAATTTTATTGAAGGGCTGTCTGACTGCTGAAACTTGACATACAAATATGTTTCAACTTCCCCAATCACTCTCTTTACACTCAGAGAAACTACCATGTATAACGAGAAGGTAATCAAGATATACATAGAGGGAGGGGGAGTGGCAGGCAGAATGTGAAGTAGGAGACGGGTCAGTTTTTGACTTAATTGCAAATTACGACTAATTAGAACCAATTAAAATGGAATTTTTTCCCAAACATAACTCAATTCTAAAACTAAGGAATAATTTAGAATAACTTTCGTGTCATTAAACTAAGCATTAAAAAAACAAAACCTTTAGGAGACAAACATTGATTCGCTCAGCTTTAGTATAATAATAGAAGATATATATGTGTGTGTGAGTATGTGTTTTGTTATAGTGTACAATACAATTAAAAGTCAATTGTTACCATTGGTTTCAAAGCAGCATATTAGCCACTTATCAGGACAACACACACATGAAAAACAATACAAATTTTAATTCAATTTATACAGGGTTTTTGGGATTAATTTGACAATTTTATATTTGGTTATTTTTCTCCGTAGGTTGGAGGTATTGATGCATACTACGCATCATTTAAAAGCTTGAACCCTTCTTCATTCATATACGTGATGACAAATAGAATGGATGACTGGAATCCACCTGAATCATGAAAAAGAACAAAAAGGGTTGGGGTTTGCCATGAGGGTAATAAAGTTGGGGCAATCATATAGGTGCTAGGGCTTGGCGTCACTAGCCAATTGATCGGAGGGGGCCTCTCTAACCGACCGTCTAGCCTAAGTAAGGGTCGAAGTGGAGTGATGGATGTCATGGACTGCTCATCAACCAGGATTCCGTCCTTAAGCATCACAGGTCACCACAAGAAAATCTACTTGATGATAAAGATTTAAAGACTTGGCTGCGAGAATTGTTTAATATATTTTGGAACCTTCATTATCTTACTTCCCATTTTCTTTAAAGTCCTCTTCTACTACCCTTGTTATTTCTTGGGCACCATTCTACTAACCTTTTTGCACCGTCTGTTATCCCCACCCCTTCTAGTTATGTGCTGTGTCAATTTTCATCTTTTTTTTTTTTTTTTTAAGTAACTCTTTTGTTTGATAACTTTCGTTAACATTTTTGGATGGGCGTGTATTTTTTTTTCTTCGAAATATCTTTTTTAAAAGTGATTACCAATAAGCCCTAAACAGGCTTTTGCCTCAGTAAAAATAAAACATGGAGAAAATGAGACTATTTTATTTTACTACTCTTGTTATTTCTTGGGCACCATTCTATGATCCTTTTTGCACAATCTGTTATCCTCACCCCTTTTAGTTATGTGCTGTGTCAATTTTCATCATTTTAAAGTAACTCTTTTGTTTGATAACTTTCATTAACATTTTTGGATGGGCATGTATTTTTTTTAATTGTTTTTTTAAATATCTTTTTTAATTGGTTCTAATTGGTTGTAATTTTTTTTTTTTGTTACCAATAAACCCTAAACAGGCTTTTGCCTCAGTCTCATTTTCTCCATGTTTTTTTTAATTTTTTTTTTTTAATTATCCTTCAACTTTGGTATGGCAACTGATCTTGGAGAAGGAAAACTCTGAATTCAAACCTGGTAAACTCTGCTTTTAAAAAAATTGACCTTGTCTCCCATCCTGTTTATGCAGAGGGGTTGGTATATACATATAAGTAGTACAATAAATCTTTAAAACTAACACAAATGTTTCTATCTCAAATTCCATGGCAGATAATACTATAACAAAAAATGCAACATAATAAACAGTTTGATAAAAGAAAGAAAAAGTGGGTAGACATTGTGTTTAGAGTTGGAAATTATTAACACTGGACCAAAACTGCAGGTGTGGACATCAATTGTAAAGATTTTTGAAGATTTTCAATATATCTGTGCTGAAGTCTTTTTTTAGTTTTTATTTATTTATCTATTTTTCCCAAGTGAACATTTTTTTAAGAACCAAAAATTTTAAATACATTAAAATATTTGCAATATCTTAAAAGTTGTTTGTTAACTTTGGCTGAAATTTTTATAAAGTCAGATTTAAAAGCTTTGATGATATTTTTATGTATAACAATTTATAAAATCACTTTTCTCTGGTAAAATAAAGTGATAATTCTTCCAAGTTCTGGTTGTGCCAGTGCTACTGTATGGCTGCACCACTTGGGGTCTAATGAAATGCTAAAAGAAAAAGCTAGATGGAAACTACATAAGAAAGCTGCATGCTATCCTGAAAATACAACCCCCCCCCCCAAAAAAAAAAACAGCTGTATGGCCACTTGCCTCTAATCATACAAACTATCCAACTATGACAAACAATACATGCTGGAGAAGCAAGAACAAACTCATAACTGACATTCTCCTGTGAGTATTAGCGGACCAGCAAAAATCTCACATTAAGCTAATATTCAGAAACAGGACTGGCTAATTGAATTTCAATAAAAATCAATAATGGAACCCCTGTGGACATCTTTACAATAGAGAAGAAAAGAGATGTTTCAGTGAGAGAGGGAGAAGAGGAGTAATAGTATGTTGAAGTCAAGTCACAGTAAGGGGAATTATTTTAAAATATAAATAAATAAATAAATGAAATTTTTTTTTTTTAGTGAAATAACATATGAGCAATATTTAATGGAATCTTATATTAAAAGTACAAACATTGTGAAATAACATCACTTTCTTTTCTTCCTTAATTTAATTAAAAATGAAAAATTTGAGTTTTCATCAATTTGAACAATTTAAGTGTTATCTACTACATAATTGGTAATTTCTAATATGTCTGTGTATAACTAGTGCCATAAACGCATACCTAGCAACGGTTGCTATTGGAAATTCAGTATCAAAGTCCAAATAAACTCACCTTTCTCAGGTACTTTAAGCTAATTCAAAATAAACAGATATGCAAAATTGGATGTTTGTAGTTTCATTATTATTTTCATTGTGTGATTATTATACAGGATGGTCCGAAAGTCTTGTCACTCCTACATATTGTTTTGAATTTCATTATTTGTTGGTTGGATTTTATGGCATGTCAACCCTTATTGGGTCATTTTATGCTGAAGACATTTTTGTTTTTATTCATTCTTGTAGGGTATTCAATTTTTTTAAAACTCATTTTTGATCTAACCCATAGATGAGACCCTTACAACACCAGTTCAGAGTGGACCTGGGAGTAATGGCAATGAAGGAGTACTCCACACTCCCCAGAGCTCTAGAATCAGAACCTTGCCCTTAGATGCAGTTTAGCATCATACCCAGAACACCATTATTTTTTGTTTTAATAATATCATTAATAATAATAATAATTTTCTATTTCATATAATCATTGTTTATTAATTAGAGTTATATTTTGGGTTAGAAAACTTTTGGATGACACTGTATAAGAAAGTATTTTTTATGTCCAATATTCTTTCTTCTTTAATGGCAAAGACAAAGACCTTTAATAAACAGATGAAAGTAGGAAAAGGATAGGTGACAATAAAATAGATCCAAACAAAATATATATATATATATATATATATATATATATATATATGTATGTATGTATGTTACACACACACCCTAATAATAATGACGATTAAATGCATGATAAATAAACAGATGGAAAAGCAAATAATTGAAAATCAGATAACCACGTAGCCGTGACAAAAATTGGATAAAAAGTCCCAGAAATAATATGAAAAAGAAAACTTTCTTGATTTATTACAATTTTTTTTCTTCTTCTTTTCCTTAGAAGCCTGAAAAGAAACCTCACCTTTACAGCAATGAAAAAAACAAACAAAAAAAAAGAAGAAAAAAAAGGGGAGTATCTCTTCAGTGAAAGTGTCAAGTAACATAACAAAGTTCGACAATTGATGACGATAAAGATCAATAGATGAACTCCTCCGTTAATTAACTTTAAAAAAAATAAAAAAAAAAAAAAAATCTTATCTTTAAATCACTTATTAATCATTAGCGGAACATCATGAACTAACACCCCCAATCAAGTTCAAGATCACTACCCCCCCCCCCAGCAGATGGGAAGATCACCCATAGCAGATAGAATCAAAGTTATCTTGAAAAGAAGAAAAACTAAAATAAATATATTAAAAAAATTTTTTTTAAATAGATAAAAAGAATAGCTAAAAGGTATAAAATCATTTTGGCAACATTTAATCCTCCTTGGGGATCAAAAAAAAAAAAAAAAGAGAGAAAAAAAAGACTTAGCCTTTGAATTCATGAAAAGAAAAAAGGAAAACCACAAGTATGCCTCCAATTTGGGTAGACATTTTGTCAATGGGCTTGGACATTCACCACATATATCGTGTGAGTGTACTTAACATTTATATATGTGAATACATGTTCACACACTGACATATACAGTTACATTCCCTTGAAAGCCTTCACGCAATGAAGACATGCAAGATAATAGTCAATAAGTGCCAACAGCATATAGAAAAGTACGTATGTTAATTTTAAGTTGAAAATAATCAGAAAATCATTTTTATTCTGAACATAAAAAAAGAGGAAAAGTGCCTAAAACAAAAAAGGTTAAATTTTATAAAAAAATTAATTTTAAAAAATTGTTAAAAAAAAAAAAAAAAAAATAAAAAAACTAAAATAAAAATAAATTAAAAAAAAAAAAAAAAAAAAGAAAAAAAAAAAAAGAAAAATTGACAAAAATTTTTTAAAAAAAATCACAATATTAAACTTTCTGAGTTTTTAGCCAACTAATAAGGAGAAAAATACTCCCATTGGTTTAAAAAAGAAAAAAAACCCCAAAAAACAAAGAAAAAACAAGAAAAAACAGGAGTACCATTATTGGAGTTGAAACCTGCTATACAGACAACAAAAATTATCCAACATCATTTTAACATCTCAAAGAAAAACGTCCAGGAATTCCTATAATACCAAAACCCAAGAGGAGGAGGAGGAAGGGGAGAATTAGTTACACTTTTAAAAACTGATTATAGAGGTAAGTGAAAAAAAAAAAAAAAAAAAAAAAAAATTCAAAACTTCTAGCTTGTTACCTTTTGTGTTTCAATATCAAATCATATATTCTCCTTTCATTCCAATATTAAACATTGAAATTTTACCTGATATTCTAAATGTCTATAAGTAGTTTCCAAATTTGTTTGGTTTTTGTCTTTTTTTGTGTGTGTGTGCATTAAAAAAAAAACTGTGTGTTTAAAAGTGACTTAATAAGAAAGTGTATTGACTCCCACCCATTCTTGTCATGTGTCTACAGTGACTAATGTCAGTGGTAGACAATCCTTAAGATTCAATCCTAATTCACAATCCTAATAAGAAATAAATAAATTATAGTAAAAAAAAAAAATTAAAAAAAGTCATAATTGCCACCAACGCTTTAAATTATCATATAAACTGTGTGAAATTTATAAATGATAGAAATTGCAGAGAGATGACACGTGTGCAGGTCTAAAACGTTTATATATATATATATATATATATATATATAAAGGACAATTACCTCTGCCGAATGTTGAGGGAGTGTAAAATCGACAGAGTTGAAAATCGTTATTTTGAATATTAATGTTTAGGATTAAAACACTGATTACAAAGACAGGAATATTCTTTATTTTTGTTTTTCTTTCTTAATAATCAAATTTCTAATCAGTTGATCTCCAGCCCCCATCGTTGAATCTTTTTTTTTTTAATTAGCTTCTGGGTATATTATGATAATTGAACTGGGGGAGAAAAAAAAAGGTGTTATGTAGTTGTGTACTGAAGTGCCTTTGAAATACAAAACAAAAAACAAAGCAAAAAGACAACTTTCTGGGGGCCCCAGAATACTTAAAATACTGTAATAAATACTTAAAAAAAAAAGTTTTATTAGAAATCATTGACATAGCCAATAAAGTTTTTTTTTCTTGGACTTTATAAAAATAATGATTAAAAGAATCTTAATAGACAATAAATTTCAATGTAGTGTTTAAATATGAAATGTCCTCCCCTCACACCAAGTCTTTATATCTTTATATTCAAATGTTTTCTTGAGAAAAAAAAGCAATCTAAAAATTTATTTAAAGCTTTTAATCTCTTAATATATTAATTAAGTAGTTTTAAATAGTTTATATTAAGTAACGTTAGATTAACTTATTAAAAGTTTAAACTTTAAATATTATTGTAAACATGCTAAAAATCTATTGAGTGTGGCTTTATTTAGTAGACCATAAATTTCTCATTTCTGAATTATAATGAACAATCTGGACAAAAAAAAAAAAAAAAATTTATTTGCCCAGGATTTGACACAAGGTCATATTAGAATACAAATGGTTCAGCTGTACAGTAGTACTGACACGGCTAAAGCTTGGAAGAATATTTCTATTTAACTGTTTATATTGGTCAACCTTTTCAAATTCAATAAGGTTTTCAAAATACAGACTGATATACTTGTAACGGCTCCTAACCCACGTGTGTCCTAATATTTAAAAATAGAAAAAGCCCAATGTGTGTCATGGTTTTTAGAAATAATGTTTCCCTATTTTACAGCCAAAAAAAAAACAAAAAACAAACTATTGAGTATAAACTACAGTTTCATCTGAGAAGTTCTCAGAAGACAGACGAATCAGAAGGAATCCTTTCCAAAATTTAACAACTTTAAATAAGTTTTTCTCTACTAAGGAATATTCAAACTGGCAAACATTTATGTACTCTTTACACAAACAAAAATTAATATTCACGTAACATGTTTTGTAAGCTGTTGCTCATTGCCAAAAATGATATATAAGAATTCAGCAAAGATCGAACTTCATATTCAATAATAATGGACCCCAAAGTTATTATAAACTAGAATATGCAGAAGATAAAAGAGGATTTGATAAAAAAAAAAAAAAGAAAGTTAAATAATATTTATTATAAAAGATGAAAAAAAAGCAGAAAAAAAAAATCTACGTGTATTGCATAAAACAAAATGGCTCTCCAATTCTGGTAGTTTTCTGTGTTAGTTTTACTATTCGACAAATAATTTCAAATCTGGATATTCATGATGGCCGACTTTTTATATTGATTTGAGATGGTTGAAAAGTTAATAATTCAACTAATCCTACAAATATACATTTGCAGCTAAAGACAATTCTAAATTAAGATACAACAGATTTATACAGATATATATATAAGTTTGAAAGAACTTACATTTTCTTCCAAATATGGAAAATCATTTCCTTACTTTCTCTCCCAAAATGAAACATTTTTAATTTACTACTTATAGGGGGTGCAAAAAACAAAAACAAAAAACAAATAACCTTTCTTCACATCATGTGTGTGTGTGTGTGTGTGTGTGTGTGACTATTTAGAAACTGTAGAAAGTTTAGTTGATTCACCAACAGTAAAGCCGTGTTCTGATTGGTCAGAAAGTTGATGATGTAGCTAAAAGCCTGAAGGTTAATGATAGTTGGGCAGGGACACAAAGGTTGTGGACACACATCTAACACTCATGATTTTTTAGGATAGAAAAAAAGAGTAAAGGAATGGCCAAGGAAGAAAGAAAAGGAAAAACAGGGTATTAAAAAAAAGATAGGAGGAGAAAATAAAGCTGATAAAAAAAAGAAGTACCTCCAATATGGCCGCTCCTTAAAACCCCTTTTACATTGACTCAGCATTTTCTAGGAAAGTGAACATAAAATGTAAAATACTGTGTGTGTGTGTGTGTGTGTGTGTGTGTGTAAAAATGTGGTAAGAGGTTACTTATAATGAAAGGGGCAGATAGTGGTTAACAGTGAAGGTGAGAGGAGTTGAAATACATATTATAATAAAAATTTGTTTAACACCCACTAGAAAAGTTTGTTGGTATAGTGAGGGTTAAAATGTATTTTGCGAGCAGTTAACCTTCTTCCATAATATAACTATGAAAAGACAATAATCAAAGATTTGATGGTATGTACACAACATTGAAATATATATATATATATATATATATATATATATATATATATATGTGTGTGTGTGTGTGTGTGTGTGTGTGTGTTATTTAAAGAGGTTTTGTG
>CM042152.1:80908478-80913478 GCA_023376005.1 Doryteuthis pealeii
GCGTGTATTTAGGCAGCAGGATTTCTTGTAGGCATATTTTATTAAAAGGTAACAGACAAGGATTTAGATGGTTGGTTGATTGTTTTTACGACATATCAACCCTTTTGGGGTTATTTAATCTATCAATACGTATATAAAGGGCAGTTTGTGTGTATGTATATGTATGGAGGAAACTATGAAAATAAGACAATGAGAAAATAAATATATGTACACATTCACTATCACCAGATGTTGGTTTTTGAGCAAAAATAATGAAGGTTTGATTTAAATTTGTGAAAATAATTAAAAAATAAAGCAGCATAGAATTTCTTTTGCATTTAATATTCTAAATAGTAGAAATTAATTTTTCTTTTCATAGTGGCTGGATCAACGCAAGGTATATATTTTTTTTTTACATAAGGATTTTAATGGGACATCCTGTGAGGATCCAATTTGTGATTCAGTAATAATGGATATCCGAAACTAACTTATTTTGCTGCCCCCTCTACCCAGGTGATGCCGGGTAGCCGCTTCTAGTGCTGAATAAAGTCATTTTGATATTCAATTTCTAACAGTACCTGCTGTTGCTTAAATGGTCAACCCTTTAAGTAAGTAAAGTACTTATATGGTGTTTAACTTCACGGATTTATTGGGAACTGGTGCTTTCAACATTAATTGAGTGTAAGGCCCATAGATTTTGGAGTTGAAGTTTAAAAAATTTTTTTTTATTATTATTGGCTTTTTCATGTTGGTAAGTGAGATGCCATAATTGAGGATGAAGGCAGTTGGAAAATTGTACTAAATCTATGTTGTCTCTCTCTCTTTCTGTTACATAATAATTGGATCCCTAATACATTTTTAAGGTATTGTAGAAATCATTATGGCGATCAGTACAGCTGATGGCCTTGAGAGTGAGTGACGGCGCTTGACCTCGATCTCACCTTGCGTTCTGCGGATGGAACGTGAAAACCGGAAGGCAATAGAAAGCCCCCTTCCGGTTTAAGGATACTAAGTAAGTAACTTAGTCAGTTAGAAGCCAAGCTAGCAAGATGTGAGTCTCACTGCGCAGATTGTCTGGTCTGGGGATCTACGAATAAAGTAACATCATCGTAAATCGAAGTCTTGTGTTTATTACTAAAAACTAACAATGACACAGGGCTTCTGATAACAAGAAATCCCTAGCAACAGAAACCAGACCCGGAATCCTCAATAGAAGATCAGACGAGACCTTAGAAGATATATCAGACCAAGATAGATGATAGACGACCAGAGTAAGAAGTAGTAAGAAAGGTATATAACGTTATATGCTGATTTGGCTTAGTGAAAAGACCAGTATATAACATATACCTATTTAGTGCCGGTAAAGAAGGCGCTATGCAACATTTCTATCATATATATATATATGGTGGACTCTCCTATTGTAAACGATAAATAAGGGTCAGCAGTGAATGATTCGTTTCCTCCCACATTATGCATGCTATCAAGAAGACATTTTGTGTTTTCTAGAGTGTGATACTAGCCCAGCCTTGCTGTGAGCTATGAAGCCACACTGACAGATGAAATTTTCTAAAGCGGGAGTCAGATGTTTTTGCTTTAAAGTTTGATGGAGCTGATCACAATGTTTCAATCTATTTTCTTCAAAGTCCTTTGATTTAGCGAAACATGTCTTTATATATACACACACACACACACACCACACATACACACAATATTTTTCAAATTTAAAATAGGATAGTAATAATAAAACAGAATAAGTCATGATCAGAAATGTTGAATACTAACTCACTTGGTCATTGACAAAATAAATTTTTCCATTTTATACTTTTATAAACATTTTCATGCATAGAGCACTGTAAATATCTTATAGATTAAAAACACTCTTAACACTGAATTTTAATCACACACTTATATATATATAAGTAAAGAAATAACAAAAGACTTAGAGATTTAGCATTATAGTCTATTTCAGGGAGCTTAGACTATAATGCTAAATCTCTAAGTCTTTTGTTATTTCTTTACTTATATATTTGCTCTGTGACTCTAACATTAAGAGCACACATTGAGCTCTCAAACTGCGACAGGTTTTTTAAAAATAAAACCCGTGTCGAAAGGAAAGACACTTTTTTAAAAATTCATTCTTAATAGGTACTCAATTTAAAAAAAATACATTTGTCTCTATTTAACCCATAGATGGGACCCTAACAGGAAGATTGCATAGGCAAGAAACTGTCAGTAACCAGGTGTTGACTCCATGTCTACACTACCTTAACATATATATATATATATATATATATATATATATATATATATAATAAAATAAATATATAAAGGTTTTACATATCTATTTATTTGGTGACAAAGGAACATCAAATAAATAGATATGTAAAACCTTTATATATTTATTTTATTATATATATATATATATATATGTTAAGGTAGTGTAGACATGGAGTCAACACCTGGTTACTGACAGTTTCTTGCCTATGCAATCTTCCTGTTAGGGTCCCATCTATGGGTTAAATAGAGACAAATGTATTTTTTTTAAATTGAGTACCTATTAAGAATGAATTTTTAAAAAAGTGTCTTTGACATAAATGACCCAATATGTTGACATGCCGTAAAACCCAACCAACCAACGCGATCTTCAGACCAACTTTGTTGGTTGGTTTGTCCTGCATTTTCATGCATAGAGCACTGTAAATATCTTAAAGATTAAAAACACTTTTAACACTGAATTTTAATCACATACATACACACACACTATATATATATATATATATATATATATAATCCAAAAGTCCAGAGAAGAAATCTTCCTTTCGACACGGGTTTTATTTTAAAAAAACCTGTCGCAGTTTGAGAGCTCAATGTGTGCTCTTAATGTTAGAGTCACAGAGCAAATATATAAGTAAAGAAATAACAAAAGACTTAGAGATTTAGTATTATAGTTTTAAGCTCCCTGAAATAGACTATAATGCTAAATCTCTAAGTCTTTTGTTATTTCTTTACTCATATATATATATATATATATATATATATATACACACACACAGAGATTATAAGGGGTCTAATGGGTTGATGGAAAATTCAAACCATAGCCTTATTTATGACAGGTGGGGGAAATACCATTATACAAATTGCACATGATGTCTATGATAAAAGCATCCTCGTTAAATATCCTTAAATGAGATTATTTTTTGTACTAAAATAGAAAAATAATCCTTAGGCAATGTACTTTTTAAAATCCAATATATAGAAAGAAAAAAATAAATAAATAAAATAACGATGCTTCAAAAATTATTTTCTCACTTTAATAGAAAGCAATGAAGTTTGATTTTTTTAAATAAAATAAAATTTATTAAATAATTTATTTAAATCAATACGACAAAAAATTTCTACGGAAATTAAAGAAAAGAAATTCTAAAAAATGAACGATGGCAAACACTCCTTTTTAAAACTTTCAGAGAAAAATCTGATTAATGAAACTAAATCCACCAAGAATAAGGACGTTATATGTAAATCAATAGGCAGAACCTCTGGCTTTGATAGGGTGAAAATTAATGGTGAAATTATATATGAATGGTAAATATCGAATTTAAAAGTATATTTTAATACATTCTAGGAATAAATTAAGGAGAGAGAGAGAGGGGAGGAAAAAGAGAAGAGAGAGAAAAAAAGAAAGAGAGAGAAAAAAAAGAGAGAGAGAGAAAGAGAAGAAAGAGAGAAAAAAAGAGAAAGAGAGAGAGAAAAAAAAGAGAAAGAGAGAGAGAAAAAAAGAGAAAGAGAGAGAGAAAAAGAGAGAAAGAGAGAGAGAGAAAAAGAGAAAGAGAGAGAGAAAAAAAGAGAAGAGAGAGAGAAAAAAAAGAGAAAGAGAGAAAAAAAAAGTGAAAAAGAAGAAAAAAGTGAAAAAAGAGAGAAAAAAAGTGAAAGAGAGAGAAAAAAAGTGAAGAGAGAGAAAAAGTGAAAGAGAGAGAAAGTGAAAGAGAGAGAAAAAAGTGAAAGAGAGAGAGAGAGAGAAAAGTGAAAGAGAGAGAGAGAGAAAAAGTGAGAAAGGAGAGAGAGAGAGAAAAGTGAAAGAGAGAGAGAGAAGAAAAAGTGAAAGAGAGAGAGAGAGAAAAAGTGAAAAGAGAGAGAGAGAGAAAAGTCAAAGAGAGAGAGAGAGAGAGAGAGAAAAAGTCAAAGAGAGAGAGAGAGAAAAAGTGAAAAAGTGAAGAGAGAGAGAGAGAAAAAGTGAAAGAGAGAGAGAGAGAAAAAGTGAAAGAGAGAGAGAGAAAAAGAAAGAGAGAGAGAGAGAAAAAAGAGAGAGAGAGAGAGAGAGAGAGAAAAAGTGAAAGTGAAAAAAGTAAAAGTGAAAAAGTAAAAGTGAAAAAGTAAAAGTGAAAAAGTAAAAAGTGAAAAAGTAAAGTGAAAAAGTAAAAGTGAAAAGTAAAAGTGAAAAAGTAAAAGTAAAAGTAAAAGTAAAAGTAAAAGTAAAAGTGAAAGAGAGAGAAAGAGAGAAGGAAAAAGAGAAGAGAGAAGGAAAAAGAGAAAGAGAGAAGCTATTGAAAGGAAAATGAAGACAACCAGAAAAATATCTAAAAACTAATCAGTAATATGTACTATTCAGATTATTTGGACTATTGTCCTCATCTTTATTGAGTTAAACTGTATCTAATGGTGAAATTTTAATTATGGATCTATGGGGAGTGTGAAGTACCCCTTCATCACCATTACTCCCAGGTCCACTCTGACCCAGAGTGGTAGTACCTGTTAGGGTCCCATCTAAATAGAACAAAATGAGTTTAACAAGAAATTGAATACCAATCAAGAACGAATAAAACAAAAACATCTTTGGCATAAAATAACCCAACCAACCAACATCTTTATTGTAATCTACATAACGTTTCGGTCAGTGTACCCTCTGGCCTTCTTCAGGCGATTTTTCAGGATTCTTCACGAATATAAATGAAATCTTTATAATTTTTGCACAAAAAGCTAGACTCAGTAACAGTGAATATATATCGATTACAAGTGTGTGCTTT
>CM042152.1:80918478-80968478 GCA_023376005.1 Doryteuthis pealeii
ATAGCTTAATTCGCTAGGATGGTCAGTACTGTGGCCGAGGCGAAGTGTTTAAATGAGACTTACAAAGTCGAAACAGTCTGTACGGCACATCGAGCCATCCTTTGCTGGATTACACTTGTCAAGTTCATTTTCTATAAAAGTATCGAATTTTATGCGATACATGCACATATATATATATATATATATATACAATATAATAAAATAAATATATAAAGGTTTTACATATCTATTTATTTGGTGACAAAGGAATAGTCATAACCATTTTGGTTTCATGCGTCAACAATCATCAGGTGAACTTGTTTCAAATTTGTAAAACCTTTATATATTTATTTTATTATATAACAGCTCTATTTTTATTGAGCACTCTCCCAATAATACTGCGTTTGACACACCGTTCCAGTAAAAGCTGAAACAGTCACAATCCTACACATATATATATATATATATATATATATATATATATATATATCTACGAGAACAATGTGTCAGAAATGGATGAATAATTATCGAAGTCAGATGCCAAGGATTTATTACAAACTCAACCTTTACATTTTTGACTAAACTTGGACTGACTCTACCAGACAAGAGGAAATACATCAAAAAGGTCCAGGATAAAGCTCTAACCGCATTAACGTGGATATGGCAGTCCTACATTGTGATAACAAACCAACAAAGTCTGGTCGTATTGTGAGATACTGATGGGGCGCTCTGGGTTAATGTTAATGATGCTTTGGGCCCAAAACCATGCCTGAACCCAGAGTCATCATCTGATGAAGGCTTTGTTGGATGCAATGTTACTGTTTAAACAGCAGTCATTGTATGAAGTTTTTATATATATATATATATATATATATATATATATATATATATATATATATATCTTTTTGCAGAAGAAGAGGAACACAGAGAAACTGGGAGTAACATGCTACAATCTCCAGGAATGTTGGTTTTACTTATCAAACCAGACTATTCTCTCACGCAACTCTTACCATTTGATATTGTCGCATCAGGGGAGTGGTTAATAGAAGACTGTGTCTCAAGATAGACGGCGACCTCAAGAGAGGGTTTTTTTTGGTTTTTTTTTCTATTTAAAAAAAACAAAAAAAACACTTACTCACTGTTTAATAACATTCTTCAAATAAATATACAGAAAAGTCAAAACTTTACTCCAAAATAACAGCTATTAAATTTCTTAAAGATGTAACTATTGCCACTTGATAGAATTATGTCCAAGGGGAGTAAAACACCAAATCTGCTTATATTTCAATATTCTAATCCAGAGCTTTCAAAACTGGGAGTTGCCATGTAGGACTGATAATCTCTATATAAGATTAAGTTGTCAGGGTGGCCTAAAGTTGGTATCAGCCAATCAGCAAGAGAGTCTATCCCCTTTTCACTAGTGCTAGACCAAGGAGATTGTTTTTTGCGTCTGAAGTGGAGCGCCACACAAACCATCAGCTCCTTACTTTACCACACGGATCCCTGTGCTACTCATACGCTGAGTTGGCGAAGGCCGGTATCGAATTAGGAACGTTGTCGTTTCTAGTCGAACGCTCTACCAACTGAGCCAACCCGGCCCTATATATATATTCATATGTATTCTGGATGCCAATGCAGAAGATCTGCCAAGAGCGATGACCAATAGGGACATATGGTGAGTGAGAGTTATGGGAATCCGTGCTGTCAGCATGACTGATGATGATATACATTTTGAATTATAGATTTGGTTTATTGATTTTAACAGCATGTCAACCTGTCAAAGTTATTTTATGCTGAATAGACTTATTTTATTCATTCTTGTTGGCTATTCAAAATATTTTTTAACTCATTTTTTTTACAGATTTAAAAAAAAAAAATAATAAAAAAAAAAAAAAAAAAAATGTTTATATGGTTTTAAGCATCCCTATCAAATAATAATAATTTCAAACATATTTATTTGGCCTATAGTTGGGACCCTAACAGGTACTACCACTGCAGGTCAGAGAGTGACATGAGAGTAATGGCAATAAAGTGTACTCTACACTCCTAACAAATCTACCTCAGAGTTATGACAGTTGATTGGTTGGATGTTACGGCATGTCAACCCTTGTTGGGTTATTTTATACCGAAGACATTTTGCTTTATTAATTCTTTAATGAGGATTGAAAATTCTTTGGGGTCAACTCAATTTTTCTAAACACATTTTTTTTTTATTTAACCTATAGATGGGATCCTAACAGGTACTACCACTCTAGGTTAGAGAGGACTTGAGAGTAATGATAATGAAGGAGTACTCTAGAACTCCAGTAGTGTAGCCTCACCATTGGATGCAGTTCAGCATCACACTCAGGAAACCCCCTTTGAGTGGGTAGGGGTCATCTTATTTCTCTGCAGAGAGGATGCAGTCGGCGTATTCTAAGTCAGATCGATAGGACAGACTTAAGATAGTGTTGCATAGATTATTGTCAATCCCTTGTATTTCTGAAGGGATGGCTCCTTTTCATATCATGGGCGGGACTTTCCATGGAATATTACAGAAAGCCTGCGAAATACGTGAAGTCACGTGGAACCGAGTTAACCCAGCAGTACCTGCTTGGACGTCCGATGAGAAGCATGAGCTCATTATGCACACGCGTGTTATGTTAGTTAGAAGAAGAATTTTAGTTAAGTAAATAAAAGTTTAAAGAAATAAGATGGTGTTCTTGTTTGATGAATGTCTTGGCAAAAAGACTGACCAAGAAGAAGGAATGAATCAAAGACGAACAGCCAACAGGAATCTAGAAATAGAATTCAACATGGAGAGAAAGAATAGAAACAACTAGAGATCACCAAATGGCCAAAGTTATGCATCTCTCTATCTACCTATGTCTATCTCTCCTCTCTCTCCAGTAAAAGAACACTTGCGTATGTACCCAACATGGGTATATGTGTATGAGTATGTAACAATAGAAGTTGGGAACATTTGGCTTTAATGCAGCCTTCTAAACCACCAATTGCGGTCTTTCACTGTCTAATCAAAAGTTCAATTAAAATTGTGATCCCCCAATTTAGAAACGGATATCTTAATGCTTTCTTGAAAGGCAATCTAAAAAAATGTCATTAAAAGATTGCTAAAATTTCTCATTTCCTTTAAATAGTTGATATTAATTAAATTTGGACAAAGTTATTAACTAATAATTCTAATTTTACATTTTGTTGTAAACCTACAAAAACAAGTTTTAGTGCAGCCTTATTAACAGACAATAAATTTTAATGTAGTGTTTAAATATGAAATGCCCCCCCCGCCCACAAGTCTTTATATCTTTATATTCCAATGTCTTCTTGAGAAAAAAAAAGCAATCTAAAAAAAAGTTTTAAAAGCTTTTAATATATTAATTAAGTAGTTTTAAGTAGTTTATATTAAGTAAATTTGGATAAAGTTATTAAAAGTTTAAACTTTAAATATTGTAAACATGCTAAAAATCTATTGAGTGTAGTTTTATTTAGTAGACAATAAATTTAAATGTAACATTTAAACATGAAAAGGTTTCTCATTTCGGATAAATAAAAACGGAATGGTCCATTATTTAGCAGAGGTGATAAAACTCATAAGATATAAAAAATAAAAAATTGGCAGCCTCCCCCCCAAGACAGAAAAAGACCAAGATGAGGATACTAATCTAAATGCACAAGGTTGTTTTTTTTTGTTCCCTTTACCCCAAACCCTGGGGGGGGGGAGCGGGGGTACATTTTTTTTTTAATGTTGATCAGTAAAAACCAATCCAATGATTAGATTTCAATTTTATTCGACATTATATATCTATCTCTCTCTCTCTATTTATTCATATCTATCTATCTCTCTCTTCTAATTCGTAAGAAAAGATGATTTTCTGCCTCATCAACAATTAGATGATTTACATCAGTTTCTTCTGGCCCAGCAGACAGCAAACAGAAACATCTTATTGAAACTATCAAACAAACAACACTATATATATATATATATATATATATATGTATATATATATATGTGTGTGTGTGTGTGTGTGTGTGTGTGTGTTTGTGTATGTATGTGAGATTACATCTTTGTTTTCTTCTTCAAGGCAGTAGAATTAAGGACAATGCCAACATGGTAATTAGTAAGAACAAGAATTTATACAAACAAGTAGATCTGGTTACATTAACGTAATATCAAACCAGACAAGAATTAGAAAAAACAAAACAAAAAAACAAAAGGGGGTCTTCACGACAAAAAGTCGAAGTGCTCAGATTAAACAAATATTTTAGTCTCGACTCCTAATAATCAAAAATTACTTTTTTTTTTTAAATACCAAAACAATTTAGTATTTTTTTTAAAATTTTTGATCATTTTTTTTTTCAAGAATAAAGAATTTAGTAAAAACAGAAATACATTTCGTATTTTCTATAATTTTCGACCTTGTCAACCCTATGCATGAAGCCAACCTCTCCAAACGAGCAGGATGTGACACAAGGTCAATTTGTAGGCAGAGTTTAACAGTTTTTAATTCAGAGCTTTTCATTCTTCAAGACAAATTGTCAAACCAAGTTCAGTGGTGCTATGTGAAATGCAAACAGATTCGTCCAGGATTTGAACTCGGTTTGTCGTGGCCATTTCCTACGATGATAACCATTACACAACAAGCACCACATATAACTTAGATTTAAAAATTAGACATTGATTTTTGGGATTCTCAAGAAAGGTACTTGTTGTGTAACCATTATCTTAGATACCACCAATTTTCCCTGTGAAATCCCCCCCCCCGCCACCATATTTAACACAACGAAGCTTGCATAAAGGTTAATATTATTTTGATTTTTTTTGCCCATTCGAAAGAAGAAACATTAAAAAAAAAAAAAAAAAAATTCAGCTTACAGAAATAATGATAATTATGAACGAAAAACAAAGTTTACATTTTTGTTTACATTTTTTAAAAATCAATTGAAATCTAACGTAGCCAAAAACAAGTTATGACTAGAGGCTTTTTTTTTATTTTTTAAAAAAAAATACCATGAAAAATCAATTAATGGTCCGATTTTCAGATAGAGTTTAACGTTATACCCAGGACATGAAGATCATCAGTCACTGTCTTCTAACACATATATGATGTCCCAACAGAGGCCTTGGGTTGTCAAAACCCTTGTTACAATCATATAGGTGCTAGGGCTTGATAGTCAGCCGATAGCTCGGATAGTCACCCAACCCATCTATACATATATAAAGGGCAGTTGTATGTATATGTATGTCCGGAGGTAACTTCGAAAATAAAACAATTAACGACAAAGTAAATATATATACACATCAAATATCACCAGGGCTTGGTTTTTGAGCAAAAATAATAGAGATTTAATTTATATTCGTGAAGATGATTAAAAGATGAAATTTAAATGATAATAGAATGGATTTTTTTAAAATTTAATATTTTAGATAGTAGACATTAAATTTCTTTTCAGAGTAGCTGGATCAATGCAAGGTCTATTTTTTACATAGGGATGGGGCATCCCACGAGGATTCAACTCACGATTCAGTAATAATGGACTAACTTTAAAAAAATCCCACTCTACCCAGGCGACGCCGGGTAGCCGCTGCTAGTCTAGTCTTAAGGGCCAAAGTGGAGTGTTGCATGTCATGGACTGCTCATCTACCATGATTCCGTCCTTAAGCATCATGGGTCGCCACCCACGGCCAACAGGTAACCCCATGTCATGGGGGGGGGGTTCTTACCCTCTGCAGAGATGCAGTCGTAGAATTCTAAAGCCGCAGCTGACACGGCTCATGGGTTGTATTGAATCCTGTTTTAGTAGACATCCAATGATCTATGCCAGTTATTCAGAACTTCAGAATTATTTTAAGACCAGCATCCCCCCCACCTCCCCACCTCCATGCATTTTACAATGAAACTAAAACAAATGAACTAATTCAAAAACTATGTGCATGTAAACAGATGTTAACGTTTTAAAAAATAATTTAAAGCAATTTATGATTATTGCACTCAAATAGTTTGGATTTCACTTTTATAATTTCAACGAGTTTTGGGGACATCTTATATTTCTTGGTGAAAATAATCTGATTGTTAAATCCTCAGTTCAACAAAATGACTAACAATAAAGATTGCCAAGACAGCGGTTAATCTACGAGAGATTAATAGATTTCAATGTTACATTTTAAAATGGACACTCCCTCGGATATTACATACGTACACACTTATATACACTCACACACATACACACACGTATACATCACACACACTACAACTCATACATACACACACACACACACATTCATATACATACACACACACACACACACACACATATACATATACACACACACACACACACACACACATACACACACACACACACACATATACACATACACACACACATATACACACACACACACACACATATACACACACACACATATATATATATATATATACACTCATATATATACTCACACACTGATATTGATATACTCACACAGATATAGACATCACACACACAATGTGCTACCAAATACTCTAAGCGAACTTGAAAATTCAGTAACTAACTAAATATAAGAGAGAGAGATTTTATGAGATTGTTACATGCATGCCCAAGTGGATTACTTCAAAAAGGAGGAGGGAGGGGAGGGGAGGGGGTCTAATGTACCCAACAGGATCACTTCCTCAATTTGGAGGGTAGCAGAACCTTGTATAAACACATAAACACAAAACCTCTCTCTCTCTCTCTCTCACACACACACCACACACAACACACACACACTCTCTCTCCCTCCAAACACCAGATGAATATTTACAAAAGATACTTCATCAGATTACCATAATCTTCAAGCAAGCAACCATTCCCCTTTTCCCAAAAATAAATAGAATTTTTAAAATAAAATCCCTTCCCTACGCATGAGGCGGGGGGGAGTGCTCTTGAAATGGACATATCACGTTGGTACCAGTCTTCAGCTAATCAGAATCAAAATTAACTTTCAACGACACTGAAAAAGGCATGAATCTATCCATCCATTGGCTATTGGTAATCAGAATAGACTGGGATCTTTACTTTTGATACGACAAACAATTACAGAAAACTGAAATCAAACCAGCTGTACTCCGCTTAAAAATTGACCTTGTGTCAAATTCTGCCCATGATGAAGGCGGTTGGCAAATGCATACTAGTAAAGCATTTCACTAAAGGTCTCAATATATATATATATATATATATATATATATATATATATATATGTGTGTGTGTGTGTGTGTGTGTGTGTGTGTCGTCCACAGACACCATGTTTCGACGTTTCACGTTTTTCAGTGTGGCTAGACACAGCAAGTACTTCTAGCCGGGAGCGAAACCTAACTGATTTTTCATCTCTCCTTAACTCCTCGGCCGTCAGCTGCTGCCATTAATGAGCGGAGTTTTAACTAATAGATACATACATAAGTATATATTTTACGTTCACTAGGGAGCTCAAATCCGTAAATAACAGAGAGCCTTATATAGCGCATGAGTAGCACAGTCCGAGTAATTTGATCTGTGTGGTAAAGCATCTGTGAGCTGAGTGGTGGTAGGTGTGGCGCTTTGCATCGGCAAAAACCATCTACCTGATTTAGCGCTAGCTAAAAGAGGATAGACTACCTCGCTGTTTGACTGATACCGACAATAGGGCACTCTACCGACTTTACTCCTTTTTACGGCTGAACTTGCACAAAGGTGTCAAAATTAAGGTGACCCAGAAAAAAAAAAAAAAAACAGAACCCAAATTATTTATTTATTTTCCTATTAACTAACCGTAACCCCCAACACTAACTAAAACCCCCCCCATTATAAAATTTGTGGGTTCTGTTTTTTCTGGTCACAGGTATATAGGGTGACCCAGAAAAAAACAGAACCCAAATTATTTATTCATTTTCCCAGAAACTAATCCTAAACCCCCAAAATCCTAATTGTGGGTTTGTTTTTTTCTGGGTCACCCTAATTTTGACACCTTTGTGGCAAGTTTAGCACTTTTTACTTATATATATATATAACTGATGCTATATATCTATAATGAAAATGCCCACTGATAAAATGTTGCTAAGTGGGTGGGGCTTAAATTACACTGGTGTATCCCCTGCAGAGGGGGCTAGACCATCTCCAAAAAAGGGGCTAGACCCTGGATATGACACTAAACTGCATCTGCCGAATGTGAAGTGCTCCTTCATTGCTATTACTCCCAGGTTCACTCTGTTAGGTCCCGTTTATGTGTCAAGTACCAGGGCCGGGTTAGCTCAGTCGGTAGAGCGTTCGGCTAGAAACCACAAGGTTCCTAGTTCGATACCGGTCCTCGCCAACTCAGCGAATGAGTAGCACAGGGACCTGTGCGGTAAAGTTAGGAGCTAATGGTAGGTGTAGCGCTTCCACCTCAACGCTAAAATAATCTCCTTGGTCTAGCGCTAGTGAAAAGGGGATAGACTCCCTCGCTGTATGGCTGATACCGACATTAGGCCGCCCTGACGACTTACTAGATATGTTTAAAATTGATTCGTATATGAGAAGACCATGTGCAAAAAAAGAAAAAAAAAGAAAAAATAAACTCTTACGAAACAAATGCACAAAAAAAATGTAAATATGAACTTACAATGAACGCGATTCCCTAACTTCTAGGCATAAAATAAACCGAGACGGTTTGATTTGCCGTTAAATTCTATGATACAATTTGTATGGATGCAGATTGAAAAAAAAATGTACCCCCCACCCACCAAAAAAAAAATGTATGCGAGAGAGAAGACGTTAATTTTAGGTGGAAAATGTAAAATTGACTGTTAAGAAGAAGACTGGATTTTTAAAAATAGGGATACATATATAGATTAGGAGGAGATGATAGAGGAAGGGAGGAGGTGAAGCAAGGGGAGAGGGGAGTCCCCCCCCGATTCCATAGCACTGATAAGCTTGGTGACACAGTTCCTCTACTTGAGAGCATGTCTGAACAAAACGTTGGGTTACGGGTTCAAATCATAACGGAAGATAGTTTTTTTTTGTTTTTTTACTCGATCATCCATACTTGTTGACTTAAAGGGTGAAAAATAAAAGTAGACCTGAACACAAGAAATGAAGAGAGAAAGAAAGGGGTGAGAGAGAGAGAAAGAGAGGGGGGATAGAGAGGGGGGATAGAGAGAGGGGGGATAGAGAGAGAGGGGGGAGAGGGGATAGAGAGAGAGAGAGAAGGGGGATAGAGAGAGAGGGGATAGAGAGAGCGGGAGATAGAGAGGGAAGTGGGGGATAGAAGAGAGTGGGGGAGAGAGAGAGAGATAAGTAGAGAGGAGAGAGAGAGAGAGAGAGAGGGGGAAGAGAGAGGAGAGAGAGGGGATAGAGAGAGAGAGAGAGGGGAGAGAGAGAGAGAGGGGATAGAGGAGAGAGAGGGGAGAGAGGAGGAGAGAGGGGAGAGAGAGAGAGAGAGGGGATAGAGAGAGAGAAGAGAGAGGGGGGATAGAGAGAGGAGAGAGGGGGATATAGAGAGAGGGGGAGGGAGAGAGGGGGAGGAGAGAGGGAGGAGAGAGAGAGAGAGAGAGAGAGGGGGGGGGTTAACCTCACTAACCTTATTAAAAGTTAAAAAAAAAACTTATAATAGTTTCTTAGAAATCAATAACAAAAAAAACCTTAAATACACTGTGTACATAAAAATTACTATCTTGTTGATATCTTATTTAAATGAAATATCTCTTTTGTTGTTGTTGTTGTTAATCCAAATACGCAGAAAAACTAAAATGCTCTAAAGAATTCTTGTGGGTTTTATTTACAAAAGAATTGACCAGGAAAAATGTTTTTACGGTGGCCCAGATTGATAAAGAAAAGAAATTACCAAAAATCAGGTAATTATCTAATTTTAATAAAATTTTCAGTGTTGACTTATTAATCAATTTATTCTTTCTTTTAAATTTCTGAATCATTTCAATCAAACTAATTCAATGGAAATAAATCGAAATTCTTTAAAATAAATATTACCATTCGCGCCATCCATATGCGCCTTGAGAGCAACAATTTATATACCTAATTAATATATAAAATTCATTTGAAATATAAATCGCATAATTTTAACTTTTAAATTTCATATTTTTATATTCTAAAAACAAATATTTGTTTTATAACAAGCTTACTTTAGTATAGGTAAATAATTTTAGAGAAAACTCAATTGAAAAGTTACTCCCCCACCCTTTTAAATAGAACATATATCGATGTATAATTTTTTCACTGATAATCTAAAAGTAAATTATATTTCATAATCAACACAGTAAAAAAAAAAAAAAAACAACAAACTCCAATTTAAAACAAAATATTTTTTTTTCACATTTAATTTTCAGATTTTCGGTACTTATTTTCTACCAAAATCGCTCCTTTAAAATTCTTTTCTATTTACACCTTCGGTCTTTCGTCTTTCTTCATATATTAATTTCAATTTATTATATAACCCCACCGATATTTTTGCGCCCCCAAAATAAGGGGGGGGGTCAAAGTTAAGTGACATGTAAAAGGAATAAAGTTTTAAAAAAAATAAAATAACTAATGCATTATTAAATTTATTCATTGATAAATAACATGAAAATTTCATTAAAATCGGATAATTCCCTGATTTTTGGTAATTTTTCCTTTAATTAGGGAGGTTGAATTGGTTTTGTAAAACATGTCTATGACGTCATCTTTGTTGATGCCTATATTACATACACGAAATACTACAGAATTTGACCACGAAAAAACAAACACCCACTGAACGTAATACCAACACACATCGTACCTGATGGCATATAAAATCATCATACCCCCCCCTTAACAATAAACAAATAAATAAAAAAGAAGAAAAAAACTGTTTCCAAAAATGTCTGGTGTGTAAATAGTTTTATATTTCCACCATTTCTTTCTAAGTAATATTTTTTTTAAAGAGATGGAAAAGTTAAATGTTACTGCTCACAAAGGGTGCGGCAAAACCCATGTACTTACGCATGCGAAGGTCAAATTTCTCGAATGTTTGAGTAAAAATCTCGTGAATAATTGTTCATGGGCACGAGACTAATAGTGCCAAAAATCTTTTCACATAGAATTCATACAATACATGAGCCTCACCTTTCATTTATCATCTTGTGTAAGCCTTTCCCTGTAGTGATCAGCTAACCGAGCTTGCTTAGTAAGGTAGGTCGATTTTGGAACAGTAACGTCTCCCATGTGGCAAAAGTTGCAAATTAACAAAGAATTACCACACAAAATATTTTTCTTTAAAACTTTGCCTTTATTTGAGGAAATAGATTTCAATCTTTTAAAATGTTATCCCTGTTACAGCTTAATTAAGGAGGTAAAAAGCAGCCTATCAGAGGGCATATTTTCAATTTGAATTCTAATTATAACTTTCGCTGTTTGAGAGAATTTGATATTAAAAAAAATTAAGAATCGACCTACTCTATTTTGAGAATTAAGGGGAAAAAGTGTGTCCGTGTGTGAATAATATGCACCATGTAAGTCAAAAGCAGGGCTCGACATTAACGCCGTCCCGGGGACGATAAAAATTACATCCGGACGATCAATACGTCATCCGGGACAGTTTGCCGGGGACGGTAAATTTTTTTCCTAAAAGTTAGTACTACATTCCAATAATGGCCGTCCAGTGATTGCCCGAATGCTGACCTCAAAATGAGGCTACGGCACCACAGGTCTATTCTCAAAGCCATGTAATGGTGGAGGGAGATAGTTTAAAAGGATCGAATTATGTACTACTAACACTTCTCAGGGTAACTTAAAGTAAAAAAAAGTTTTTTTTTTTTAGCTCAAACACACTAGGAAATGGATTTTTGTCCAAATATCCAGAATTATCACTGCTTCAGCTTTTTCTTAATGTTTTATTACATGTTATTATGCTACTGATGACTGACAAGTATAGATGATGCTAATGAATTAAACAAAAATATTTTGATTTCGGGATGGTCCAAACCCCATTTGGGACGGTTTCGGGACGGTTGGTAATTTTTGTTCGGGACGGTCATAAAAAAATTAAAAAAATTAGTGTCGGGGACTGGTCAAAAGTAAAGTTGGTGGAGTGGTCTATTGTCGGTATCAGCCGGGCAGCGAGGGAGTCTTTCCCCTTTTCACTAGCACTAGACCAGAATGATTGGTTTTTGTTTTGTTTGCTGAAGTGGAGATCTACACCTATCGTCAGCTCCACACTTTACCGCACAGATCAGATTACCCAATCTGTACTAGTCCTACGTTGAGTTGGCGGAGACCTGTATCGAACCCGGAACCTTGCGATTCCTAGTCGGATGTTCTACCGACTGAGCTAATTCCAGAAAAAAATACATTCCCATACACTTTCTTTTTTACCTTTTTTACTTTTGGGACATACAATTTACATTATTAATAATGGAGATTCGGTCTCCATTTGTCTGTAACCGAAAATACATCACTGCTTACGTCACAATACCGAAAATCGTCAGTACATTATTCTATGTACTGACGATTTTCGGTATTGTGACGTAAGCAGTGACGTATTTTCGGTAAAAAAAAAACAAACTTTTTTTTTACTCTGGTCCTTTTTACAGTATCAAAAGGTTAACTAAAAAGTTCACAAATAAATAAATACTTACGATTTTGTGTAAAAATTTGTGTGCAAAATATTGAAAATAATTATTTAATTAATAATTAATAGATGCATGCAACATTTTATTCAAGGGGAACAGAACTAAGTTTTCATTTCAAATTGTTTTTTTTTTTTTTTTTTTTAAATTTTAAATTTTTATTATTCCTTAAATAAATTTGATGATTTTACTTACTTATGATACAAACCCTCTGGCATTGAATTTTAAACTCCTACAGGGAATATCTATCGAAAATTATTTTTTTCACTGCCCAGAGGGCGTTTTATTTGTTTTTTGTTTTTTTTGTTTTTTTGTTTCATTGCATGTGTGCAAAAGTCAAGAAGCCGAGTAAATATTTACCGAACCCCTTCTTCATGTGCGTGATATGACAAGGTCAATTTTAAATAAGTAAAAGTAAAGTGTTGGTATCAGTCAGACAGCGAGGGAGTCTATCCCTATTTTACTAGCGCTAGACTAAGGAGATTGTTTTTGCTTCTAAGGTGAAGCATCATACCTACCATCAGCTTCCCACTTTACCACAGAGGTTCAAGCTGTGCTACTAGTGTGCTTAGTTGACGAGGGCCGGCATCGAACCCGGAACCTTGCGGTTACTAGGCGAATGCTCTACCGACTGAGCTAAACAGCTGAATTTTAAACTCACTTTTTCTTCTCGTAGACTAACGTTAGAGAGCTCAATCTGCAATAAGATTTATACATAGCGTGTGGTGGTGAGAGAGAAAGGGAGGGAAAGAGGAGAGAGAGAGAGAAGAGAGAGAAAGAGAGAGAGAGAAAGAGAGAGAGAGAGAAGAGAGAAAGAGAGAAGAGAGAGAGAGAAAGAGAGAGAGAGAGAAAAGAGAGAGACAAAGAGAGAGAAAAGAGAGAGACAAGAGAAGAGAGAGAGAGAGAGAGAGAGAGAGAGAGAGAGAAGAGAGAAGAGAGAGAGAGAGAGAGAGAGAGAGAGAGAGAGAGAGAGAGAGAGAGAGAGAGAGAGAGAGAGAGAGAGACAGACAAGAGACAGTGACAGAGAGAGAGAGAGGATGGACTTATGCCTTTCGAAAGTGCATTAGCGCGAAGTGAAACGCGGGTCGCCGAATTCCATTCCTTAGGACAATAACCGTTACGCCCCGAGCGCACCCCCCTTGAATAAAAAAAAAGTCATGAAGTACGACACAATTCGTCATTTTGTAGAACGAGCCCAACATGAGGAGAGCAGCAAATGAGTTTTTGTGTGAGAGAGAGAGAGAGAGAGAGAGAGAGAGAGGCTGGCTAATCATCACTTCACTTAACGACACTTACACACATGTTGAATGGGAAAGCGCGAGACACACACACACACGTTGGCACTCTCTGTGTGTAGAAAATGCCTTTGCACTTGCAGAGCAGGGCATCTTGACATGAAGCACAAAGCCAACTACTGTCGACAAATTTTAATGAAACAAAGAAGAATTACTAGGGTTTCCACACACAGACAGCATCTAGATATATATATATATATATATATAATATATAATATATATATATAATGTTTCTCTTTGTGTGTGTGTAGTAGATACTATGAATGTGTGTGTGTGTGGTAGATACTATGAATGTGTGTGTGTGTGTGTGTGTGGTAGATACTATGAATGTATATGTGTGTGTGTGTGGTAGATACTATGATATGTGTGTGTGGTGTGTGTGTGTGTGTGCGTGGTAGATACTATGAATGTGGTGTGTGTGTGTGTGTGAGGTATACTATGAATGTATATGGTAGATACTATATATATATACAACACACACACACATATATATATATATATATATATCCCACACACACAAAAAGAGAAAAACTATATATATATATATATATATATATATATATAGAGAGAGAGAGAGAGGGGGGGGGGGAGGAAGAAAGAAAGAAATAGATAAATTTCATAGAGCCCATAAAGGCCATTCTAAGACTGGAAATAGACATTGCCCCGGGGGAGGGGAAAGGGGGGGTAACTAAGTAAAGTTTTTTTTTAACTTAAAAATTCCTTTAAACAAACAAAAACAAAGAAAACGCACAAAGAAAAATTAATAAACAGATGGTGCACATTGGGGGTGGGGTTCCTTTTTGTGGTGACGGGGGGGTGGATGGACACATTAATGACAAAGAGAGGGGGGGGGGAAAAGAAGAAAAAAAGAGAGGGTGGTGAAGATAGGTGTAGCAGGTAGACTTGCCTAGTGGAACAGGTCACAGCAACCCGTACGCTTAAAAGAAATAAAATAAAAAGAAATAGAGAGTAACTAACGAAGAAATAGAGAGAAAGGAAATGAGAGAGAGAGAGAGAGAGAGAGAGAGAGAGAGAGAGAGAGAGAGAGAGAGAGAGAGAGAGAGAGAGAGGGGGGGGCTATGTTAGTTGTGGTAGGCAGTAATTTATAAACCAGTTCCAGACACAAACAGAAAAAGCCAGCCACTTCCTCACTGTGTGTATAGCAATAAATGTGTACTAGTACCAATGCTGCTTCTTAGCTATCCACTCAGCTAAAAATCTGCCTTAAGAGAGACTCCGTATGAATGTGTGGTGTGTGTGAATGTGTTGGTGGTGGCTGGATGGCAACGGGTATATTTAAAGGGAAAAAAAAAACGGTAAGTATATTCCTGTAAATAACTTATGCGTGTGTGTCAGTGCATTTTATTTTTTTTATTTTTATATTTTTTTTTTTTTTTTCCAAAAGTGTGTGAAATGCGAGGAATTAAAGCACATTAAGTACACAGATGTAAATATAGCTTTTTGACACGTGTGCGCGTTTATTATAGCACCCCCTCATTTCTGTTTTTGTGTGTACGTGAGTGCAAATTCGGGGTTAACATTGTAAACCTGAGTACATTGTGAGGTAAATAACTTAACGGGGTTCGTAAGTAATTTGTTTTGCTTCTTTTTTTTTCTTTTTTTTTAATATATTTTTTTTTTACGCACACGCTACAGACATTAGAGAAAGAGTTCACTAACTTTATGCATACATAGCAAGTAGGAACATAGATATATTTATAGTATACACATGCAGAAAATTATGCACATAACTAAGCAAGAAAATACATGCACACGCACACGTCTGTGTGTGTCCATACTTAAGAGTCGATCCCAGTTAATTAAAAATATACGGAAATTAAAATTTCATATTATTTTCCGTCAATTAAGTTTAGTGTGGCACAAGGTCATGGAGTGATGTAGAACTCACATTACTCAGTTAACTGTAAATCTCTTTAATGACTAATTAATATTTTTGATATTCTAAAAAAAAAATACGGAAATATTTTCGGCACTAAACTTAGTCTGGCACAAGGTCATAGATTGGGGGAGAACTCATTTAACTTAACCGTAAATATCAATTTTTTTAATGAATATTTTTTTAATTAATAGATAATACTAATTATTAAACTGCTGGTTTCGAATAAATAAATAAATAAAAACCCTGGATTTTTTAACAAATCAATATTCAAATCCTGGACGAAGCTGTTTGCATTCCACATAATGCTAATACCATTGGGAAAGGTATATGGATGCATAGTAGGGCAGAATCGGTTCTTTAACCTTGGCAGGTAACCAGTCTAGGAAAATGAAAACTGAATTCAAACCTGTTAAACCCCGCTTAAGATATTGACCTTGTGTCACATCCTGCTCGCGTCGAGAGATTGGTAAAAATATACATACAAAACACAGTGGTGTAATGTTTAGCAATATAGTCTCACAGTTCCATTACTACTGTAATAGTGAGTTCGATCCTACCTGGAGTCCCCATATTTGCGACATCCGACCAGAGGCGAACGGGTTGGGTAAATACGTACCCAAGACTAAAGTCAAAATAATATCTTTAACATTTTAATATAAATAATTCTATAAATTTCATGAATAATAATTTGTTTGCTTTTCAGAAGAAGAAAAATTAATAATTTTTATCCCCTGTGCGTTTTTTCCACACAAGCTCTGATGTTTTTTTTTCATTGAAGTCTAAGTGACAGCAAGTCTCCCCAGTTTTCCAGGACTCTTCTGAGTATTCTAGCTGATTTTTAATCTGATCTGTGGTCTGGATGGTTTCAATTCTTCCTTTAATCTCGAGTTCATCCAGTTTCTTTTCCAGAACATTGGAGAGACCATGTTAATTACCCCAACTACAATACGTATCGGTGTCACTTTTATGTTAGAGTTTTTTTTCTTGCGATAAATATGCACACAAAAAGCACAAACTTCCGGGAATATAACATTATTATTATCAGGAGTTTTTCACACCCGCCTAAGTTGGTGGTTCACTTGAGGTTAAGTAACAACAAGTCTCTTCAAATCTCCAGAACTCTTCTGAGTATTCTAGTTGACCTTAACAATGCTGTTTGGAAAATCTCGACTCTTCCTCGGATTTCCAATTTCTTCAAACTCTTTTCCAAACCCTTTGGGGTCATTCCCAGGTCCCCAAAGACGATTGGTACAACATTATTATTATTATTATTATTACTAGTACAAAATAAAAAAAACGCCCTCCAATAGATTTTTGAAACATATTGCCTGAGGGGTGGGAGTTAAAAATTCAATGTCAGCGAGTTTATACCCTAAGTAAGTAAAATCATCAAATTCATTAAAGGATTAAAAAATAAAACAATTTGAAATGTAAACTTTAAATATGTATTAAGATAAAACAAACTATATATAGATATATAATACCAGTCATGTATTTATTAAAACTTGTTTTAAAAAACAATGAGGACTGTCTAATGTTGCATGTTCAAATTTTGAGTGCATTTATTCTATGTTATGACGATTTTGGGTAATGTGATTTAAACAGTGACGTAATTTTTGTTACAGACAAAAACCGGAAGCGAATCTCCATTATTAATAGATTATTATTTTTAGGCCGATTTTAGAAGTGATGTGGTTTGCGTGATTTCGATTCTTCTTCAAATCTCCAATTTCGCCAGTCTCTCATCCAGGTTCTTTGACACTGTTCCAAGTGCTCTAACTACTATTGGTATCACAGTCACCTTATTCCACAACTTTTTCGGTCCTCGAGTCCAGGTATTTGACCAGCTTTTACTCCACTTCCCAAATGAAGGAAACAAATGTGGGCTTTTCAGTTTGGCTGCTTAGCTAATATTATCCCATCAACCTTTTTTCACAGGTCTCTCGTTGAGGTCTGGAAAAAAATATGGGGAGTAATGTGCCTTATTCTGTCATGCTCGCCCATGTTAGTATGAGGTCGAATTCAGTACCCCCCCCCATACAAAAGCTAGAGAGCCCAGACTGTCCAACTATTTACTCATTGCGCCGGGCGGGTGAGGCAAAATTATCAGCCTAGTTTAAAGGGCTCCTTCTCGCAGCACATGGTCTCGTTTAAAAGAGGGTAGGGCCAAGTTTATTGCGTGGCGCCTGAGGCGCCTCTGAAAGGGAGCGCAAACGGAACTTGGCCATTTTTGTCCCCGCACAGTAGGGGGACTATCACCCACGCTAAACTGACATTGTGTAACGTTTTGGCCTCGTGGGGTGGGGGGCCCAAATAAATCCCCATATTTACTCATAACTGGAAAAAGGGGGGTGAGGAGGTTGACTCATGACTTTTCTCAAGGGTATTCGCGTGAAGTAAATTGCAAATAACCCCGTCCGGAATTTGAACCTGGGCCAACGATTCTGTCTTCCTCACTAATAACCATTACACAGCCACGAAAGTGCATTATTTGAATAAAAAAGAATTTTGAATCTCCAAATTGAAACATCTAAAAAATATAAATTGACACATTCCAAATGGAATATTGGGAATTATTTAGTAAGGTCTTTTTAAAGAAATGTCAACAAAGTCCAGAAGAAGAAGAGAGACGAAAAGAAAAAGAGAAAGAAAGAAAGAAAAAGAAAGATGGTAAAGGAGAGAGAGGGGGGTAGGAGAGAGAGAGGGGGGGGAGAGAGAGGGGGGTAAAGGAGGAGAGAGAGGGGGTAAAGGAGAGAGAGAGAGAGGGGGAGAGAGAGAGGGGGTAAAGGAGAGAGAGAGGGGTAAAGAGAGAGAGAGGGGGGTAAAGGAGAGAGAGAGGGGGTAAAGGAGAGAGAGAGGGGGTAAAGAGAGAGAGAGGGTAAAGGAGAGAGAGAGAGAGGAGAGAGAGAGGGGGTAAGGAGAGAGAGAGAGAGAGGGGGTAAAGGAGAGAGAGAGAGAGAGAAAGGAGAGAGGTAGAGAGGAGAGAGAGAGAGAGAGAAGAGAGGAAAAGAGAGAGAGAAGGGAAAAGGAGAAGAGAGAGGGAAAAGGAGAGAGAGAGAGAGGGAAAGAGGAGAGAGAGAGGAAGAAGAGAGAGGGAAAAGGAGAGAGAGGGAAAAGGAGAGAGAGAGAGGGAAAAGGAGAGAGAGAGGAAAAGAGAGAGAGAGAGGGAAAAAGAGAGAGAGAGAGGGAAAAGAGAGAGAGAGAGGGAGAGAGAGAAGAGAGAGAGAGAGAGGGAAAAAGAAGAGAGAGAGAGGAAAGAGAGAAGAGAGAGAGAGAGAGAGAGAGAGGGAAAAAGAGAAAGAGACAGAAGGAAGGAAAAAAAAGAAAGAAAGAGCGAAAGAGAGAGAGAGAGCGAAAGAGCGAGAAGAGAGAGCGAAAGAGGGAGAAAGAGCGAGAGAGAGGGAGAGAGAGAGAGAGAGAGAGAGCGAGAGAAGAGAGAAAGAGAGAGAGAGAGAGAGAAAGAGAGAGAGAGCGAGAGAGAGAAAGAAGAGAGAAGAGAGAGAAAGAGAGAGAGAGAAAGAGAGAAAGAGAGAGAAAGAGAGAGAGAGAGAAGAGAGAGAAAGAGAGAGAGAGAGAGAGAGAGAGAGAGAGCGAAAGAGAGAGAACGAGGAGAGAGAGAACGAGCGAGAGAGAGAGAGAGAGCGAGAGAGAGAGAGAAGAGAGAGAAAGAAAAGAGAAAGAGCGAAAGAAAGAGAAAGAGAGCGAAAGAGAAAAAGAAAGAAAAAGAGAAAGAAAGAAAGAGAGAGAGAAAAGAGACAAAGAAAGAGAAAGAAAGTCAGAGAAAGAAAAATAGAGAAAATGAGAGAAAGAAAGTGAGAGAAGAAAAAAAAGTTTCTATTTTTTGTGTAGGTACAAATGTTCGTACATATACAAAGCTTCGAAAATATATAGTCATTGGGGGGTTTTTTTTTGTTGTGATTTATTTTTGTTGTTTCACTCCTTTAGTGGAATTCCCCCCCCCTCCCATCCACTTCCACCACCCTGACGTTTCTATTCAACACCCACAAAGTAATGCGACACACACGCACAACACACGCACACACACACACACACAGGCAGGCACACAGTCACACAATGACAACTTCCTCAACAGGCATTTAAGCTATTTCCGCGAGCAACGCTTTGCACTGGAAGTAGTGAGTCCATCTTCTCGTGGCATCCCAGGAAACACTAGTCACCACCCCCCTCATACCCTATCCAATCCCCCACACACCAGAAAGAAGACTAGGTGTGCCCCTACGAAAGACCCCCACCCCATCTACTATCACCATACACCCCCCCCCCCCCCCGCTAATGCCTATAAAATTCTTAATGCTTTTTCCTTTTAAATTATTTAGTTAATGTACACTATCACAACCGGCTCTCTCTCACTCACTCACATTTGCATATCACTTACAAAATCGGTAAATTGTAGGTATTTACCCAACCCCTTCCCCACAGGTAGGAAGTGACACAAGGCCACAAGTATGGGGCATTGTTTCTCAGTAGAAATAGATCTGCGAGACTAGCTTGCTAACCATTTTATCACGGTGGGACGATAAATTGTAAATATTTATTTACCCAACACGATTGTTACGGGTAGGGATGTGGTAAGATCACACGTATGGAGCATCTAGCGAGGATCGAACTCGCTATTCAGTGGTAATGAAATGCGAGACTAGTTTGCTAACCAATACACCACGATTAATTGTAAGATGAATAAACTATATAAAGTTTTTTTTTTAATTTGAATTCATCAGTATTTGAAAGTTTTTTTTATCTACTAGCAAAATAAAAAAAACACCATCCGGGCGATGTAAAAATGAATTTTTGAAAGATATTGCCTGAGTGTGGGATTTAAAAATTCAATGTCAGAGAGTTTGTACCCTAAGTAAGTAAAATCATCAAATTCATTAAAGGAATAAAAAATAAAACAATTTGAAATGAAAACTTTGTTCTGATAACTTAAATATATATTGAAATAAAACAAACTATATATAGATATATAATACCAGTCATGTATTTATTAAAACTTGTTTTAAAAAAACAATGAGGACTGTCTAATGTTGCATGTTCAAATTTTGAGTGTATTTATTCAATCTTATGACGATTTTGGATCATGTGACCTAAGCAATGACGAAGTTTTTGTTACAGACAAATAAAGAGCGAATCTCCATTATTAACAGATTATTAATTCTCATTAAATAATGTTTTAGTTGGTTTGTTTTACGGCATATCAACCTCAGTGGGTCATTTAATGCCGATAAAGTTTTGAAATAAATCAATTCTTAATGGATAATACAATTTTTTATAAATACATTTTCTATTTAACCCATAGATGGGACCCTAAAGGTACTACCACTCCGGGTTAGAGTGGACCAGGGAGCCAAAACTGGAACCTCAACATCAGATAGAGTTTAACGTCATTCCCAGGACATGTAGACCCGCAACCGCTTTCTAGCACCATATGATAAAAAGGGGTCATTAAATAAGTAGTAAAAATTAATTATTACTAAAAGGACCTGCGGATATACCACAGTATGATAATTCAATCATTAAATCATTTGGTATATTTACTTAAGAGCTATTGCTAAATAGTTCGATATGTAAAAAATACAATGATCTTGATTTAATTCTCATTCCTTTTTCTTTATTTCCTTCTTTTTATCTTTTCATTATGTTCGATTGAAACAGATTAGTGTTATCGCTTCCATGCGCTCACCCATTCTCTATCTTTCCCCCACCTTTTTTTGTGTAGCATGTCCTTTTTCTTCCTTTTTTTAATAATAAAACGGAATAGTCCATTATTTAGCTGAGGTGATGACACTCATAAGAAATTTCATCTTGGATGATTTGGATGATCTAATTTTTAACCAGAGTGTGTTGCAAGATGATAACGGTCGTAAAATTAAGGAACACGAGTAACAATTAAAATTATTGAAATAGAATTTTCTTTTGAAAAAAAAAAAAAAAAAGAAAGAAAGGAAAAAGTAGCTAATGAAATCAAAGGATATTTTTCACCACACACACATTACTGTTAGCGTAACGGTTATCGTGATAAGTGTACTCGACTGTTTGCATTTTACATGGCACTAATACTCCTGGAAAAGGTAGGAGTCCAACAATTCTCCCTTCAGCTATGGGTAAATAGTAGAGCAGACTGAGCCTTTTAAATTCGGTGTGGTTATCTGTCTAAGTAAAAGTAAGTAAAGTCGGCAGAGTGGACTATTGTCGGTATCAACCGGACAGCGAAGGAGTCTCTCCCCTTTTCATTAGCACCAGATCAGGGAGATCGTTTTTTTTTTTGCGTCTGAGGTGAAGCACCACATCTACTATCAGCTCCCCAGCTTTACGACATAGATCCAATTTGTGCTACTCATGCGCTGTGTTGGCGATGACCGATATCGAACCTGGAACCTTGAGGTTCCTAGGTGGATGTTCTACGGACTGAAGAAGGAAATTTCTGAATTCAAAACCAGTTATAGACCTGGAGAGGGATGGGCTCTTTCAGGCTATTCTTGACCAAGATACGTCAGCTTGGGCTTTAGAATACACCGAGTGTACCTCTGTAGAGGATTAAGATCACTCCCCCATCCAATGGGGCCACTTGCTAGCCGTGGATGGCGACCCATGATGCTTAAGGACGGAATCCCCCACTAAACGGGCGATCAGAGAGGGCCACTCCGATCAATCGGTTGGTCACGTCAAGCCCTAGCACCTTTATTACTGTCCCAACCCCATTGCCCTTATGGCAAGCCCCCAACCTATTGCCCTTATGGCAAGCCCCAACCCTTTTTATCATATATGTGCTACAAGACATCGACTGAGGCCTTCATATCATGGAATAAAAAACTGATGGTCAGGTTCCAGTTCTGGGTGTATAGGCAATGTGGAACACCCCTTCATCGCCATTGCTCCCCGGCGTGATAGTACCTGTTAGGGTCCCATCTATGGGTTAAATAGAAAATTTATTTACAAAACAAAATTGACTTAAAAAGAATTTCTTCTAAACTATCACTATAAATCTTTCAAAAACTTTGCCGGCATTAAATGACCCATTGTGGTTGATATGCCGTAAAACAAAACAATCAAAACCGATGCTGAGTAGCACCCCAACAACCAAAACTAGGTTATGGGATTAGTGATGAGGTCTACTGTTATAAAGAAGAATTAGTACCGTAATAGAAATGAGAATTAGTTAAATTTTAAATTACTCTTGAAGGATTTTGATTTTTTTAAAAAGGGTGTCAAATACTGTCCAAATAATTTGTTTAAAAATGTTTTTTAAATCGATAATTTATCTTGTTAAATATGTTAATCTTTAAAGAATATCTAAAATGACAAAATAAATTTTTTTAGAATTACAAAATATTACTACTACCATCAATAATAATAATAATAATAATAATAAATAATAATACCATCACCAATAATAATATAATGATTCAAGGATTAACATTAAAATGCATGACCCATGTGTCATCGTTTTGTCTTAGATCAGTTTGTGAGCTTTCTCAAAACATCGTTTTCCTTAAACATTACCCCCACCCACCCACAAAAAAAGAAACATGCACTTTTAATTCAATTTCATTATTATTCAACTAATAACAGTGATGAGATAATTGGAATTATTCGAAATCAGTGACTGGTCGAAAGAATAAGAAAGTCTTTTTCTTCTTTTTTTTTTAATGAAGAAATCAAAAATTTGAGATGAGCAGTAAAAGAAAGAAATAAAAATCATCTAATCAACTTTGTATGAAATGATAAAAAGTATCAAATAGTAATCTTCAGAATTCAATTCTATTTCAATAAAATATGATAAACACTTATGTTTTCTAGAATTATTTTCATTAAAACATTTATTCAAGTTTTTTCATAAATATTTGTTAAAATGATGTTTTGGCACAAGGGATAAATCAAGATTGAGCTACCCTGACTGGCTTGAAAGACTATCTGGTTAACCACAACACTATCCTGAAGAACCATCCGGGTGAAACCTAGGCAGATAGTGTACGTTCTTATAATCATGCTCTACTTAGCGTATTGAGTACTTTTTACATATATAACTTAGCAAACTCCTTCGGTGTTTTTTTCTTTTGGCCACTACATACAATACTGATGATTATTTTTTAGAAAGTACGAGTAGGTTCGTCTTTGCTTTTTTTTTTTAATGTTAGTTTGAAATTTTTTGTTTGTTTTGAAAACTGAGTTATCGGGATTTTTCCAACACCGGTTAAGTTTAGAAATAATTATATTATATATATCTGTGTGTGTGTGTGTGTGTGTGAAATGGGTGGTAGAAAGCTTTGTTGGTTATATTAGAAGCACAGAAAAGTTCTTTTTTTAAGATAAAAAAATAATAATAAAAAAATTGAAAATGATGAATATTAACTTACTTTTAATCTTAAACTTTTTAATATTTCGGATGGACCTCTACACTTTTTCAAAAAAAATTTGTTCAAATCAACAGAATTTATGCCTTCCTCAGGGGCAAAACAGTTTCGTCCAGAATTTGAACTCGAGTAACTGATTCCATTTCCTATGACAATAGATATCCGTTACGCTAATATATATATATATATATATATATATATATATATATATATATATATATATATATATGAGAAAGAGAGACCCTTTTAAACCAAAGAAGATATTCCAAAACAAATAATTTATTTTACCATTTTATAAACTATCACTTAAACGATAAAAGATAATCCCAGATAAGGGGGGTAAGCCCCCCCCCTTAAAAAGAATCAAATGTTTTTCTATTCTTCATAATTAGGTTATTCAAACCATTCCATTTAATTTCTTTCAATCAGATAAAATTCTTACAACGTTTAATATTGTTTGTTTTTAAACTTGATTAATTTCAACGGATCGAAAATCCGTGAATTTCAATGATTCAACAAAATTGGAAATAAATCTCACAGAGTTTTTGTAAATTTTATTTAAGATCCAAACAGAATTTGTCCTTGAAGATTGCTAACACATGTAAAAAGGAAAATATTACAGTTAATAAAAACAAACAAAGCATTTGCTTACAGCACAGGTGTAAGCAGTTGATCTTACAAGCAGATGACACTGAATTATATAAATAAATAAAACAAAAGATTTACCGTACGGATATGTCACAAGTGTGAGGCATCCAGTGGGGACCGAACTCGCTTTTCAGTAGTAATGGATCTACAAGACCAGCTTGCTAACCACTACAGCACAATGGATAAGGAGTTCAATAAATGAATTCCTTAAATAACGACTGGGTTGGAAAGGTGATGCATCGGGAATTATGCAAAAAATAAATTTTGACCACACAACAAAATGGTATATGCATAAACCAGAATCTGTTCTTGAGAACGAAACGCATAAAATTCTATGAGAATTTGAGATAAAAACGGATCACCTTATCCCAGCAAGAAGACCAGATCTAGTGTTGATAAACAAAAAAGAAAGAACTTGTCAACTGGTGGATTTTGCAGTTCCAGCAGATCACAGGGTGAAGCTGAAGGAAAACGAAATGATGGACAAATCCCTGGACCTTGCCAGAGAACTGAAAAAGTTATGGAATATGAAAGTCAAAGTGATACCAATTGTAGTTGGCGCACTTGGAACGGTCCCAAAAAACTGGGAAAAAGACTTGAGGAACTGGAAATCATAGGAAGAATTGAGACCATCCAGACAATTGCATTTTTGAAATCAACTAGAATACTTAGTAGAGTCCTGGAGACTTGTTGTCCCACTCAGACTCCAGTAAAAGAATATCAGCTAACACTGGTTTGAATAATTATAATAATAATATTGTCTGTAATAAAAGTTTGGAATGAAAAATTGCTTAAAAAGCAAATTTAAGAGAAACTGTACCTGTGAGAATAGTTTAGTAGTTATAATAAGAACAACTGAATAGCTGGGTTAGTGATATTCATTATCACAAGATCATAAAAATGGAAAAAATAATTTTAAAAAGAACAAAGATGTTATTGTTCAGTGTAATCCTTGTAAAATAATTCCCTTGAGAAAGGTATGAATCCAACTATTCTCCCTCCAGCTATGGGATATAGTAGGGTAGATAGAGGTTTTTAACCTTGGTAAAGCAACTAATCTAGAGAAGGAAAACTGAATTTGAACCATTTTGTATTGTCAATTGGGAGTGCCATCAAAAATGGCTGCCAAAACTGAGCGTGGAAGAGGGGCAAAGGCAGGGGCAAGGGTCAGGTCAGGTCAGGGCACAGGAGCAATCGCAGTCGCATGCACAATAAGCACAAAAATAGTCACACGAACAGTTTCCGTGCATTCATAACACTTTGGAAACATTACTCTTAGGATTATCCTCATAGAATTTGATATATATTTGTGAATAAAAAGGTCTTACATACCATGGGTATCGTGATTATGGACCATTTCCTCTCGTGGGTATCTGGGGCCCCACAGAGCTTCGTCAGACCACGTTTACTTTTATTTAGATAGGCAAATGGCCAAACTCAGTTTACATTTATACATGTATAAATGTAAACTGAATTTGCTATTTGCCTGTTTAAATAAAAGATAAACGTGGTCTGACGAAGCTCTGTGGGCCCCAGATAACCACGAGAGGAAATGGTCCATAATCACAATACCCATGGTATTTAAGGTCTTTTTATTCCCAAATAAATTTGCTCTGTTTATAAAAATTAAACATTGAGCTCTCATACGGAACCTGAACTCTACAACAAACTACTGGTAGAGAATTAGGACCAGCCTAGAATCACCTTGTACAAGAAACTTGGTACAACAAGAATATATAATTCAGTGGCTATAGATTAGACATACGCATTTACTCAATCCCTCCGCCGAGGTCGGGATGGCAGATTTTAATAGGTTTGAATTCAGAGTTTTCCTTCTTCTAGACCAGCGAACATACCAAAGTTAAAGCACCCAATCTGCCCTACTAAATACACATAGCTTGAGGCAACCGATTAGAAGAAGGAAAACTGAATTCTGACCAGCTGTACTCCACTTAAAAAAATTTCCCTTGTATCTCATCCTGCTCGTTGGTGGAGGGGTTGGGTATATACATACTTGTAAAATCTACAATACCAACAGCAATTAGGTACAGGGACAACATTAAAATTACATCATTGAATTTGATTAATTTGTATATTTGATACAAATTTCAAATTAGTTTCCAAAAAAATATTAAATTCCTTTGTAAGGATTTCAATGAATGAAAATTACAGTGTGGGGCGACGGGAGGGGGGTTGTTGTAGAAAAAAGTTTCAACTCTAATCTAATCAACCAATCCCCCTTTTTGTGGGTGCAACATGATACTGTCATTATATAAATATCTACCCCCCCCCCGAAAATATGTAAGTGGTCCAAGTGGTAAGTATCAAAAAGAAATTCTATTTTCTCAATGGTATTTCCTAGAATGTAAAACGAATTCTATTTATATAAAAAGGTGGTTAACTTGGAAGTCTTCCTAGCAGAGCAGACAAAAGAATTAGTTGGTTCCAGTAATAATAGTAGCGTACAATAGATAAATAGATGTGGTTAACTACATTACATTAGGTTGTTTTTTTTTTGGTTCTCCTTTAACTACATTGTGTGAGAGTAAAATATGGTTGGTTGGTTGAATTTTACGGCATGTTAACCCATTGGGTCATTTTATGCCAAAGACCTTTTTGTTTTATTCATTCTTGATAGTTACTCAATTTTTTCTTAAACACTTAAACTTATTTTTTCCTATTTAACCCATAGATGGGACCACAACAGGTACTATCACTCCGGTCAGAGTGGACCTGGGAGTAATGGTGATCAAGGAGTACTCCACATTCCCCAGAGCTCCTGAATTGCAACCTCATTATCAGATAGAGTTTTACATCATACCCAGGAAATTAAGACCCTCAGCCACCGCCTTCTAGTACCCATATGATAAAAAGGTTGAGGTTGCCATAAGGGGAATAGGGTTGGGAGTTTGTCGCCAAAAAGATCCCATAAAAAATTCACCAAAAACAACCACAGTAATTAAAACCGGGAAATCCAAAACTTCAGTATTGCGGATCCAGATTCAGACCGGAATGTTTTTAATCATTACACAGAGTTAGGCTGATTCCAAAATGGTATGATATGTTGGGCTACGGCTTCTAGGAATTAAGTTTTTAAAAATGTGACACACTGACACACACACACACACACACACACACATTTATCATTAGAGACAGCAGGCATTGAAAAATCAGAAAGAAATGATTTTTCTTGGTTAGGAATTAATACAAACATTACTGACAGGAAGTGTGTGTGTGGGTGCATGTGTGTGTGTGTGTGTGAAAGTGTAAATGCAATTGTTTCACAAATTCTACCAATTATCACAGGTTATATGAACTGGTTATTGATATCACTAAATGATTTCTCTAATCAATTTATCTAGACTAGAGGCCAGAAATTATCATTGATAAAATATCTGTTCACTCAGTTCACAATGCTAACAATTCCTACCTACAAGGTAATTTCTTTTTTTTCTTTTTTATCTAAGTTTTCTAGTTGAATAACAGATTAATCATAATATCAGTCGGATTTCCTAAGAAGAAGTTTTGTTACTATTATACATTGATTCTTATGGACTTTGGCTGTTTTTATCACAATTCTTTTACAAAAACATTCTTTAGTTAAATTTTTGGAGATGTTATATTATCATTATCAAGTCATGCAGATAGCACAGATTCTCTTGACACTCTCTCACCATCCATCCCTATCGTCCATTGCTCTCGTGGCAGATCCTTTATATGGTATTCAATATTTACACAGAGCTGATGTATCTAAATTTTTTGTAATTTTTTGTTGGTTGGCCAACATTAGTGTGTCTATGTGTCCAGTAGGCATCTATAGGAGAACATCACTTATGAGTTCGTCCTTGCTTCTCCAGCAGTGGGATTATTTTAGACCAATTAGTCCATGTGTGTGTGTGTGTGTGCATAACATTTTGAATGCTGTACTGTTTAGCTTTCGTTCATCACTTCAATTTTTTTATTTTTTGTTTCTTCCTATAAATGAGTCCGGACTAATTGAAAAGTTACCAGAAATTATTAAAACTAGCAGGAACTGTGGATATACCACAGTATGATAAGTTAATTATTACAACGTTTGATATGTTTACTTAAGAGCTATTGCTAAATAATTCAAGATGTAAAAAGAATAACAATCTTGATTTAACTCACTTTTTCTTTCCTTCTCTCTATCTTCCCCCTACTCTTTCTTTCTTATGTTTTTCTGTGCAGCATGTCCTTTTTCTTCCCTCTCTTTCTTTATAATAAAAACGGAATAATCCATTATTTAGCTTAGGTGATAACACTCATAAGAATATATATATATATATATATATATATATATATATATATTTACCAACCCCTCCACACGAGCAGGATGTAAAACACAAGGTCAATTTCTTAAGTAGAGTTTAACAGGTTTGAATTCAGAGTTTTCCTTTCCGAGACTGGTCGCCTAACCAAGGTTAAAGAGTCCAGTCTGCCCTATTATTTACCCATATCTGGAAGGAGAATAGTTGGATGCATACTGTTCCTAAGGGTATTAGTGCTATATGAAAATTCAAACAGCCTCGCCCAGGATTTGAACTTGGGTTGCCGGGTCCATTTTCTACAATGATGACATTTTAACACATGCGCCTTCAACTAAACTTTAATGGTAATTATGAACTTTTGTTTAGTAAATTAGGGTGTCCCAGAAAAAACAGAACCCACAAATTTTGTAATAAAACTGTTAATTTTAACTGGGGGGGGGGTAGGGTTTAGGGTTCTGTTTTTTCTGGGTTACCCTGTACAGGGTGACCCAGAAAAAACAGAACCCAAATTATTTATTTTCCCATTAACCTAACCCTAACTCTACCACCTAGATGAGTAACATAATATTACAGGGTGACCCAGAAAAAACAGAACCCAAATTATTTATCTATTTTCCCATTAAACTAACCCTAACCCCTAACCCCCCTAGTTGAGTAACATGATATTACAGTGTGACCCAGAAAAAACAGAACCCAAATTATTTATCTATTTTCCCATTAAACTAACCCTAACCCTGCCCCCTAGTTAAAATCAACAGTTTTATTACAAAATTTGTGGGTTCTGTTTTTTCTGGGACACCCTAATTTACTAAACAAAAGTTCATAATTACCACTTTAATATAAGTGACTATGTCCTTTATTTTTAATAATGACCACCTTACAAACCGCATTAATAAGGGGTAAGTACTACTAGTTATAATCACTTGATACTTTATAAGTATATAACTTGAAAGTGAACGTTTACAATTGTCAGTCGTTGTTGTTCAAAAGTCCAAATTTGTTAGCTTTTTTTCTAGCACAATTATTACTTTCACTTTGTTGTCATTGGAATAATGTCAGCTCTTGAAGCGTCTTTCATGGGGTTGAAGAGATGATAGTCCTGAGGTGCTAAATCGATGGTGAAATCTGTAGGGAAGAAGTGGCTCAAAGAACAGTCAACATAATTTTACAGGGCAGGGATACATGTTCTCATTTGAAGGTGGAACATTGCTATTGAGAGAAACAGTGACTATATGGAGAAGTAGGGATATGATCCAGAGAGGACCAGCTTCATTTTTATGTATGATACATGTTCCTGTGTTGGTAATTATACCTGACCTAAACAAAATGGCATTACTTTTTGACTCACCCTCGTAGATCCAATGACCCATCCCAAAGTTCAGATAAGCAAAACCAAACACAACCCCAATGACAAATCCAGCAAATGATCAGATGGTAACATCCAATGCTTGTCCCTCTCTTTTTCTCTGAATGAATCCAAGTGTGGGTAAAAGGGTTACCGAAGCGTAATTAGGTTCCCTTTATGCCCGGACAGTTCCAATGTCTTGACAGACTGAAATAGCCAGCCAGCCAGCACCCTCCATAGCAGAGAGAGAGAGAGAGAGAGAGAGAGATAAAAAAGGGGAATTTATCAAAACTGAATAATGATGTGTGAGCAGGAGTAAAAAGATGGAAACAGAAGAAAATTAATCTTTGAGAATATGATAAATAGAAAAACAATCCGAAAGATTCTAAAGAGGTCAGTGACAGAAGACGAGGCCAGAGCATTGTCACCAATTCGATACGGTCGATGGAGTGTGTAGTCATGAGAAAGTTTATGCATGTTTGCCTGTGTACATACGCAGTTGTATACAAGTGTGTGAAAAGACTAAGTGGCTTCTGAATTTGATTATATACACTCACAGGAGCGTAAATCTACACACTTCTTCTGTGTAGCCATATGATTATTCCTTTGTGTAAAACAATGAATAAATGTGTACCAAGAGAAAATGTATGTTTGTACTTATATTCATAAACCTGAAAGTGACAAAACAGGCATTCAAAAATCACTACCCTTTGTTGTGTGCTCATAAGTTTGTACATTAATAAGTCCACACTCAAATGAGGTACAGTAAATAAAGTTGGTAGAATGGCCTATTGTCAGTATCAGCCGGACAGCAAGGGAGTCTATCTCCTTTTCATTAGCGCTAGACCAGGAAAATTGTTTTTGTGTCTGAGGTAGAGTACCACACCTACCATCAGCATATATTCCAGCAGTGCTACTCATGCAATGAGTTGGTGAGGTTTTGTATTGAACCCGGAACCTAATGATTCCTAGGCAGATGCTCTACTGACTAAGCTAAACTGAAAAGAAAAAAGAAGAAGAAAAAAAGAAAAAAGAAAAAAAAAAGAAAAAAAGAAAAAGAAAGAAACATTTATTTTATTCAACGATTATTCATTTTTCAATATGATATTCTTGTCATTAAAGAAGAAATTAATTTAACGGCATGTCAACCTGTCTAAGGTTATTTTATGCCAAGGGTTTACAAAATCACATTCATTATATATCTGTTTCTTAAAGGTTTCCTTTGGCACATGGTCCTATCAAATACAAATAATTTTTAAATAGATGGGACCCCCAACAGGTACTACCACTCCAGGTCAGAGTGGTTTAGTTTCTTTGTTTTACGGAATATTAATCTTCAGTTATTTTATGCCAAAGCCATTGTCGTAAAAGAACAGTAGTGATACTATTTAATTAGGAGCTTCATACCTTTCCCAAGGGTATTAGTCCAAAAATGAACATAATAGCCACAACTGAAGTTCAAACTCACTTACTACAATGTCAGTGTCTAGTATATTGGCCACTATGCGATGGAACTCCCCACCCCCCAGGTCAGAGTGGACCTGGGAGTAATGTCAACGAAGGAGTACTCCACACTCCCCAGATCTCCAGAATTGGAGCCTCACCATTAGATGCAGTTTAGTGTCATACACAGGACATCCTTTTTTAGGGGGGGGGTAGGGGTCTTACCCCTCTGCAGGAGATAGAGTCAGCTTATTCTAAGCCGTACTGATACGGCTGATGTCAAAATTCATCTAATAACTGTGTCTGGACTTATTAATACGCCATTCTATATGAAAAGTTATGTCTCCAGATGACTGATTGCTTTTTATATACCTTTCAGTGAGTACACACATATATATATATATATATACATGCATGCATACATACACACACACATGCACACACATGGGGGGAGGATCTATTTTCTTTGTACATTTTCTAAGGTTGTCTTTTGCTGATACAGTGAGAGTGTGTGTGTGTGTGCACACAGTCTTGTGCAAATATATACAAGACACTCAAGTAACTGGATAGGATTTGTGAATAGAGAGGATCTCTCTCTCTCTCTCTCTCTCTCTCTCTCTCTCTCTCTCTCTCTCATTAATACAACCTTTTCTTTCTTCAAATAGACAAAGTGAGGCAATAAGACAATCGATCATAGTTTTCAACCTGACACACACACACACACTTGACTTGGGACAGATTTGTTTATTTTCAATCAACTCCTGAAGAACAAAAGACACACACACACACACACACACAAAATATGAGGATGATATAAATGATAAAACAAAAGAGCTCAGAATAAAAATGCAGCAGCAGCAGCCGTGTCTTTGCGGAGATGTCAAATGTAGCAGAACAGATAAAGATACAGTCACAGTTACGGATTGGAAAACCTAATTTGTCAACCAAAGACAAAGATTGATTGGATTTCACGGTATGTCAACCCTTGTTGGGTCATTTTATGCCGAAGACGTCTTCTTTTATTCATTCTTGATGGGTACTCAATTTTTTTTTTTTAGAACTCCAGATCTGTCATTTTTTTTTACTCCAGGTAATACGTCTTGCCTGGTACAGATACTACACTGATCTTCGGAAGAAATACTAAGGTTGGTTGGATTTTATGGCATGTCAACCCTTGTTGGGTCATTTTATGCCGAAGACGTCTTCTTTTATTCATTCTTGAGGGGTACTCAATTTTTTTTTTTAGAACTCCAGATCTGTCATTTTTTTTACTCCGGGTAATACGTCTTGCCTGGTACAGATACTACACTGATCTTTGGAAGAAATACTAAGGTTGGTTGGTTGGATTTTACGGCATGTCAACCCTTGTTTTTAAACTCATTTTTTATTTATTTAGGGCTGCCTTTCAGCTAGTTGACTAATGATTTCTGTTGCCATAATTCTAGTGATGTTTTGCTAACGGTCCCATCTATGGGTTAAATAGAAAAAAATGAGTTTAAAACTAATTGAGTACTTATCAAGAATGAATCAAACAAAATGTCTTCAGCATAAAATAACCCAATTGGTTGACATGCTGTAAAATCCAACCAATCAACCCGAAGTGGTAGTACCTGTTAGGGTTCCATCTATGGGTTAGATAGAAAAACATGATTGTGTACACATCAAGAATGAATAAAACAAAACCAATTTCAGCATAAAATAACCCAATTGGTTGACATGCCGTAAAATTCAACCACAACTACAATCCCATCAAATTCTGACCAGACATTCAGCTGCAGCCGCTACGACCGTGCTTGCCTGTCCTGTATAGATAGGCCTCATCAACCATGAACACGCCTGCAGTCAACATGGATCACCCCCTTAACCTTTATTCAAGAAGCCAAGTCATGATGATGATGATAATGATGATGATGGCTAAATCTTTAAGCCTCTAGGTTTGTGACATAAAATACAATAATATTTCAGGCATAAAAGACAAAAAAAAAAAAATCTCAAAGATGATTTTGATGATCCAAAATGGTTCAATGTTTAATGTAAGCTGAAGGAGATTTGATATGACGTGAAAAGATTGTAGAAGCGCCTAAGATATTACGGGCCTGCCTCCTCCTCATCAGCAACCACCATCACCCACAGAATACAACAGAAGAAAAACAGAAGAAGTATATACGTGATGTTTTGAATAGAGAGAACATTTTTGAGGAGAAAAAGTTGTCAATGTTGCAACCGAAAATGCCAGCTGTGAGCGACAGAATAATTTGGAGGAGTTAAGAGAATGATGGATTGGTTAGAATTTAGTTTTTGGGGTCTGGAAAATAGGGAAAGGGTGCGTTGAATGATAGTGTATAATGTCATTCACAAACAGCTATGTTTATTGAGATGAAATACAATACGAGAGAAGGAGAAAGATAGAAAAAGGAGGGAGAGAGTGAAAGAGAAATAGAGATAGAGGGAGAGAGAGAGATATAAAGAGATAGAGGGAGAGAGAGAGAGAGGGAGAGAGAGATAGAGGGAGAAAGAGAGAGAGGAGAGGAGAAGAGGGAGGAGAGAGAGAAAGAGGGAGAGAGAAAGAGAGGGAGAGAGGGAGGGAGGGAGGAGAGGGAGGAGGGAGAGAGAGGAGAGAGAGGAGAGAGAGGAAAAGAGGGGGAGAGGAAAAGAGGGGGGAGAGGAAAAGAGGGGGAGAGGAAAAGAGGAGGAGAGGAAGAGGGAGAGGAAAGAGGAGAGAGAGGGAAAGAGGGGAGAGAGGGAAAGAGGGAGGGGGAAAGTCTAGACTGGGTGTGGCATCACTTTGATTTCCTTCAAATATTGCAAAACTTTCGACTCACCCTAGTATTTTTACCCAACCTCTCCACCATGAGCAGGAGGTAGCCAAAGGTCAATTTTTAAGTAGAGTAAAGCTAGTTTGAAAACAGCCACACACAAAGTTCTTAGTTGAATGGAGGTGTGCGTTGTGTAATGGTTATTGTCATAAGAAATGAAATTGGCTAACAGAGTTCAAATCCAGGATTAGGCTGATCATGTTTCACTTTGTACTAAATACCCTTTGAAAAGGCATGAATCCATCTATTCCCTTCCCCATCCAGCTATGGGCAAATAGGACAGACTAGATTATTTAGCCTTGGTTAGGCAACCAGTCTAGGAGAAGGAAAACTCTGTATTCAAACTAGCTTATTTCTTTGCTTCTAACTTCAGTTGCAATAAAATATATAAGATTAACAAATAAATCTTGCCTGGATTTGAACACTGGACCTGAATGTAAGCAGGCAAGTGACATGTTCTGCTGTTTGAACAGCAAGACAGAATTATATATATATATATATATATATATATATATATATATATATATATAGGTTAAAAATGGAAGCGAATCTGACGGTATGTTGAAATGAAAAATAAATGAGAAAATGTTGAATGGATAAAATAGGATTTATTTTATTTTATTGACACGTGTTTTGGCCAGAAGTTTATCTATGTATACATTTATTCTATCTTATCATTTTAAATACAAAATAAAATAAAATGATAATAGCAAAAACTACAGAAAATTTTTTTAGTATACAAAGAAATAACGGCCTTTGTCAGAGTAAAACAATTAGGATTTACTCTGACGAAGGCCGTTATTTCTTTATATACTAAAAAAGATTCCTGTAGTTTTTTCTATTATTGTTATTTCATTTTATTCTGTATTTAAAATAATCATAGATAGAATACATGTATGCATGGATAAACACCTGGCTGAAATACGTGTCAGTAAAATAAACTAAAATAAATCCTATTTTATCCATTCAACATTTTCTTTCATTTATTTTTCATTTCATATATATATATATATATATATATATATATATAAACTTTCCTGAAAATATATTGGTTCAGTGTGTTCTTGTTTCATTTTCAACCATTAGCAAACACTGATCCTCAGAAGTAAATATGCTATGCAGTTAGTTATATAAACATTGGGTAATTTCTTAGTTTACAGAATCTCACCTATCATTAAACATTTAGTGAAATACTGATATCTTTTCATTTTTATATAAATAAAATATTAAATAATAATCTGATCAAATCAACTTGGGTCTTAAATTATGCTGTAGCTTCAAAAGAATCTTCAAGTCGTGTAAATATGATTACAAAGTCTTTATTTTCATCCCAAAGCCTTGGTAAGGTCAACCAATCTAGGAGAAGGAAAAACTGAATGAAGAGGCTTGTTTAGAAAATCTGTGCAACACTTAAATGTAGTTTGACCATTTAACATATACAGATTTACCAAACTGTTGGTACGAGTAGGATGTGACACAAGGTCAATTTCTGATGTGGAGTTTGGTGGTGACTTTATACTCCACCCAAAGCTCCAGAGCTGAATGGGTGACCCAATGGGTCACATTTTGTCTAGTATATATAAATATAAAGATAAATCTAACGAGTCAGATAAACCTACTAAAAGTTTCACTTAGTGCTCTTCAGGGCTAAGATCTTAGCCCTGAAGAGCATTAAGCAAAACTTTTAGTAGGTTTATTGGACTCGTTAGATTATCTTTATTATTTGCTCTACTTAGGTATTGAGCACTTTTTACTTATTAGATTTAATTTCCTGGCGGTTTTGTATGAATATATATATATATATATATATATATATATATATATATATATATATATATATACACATATAAATTGTTTTTTCTTTTGGCCAAATATTGTACCAATTGATTATTTTTGGTTGGTACGATTATCTTGGTCTTTTCTTTTTTCCAAAAATTTTTTTCTTCCCGGTTGATGTTTGGTAGTATTTTTACAATCAAACTATTTGCTGGTTTTTTCTCACCGCGAGGATTTACTAACAAGTTTGGTATATTAATATATATATATATATATATATATATATATATATATGTCTGTGTGTGTGTGTGTGTGTGTGTGTGTTCAAATACCATTTTTAACTTAGATGATAAATGATCAAAGGCCAAATACATTGCCTAGAGAATAGAATTTATATTTTGGTTTTGCCCAAAAGAATTTGTAAATTGCCCATTGTGCATAAATAGGAAGTTCATTTGAAAACTTAGGAATCTCTACTTGGTAGGCATTTAACCAACCCATTCACCACAGTTAGGATGTGTCACAAGTATAGGGCAGGTCGATTTTAAAACTGTAATGTCTCCCATATGGCAAAAGTTGCAAATCAACATAAAGAATTACAACAAAAAATATTTTTTTCAAAACTTTGCCTTCAATTGAGGAAAGAGATTTCAATCTTTTAAAATGTTATCCCTGTTACAGCTTCATTATTAGGTAAAAAAAAACAGCATATTGGAGGTGTTGGTGGTGATGGGGGCATATTTTCAATTTGAATTCTAGTTATAATATTTTATTTGTTTCTTTTAAAATGACAATCTTTTCTGTTTTAGAAATTGAAATTGCTAAATTTTCTAACCAATTTCTTGCCTAAATATTGGAAAAGGAGGAATTTGGATGCATTTTACTGGACGATATTTAATGCTATTTCCTCAAACAATGGTGCTAGTAAGAGATCTAGTTTTTGGTATCAGTATTCATTATACCAACTTTTCGCTGTTTGGGAGAATTTGAATTTTTTTAAAGTAAAAAAAAAAAAAAAAAAAAAAAGAAAAAAAAAAGAACAAGAAATGGTCTTGCTTGAGCCCAAGTTGACAGCCAATATAAAAACACAACACACACATGTATGTCCGGATGAAACTAAAAAATAAAACAAGTAATGTCAAAGTAAATATATATACTTATTAAATATCACCCGTTCTTGCTTTTTGTGCAAAAATTATGAAGATTTGATTTATATTCAAAGATATTTAAAAATTGAAATATACAAAGAAATAGCATTGAAATTCTGCTTAAAAATGTCCAGAATTTGTGAATCTCAAAAGTAAACAAATCAACACACCAAGTTTTTTGTACCTCCCCACTTCTACCCAGTTGATGCTGGGTAGCCACTTCTAGTACATATATAAACGACAGTTGTTGTATGTATGTATGTATATCTGGAGGAAACTATGAAAAAATAATTAATGATAAAGTAAATATACACACACACATTCACTATCACCAGAGCTTGTTTTTTGTGCAAAAATAATGAAGATTATATTTATATCTAGGAAGATATTCAAAAATATCTGACGGTTTTATTTATTTTTCAAAATAACTAATTTTCCTCAATTGGATAATTTGATCTTTGAATTAACTGTTTTTCTTTGTAACAACTCTTTATGTTTGTTATTTCTTTTTTGCGAGATTTAAAAAAAAATGAAGTTAAAAAATATTTACGTTTCTTCCTTCAATATGGCCAAAACTGATCATGTGATGTATTTTGGTGGTACCTACTGCTTCTTGTTATATTGAATTATGAAGTGTATATATAAATAGTTACTAAGGATTAAGTCAATTAAGCCTGCATGAAATACTAGAAAATAAAATAAAAGGTAAAATATGAAATAAAAGGAAGTGAATATTTAATGAAACGTTAATTGGGTATAAAAGCTTAAAAATTAATTTAATGAATTACTTTTTTTAAAAATGATGACTTAAAAATATTCTAATAGAAAACATCTTGTCGCGTTTATATCACACCTGTCTGATGTAGATAACTTGTTTGTTTTGTTTTACGGCATATCAACCTTGGTGGGTTATTTAATACCAGCAAAATTTTGAAAGATTTAGAGTGATAGTTTGTAAGAAACTTTTTTAAACTCAATTTTTTTTTTTTTGTAAACAATTTGTTTTATTTAATCCATAGATTGGACCCTAACAAATACTACCACTTCGGGTCAGAGTGGACCAGGGAGTAATGGTGATGAAGGGGTACTCCACATTCCTCAGAGCTCCAGAATTGGAACTTCACCATCAGATAGTTTAACATCATTCCCAGGACACTAAGACCCCCAGCCAACGCCTTCTAGCACATATATGATAATAATGGTCGAAGCTTGCTACCTGATAGGGTTCCATCTATGGGTTAAATAGAAAAAATGAGTTTAAAAAAAAACCCAAAAAAAACAATGTTTTCTGCAACAAGGGTTGACATGCCGTAAAATCCAACCAAATAACCTTGGTATTTCTGCCAAAGATCAGAGTGCAGTATCTGTACCAGGCAATACTTATTAGCTACAATGAAACAAGTGACAGATTTGGAGAATAAACCCTCCTCCCCACACAATCTCATTTCTAGAGAAAGACAGAAAGATATATATATATATATATATATATATATAATATAATATATATATATATAGAGAGAGAGAGAGAGAGAGAGAGAGAGAGAGAGAGAGAGAGAGAGAGAGAAATGAAGAGAGAGAGAAAATGAGAGAGAAGAGAAATGAAAGAGAGAGAGAGAAAGAGAAAGAAGAGAAGAGAGAGAGAAATGAAGAGAAAGAGAGAGAGAGAAATGATCAGTATTGAGTACCCATTACTGCTAAGTAGGCTCACTTGGCCGGCAATAGTAAAGAGGAAAGCAGCCATATTTGTTGAACTTTACCAATTAGCACACTAGTTATCTGAAGTATCCAATGAAACACCAAACTCACCCCCACCCTCCCAAAGATTGAACAAGACCATCTCGATAAACCATTGTATTGAGAGAGAGAGAGAGAGAGAGAGAGAGAGAGAGAGAGAGAGAGAGAGAGAGAGAGAGAGAGAGAGAGAGAGTTCTAAAGTCTATTAGAAATCTATTGCACATTCCTTTCTCTTTTACACATAATATATAAAAAAGAGACACACACTAAAAAGAGTGAACGATGGACAGAAGAAAGCCAATGTGTGCGCACAACATACAGTAAAAGGGTAAGTGTGAAGGGGAGGGGGGTTTAGAACTAAATGAATATTCTAATTTAATTAGTGATCCTACTCACCACCACCACCCCCACCACTTTCCACGAACCTACCCCCCACCCCCATTAACTGTTGCAAGAAAAATGAAACACCTGCCTGTATTTTTTGTACTTTAATTAAAAACATTAATACTGCAGTTCGAAAAAAGCAACCAAACCAATTGGTAAGCGCCCCATTACCCTAACTCCTTCTCTTAAATAATAACACCCTAACCAGCCCCCCCCTCCCACCTAAACACACACACACACAAGAAAAAGAGGGGGGGGATACGAAACTAAACAAAAAAAAACTCCGTTTGTGTCTTTCTTTACTCTTTCATTGACTTCTCTTGGGTAACTTTTTTTCTTCCTTTTTTTAAAAAGGGGGGGGACAGTTAAAAATTTAAAAACAACGAAAAAAAACCCCAGTATGAATGAATGTCTACGGACTGCACGGATTTGGGAGCGGGGGGGGGGGTAGTATAAGAAAATTGAAACGAATGGCATTTGCTAACTATGGTAAATCCCCTTTTCTCCCATAAACACCCTGACAAAAAAAAAAATTACCTTAAAAAAAAAAAAAAAAAGAAAAAGATGAGGGGTGGATGAGTGGGGGGGGTGGGGGGTGAGGAGACTCCACCCTTTTCACCGGGGACGCCACAGCTTCAAAACTCTTTTGTTCGAAACTTGTTCAGCTGCAGTTTTGACGTCGGTTGGGTTGGTTTAGATTAAGGGTGAGGGGATCACCGAATAGAAAAGGAGAAAAAAAACAGAAAAATTAAGAATTTTCCTTTCTTCTTTTTTTTTTTTATATACACTTACTTTTAACATTCACACACAGAGAGAGAGAGAGAGAGAGAGAGAGAGAGAGAGAGAGAGAGAGAGAGAGAGAGAGAGAGAGAGAGTGTGTGTGTGTGTGTGTGTTCGAGCACTTCCTTAAACAAATTACTCATCTTTGAACCGTACAAACCATTTTGCTGTTATTGTAAATAGCAAATTTGGTCCCCAGTGTTGGATCACCGGTGACAAAGAAAAGATTACAAAATCATTACAAAACATCCAATCATTTCCATTGAATTCTAGTTTGAACCTGAAATGTTTTCATATTATTCAATTCGATAAATTTAATAAATGTGTGTGTGTGTGTGTGTGTGATTTTAGGGAGATTTATTAATGTTTTATTATTTTCCATTATATGTAAATTAAAAAAGAATTCCATAAAATAAGCACAAATTTGTGAGATGCTGTATTTCTGGACACTGCTGAAGAAGCAAGGACAGACTCATATGTGACGTTCTCCTGTGGAAGCCAGCACATGGGCACACCAGTGTGGACCGTCAAGCAAAGACGTACATTGACCATTTCTGCGCAGATACTGAATGCTGCACAGAGGACCTCCTGAGAACAATGAGTGATAGGGGACGGTTGGCAAGAGATCGTCATATATATCTGTACTAATAGCATGACATGATGATGACGAAAAATCGAAGGTATCTTGTAGCTCGAAAAGTTGATGTGATGTAGAAAAACTGGGGTCATTTTTTGAATTCAGAGGTCAAAATAAAAGTCAAAAACAAATGTCAGATCCAACTAAAAAAAAAATTGTGTTCTCCAGTGTTATTAATAATCTTTGACTCAGCTGGTATATCGATGTCTCGACATTAATAATTTTAGTTATACCACAAAAATTGTCATTAGTTTGCATATATCTATGTAACTGTAACCCCCCCCCCAAAAAAAAAACCGACTCAGAGATTTTTTTAAACCTTTTGAGCCCAAGCAGCCATTATATATATAAAGTTAAGGTAGCGTGGACATGAAGTCAAGGCACTTGGTTACTGACAGTTTCTCACCTATGTGATTCTCAAACCAAGGGCTTCGTTTGAGAATCACATAAATAAAACAAAATGCGGTTAAAACGAGTATGCAAATTAACCACCCTATATATTATGTAATCCTTTATTTCTTAATGATATATAACACACATTACAGGATTTTAAATGCACTAATAACATGGGCTGTTTTGAGGCAAATCTAACTCAGATTTTCATAGATACACTGTTAATCGATATAATATTTTTTCTATGTATTAATGATTTTGACTATAAATTAAATACTCATTGATAAACTTATGCAATTCCTGAGAATACTGTGACATAAGCAGTGACGTAGTTTTGGTTACAGACAGACACCGAATCTCTATTATAAGATTTTAAAAAATTGTTTTTAAAATAACTTTTGTTGTTATTTTTTTTAATAATTTTTTTTCCCCTGAAATTATATTTTCCTATTTGTTTTAAATAAAATACTGAAGAAATATTTTAGAGTAATTTATCTTGAAAGTATTTTTCTTTTAGTCTAAAAAAAAAAAAAAAAAAAAAAAAAAAAAAAGCATCATCATCATGATGAGACATTTAAGATTGTAAAGAAAGAAATCCGTATTTCAGCTGTCCTCATTAACCGCAACATTTTGTATTAAAGGAAAATGTTGCAAAACTAAATAAGAAACCTGAGCAACACTCAGCTGCTTCACCTTTGACAAAAAAAAAAACCTTCTAAGCCAAGAAATGTGCAACAACAGCAGCAGCATCAGCATCATCAAAACCAACAAGAAACTCTTTGTCAGACGAAACAAGTGAATACTTCCTTTGCTCACCCCCACCCCCAGTTCCCAACCTGGCAGAAACCTGGCTGGTTTTCTTCTTCTTCTAAGCCCGACTGGTGGTGGTGATGTTTTGGCCCAGTGTGCCAACTCGGCTTAAAGTTGGTTCTAATTGGCAGACGATGGCTGAAATCAGAAGACTTTTCTCCAAGAAACCTTAACAGTCACCTAAATAACAGAGAGAGAGAGAGAGAGAGAGAGAGAGAGAGAGAGAGAGAGAAGAAATGAGTAACAGAGAGGGAGATGGAGAAGAAATGAGGGAGAATGAGTGACAGAGAGGGAGACGGAGTAAGAGAGAGGAGGAGAGAGTGAGAGAAGAGAGAGTGAGAGCAGAGAGAGTGAGAGAGGAGTGAGAGAGTGAGAGAGAGAGAGTGAGAGAGAGTGAGAGAGAGAGAGTGAGAGAGAGTGAGAGAGAGTGAGAGAGAGTGAGAGAGTGAGAGAGAGTGAGAGAGAGTGAGAGAGAGAGAGAGAGTGAGAGAGAGTGAAGAGAGAGTGAGAGAGAGTGAGAGAGAGTGAAAGAGAGTGAGAGAGAGTGAGAGAGAGTGAGAGTGAGAGAGTGAGAGAGAGTGAGTGAGAGAGTGAGAGAGAGTGAGAGAGAGTGAGAGAGAGTGAGAAGAGAGTGAAGAGAGAGTGAAGAGAGTGAGAGAGAGTGAGAGAGAGTGAGAGAGAGTGAGAGAGAGTGAGAGAGAGTGAAAGAGAGTGAGAGAGAGTGAGAGAGAGTGAGAGAGAGTGAGAGAGAGTGAAGAGAGTGAGAGAGAGTGAGAGAGAGTGAGAGAGAGTGAGAGAGAGTGAGAGAGAGAGTGAGAGAGAGTGAGAGTGAGAGAGTGAGAGAGAGTGAGAAGAGAGTGAGAGAGTGAGAGAGTGAGAGAGAGTGAGAGAGTGAGAGAGAGTGAGAGAGTGAAAGAGTGAGAGAGAGTGAGAGAGAGTGAGTGAGAGAGAGTGAAAGAGAGTGAGAGAGAGTGAAAGAGAGTGAGAGAGAGTGAGAGAGAGTGAAAAGAGAGAGTGAGAGAGAGTGAAAGAGAGTGAGAGAGAGAGAGAGAGTGAGAGAGAGAGTGAAAGAGAGAGTGAAAGAGATTCTTTGTAGTGTTTCTTTCCATCTCATCTAGGCCAAGACTATAACCCTAGTATTTAATAAGTCTCAAAATGGAGCAGGATTTTATAGTATTGGAGGGGGGGGGAGGAAGAGGAAAAGAGAGGGAAGAAGAAGAAGAGCCGACCGATACGTTTTTACCTGAAAAACAGAATAGTGAGTCTGAAAGTTTCCCAAGCAAATTTTATTCAGTGTCAAAATGGGAAGATCAAAGAGTTAATACATAAATCAATCAATCAGGAGCACTTGTTTCAAATCCATTGATTATTTGCAGAAAAAACAATTGTTAGAAAATCAATAAGATCAAACACCCAAAAAATATTGCCTTGTGCCTAACATGGTTTTGTCCAACCAATCTAGATCAGAAAATTCCAATTTTTATATATGTTAACATAACGGGGGAAAAAATGGTATCTTCTAGCAAGACTTTTGTTATTACAATTCTATTAAAATGTATTAACTTTGATTGATTGATTTTAATGGCATGTCAACTCGTCTAAGGTTATTCTATGCCACAAGGTCATGGAAGTGCATTCATTGTATGCTCATAGTTGCATTTGTTTTACGGTTTCACTTATTCCTATCTAATACGAATATGGTTTCAATTAATCAAAAGACATGCTAAGTCATTAGAAAGTCAAGAAGTGGACAAGCATTAATGAGTTTGTTTCAGATAAGTGACTGTTTTCATTTTTCTTTTTTAATAGAAAAGGCTAATATATCGAATTTTATGCCTACCTTTTTGCCTTTTATCTTTGACTCTAACTCAATTTATTCACAGGGATATGTAAAAAATACATTTTTATTCTGTTTTAAAAGACTTCGAAAGAATCCCCCATACCTAAGACCCCTTCCTCATTGTCCACCTTTCATCTGAATTTCCTCCAGTTAAAGCTGATGCAATTGTGTCAATATCACATATTTAATAGAAAATGGTACATGTTGACTTATACTAAGTTAAAACTTAGAGAAAATTTAATTTTTTTTTCCGGTGTGGTGGACCCGTAGATCTCGTCAGTTCATCCACCTGCGTTCCCCAAAGTCTCTCAGTCATCTTGCCTCAGCTTGTCACTGATACTTGACTTTGGGTAAGGAGAACATGCGGTGCGTGTTGCACAAGCACACAACATGTAGAAATATCTGCACTTGTTTTTTGTTTTACAAGTCCCACAGTGATGGTGGAATGGTAATATGTGTAGGCCTGACGTGCTGGAAGCACGCAGATGTAAATCTACATACGGCGTGACTCGTGACCTACCTAACATCACTGCCTTGCTGATTGAACAGCAATGTGCCTAGGCGAGGTTGTGGGTGACTGAGCAGCCCCTTGGGTAACACTGTTCGCACAGATATTTGGGAAGTGTCTGGAAAAGGAGACCTAAACAAATACTGGTTCACCTATCAAGCTGGCCAGAAGTATGCAGTTCGATGGATGTCCACATTAGCTGGGTGAAAACAAGAAAATATTACAACAAAAAACAACACTAAGAATAGCCACTTGGAATGTCTGGACACTTCTCGATCTTGAGAGATTGGGAAACCCCAAACGATGAACTGGTGTCGGGACAGGGGAGCGTCTCGATATGGGTCGACATAGATGCCCTTGCGGAAGTCAGTTTTAACGATAATGACCAATTGACAGAAGGGGTTGGGCTGGGTACACATCCTCTTGGAAAGACAGGCTGATGGTAGCTGTAAGAAGTTTGAGGTAAGGTGGCTCGAGCACTCCATCCTGAAGCGACACATGACGGACATCATGGAAACATTTTCTATATTTAAGACTGACCTGTGTGGCAGGGCCTGTCTGTCGAGGGTTTCATATGTGTGACAGGGTACATAAAAACAAGTTGGATCCGTGGACCATCTGCGTGCTCACAACTGAACTACTTGTAGAAATGGCCTTATTCTGTGAAGAAGTGGCAATCACCATATATAATATAATAAAATAAATATTTAAACAAATAAATATATATAATATAATATTTAATGGATAAATATATATAATATAATAAAATAAATATTTATTTTATTATATTATATAATAGCTCTATTTTTTATATTGAGCACTCTACCAATAATACTGCATTTTGGCACACCGTTCCAGTAAAAGCTGAAACAGTGACAATCCCACACTATATAACTTACCTGTTCCTCTAAAGCTTGTAATCTGTTCTAAGAAAAGTGTTACTGTCCACGTATTCCGTTTAAATAAAATGTGCAGTGCATTTGATTGGTTGTTAGCGCCAGCCAATCAGATTCGCGGGATTAGAATTTTACAATCGTCCAAAAGAATAAAAAAATCAAACGTCTTTTAGCGTCTAATGTTGGTGGGGGTATCATAGTTTGATCACCTCTGATATGAAATGGACACAGCAAACAGAGTTCAAATCCAGGATGAGACTGGTTGCATTTCTCATAGTGCTAATACCCTTGAGAAAGATATGTCTCAAACTATTCTCCCTCCAGCTATGGGTAAATAGTAGGGCAGACTGAGTTAAGCACCCAGTTTATGAGAAGGAAAACTCTGGATTTAAACCTGTTTAACTCCACTTAAAAAATTGACCGTGTGTCACATTCTATTCATGCGGAGGGGTTGGTATATATATATATATATATATATATATATATATATATATAGTGGATAATATGGGTGCTATATTTCCAAGCAGATAGTGGTCAATATCCTGATTGATAATTTATATTTGAGTTAAAATGGACATGGAGTCAACTGTGCCTGGTTACCGACAGTTTCTCACCTATACAATCTTCAGACAAAACTTGATCTGAAGATTGAATAGGTGAGAAACTGACAGTAACCAGATGTTCACTCCATGTCCATGCTATCTCAACTGATATATATATATATATATATATATATATATATATAACTTGGTGTTATGAATGATTGTATTTTTTAAGAGAACAAAGAAAAATTTATAAATAATCTTAAATGCAGATTAATAAAGCCAACAAAAAGTAAACTAGGTAATCTAAGTAAATAGCGTCAGTGAAAAGGGGATAGACTCCCTCACTGATTGGCTGATACCGACTTTAGGCCACCCCAACGACTTTACTTACTACTATATAAGAAGAAATTAATATTAAAATATTATGATATTAAAAATGATAATTATTAAATCATTATTATATATAATAATTGAAATATTATATTAGAAGAAAAAGCAAACTAATGGAAACACTAGAAATAAACTAATGGAAGACATACTAGATCAATTATAGACTGGTGCTGTAATATAAAGCAGAGTCAAAACTGTGCATTTATACAACTAGATATCAAAGATTTTTTATCTCTTCATCACAAAAATATATCTCTATTAATAATGGAGATTCAGTCTCTATTTGTCTGTAACCAAAACTATATCACTGCTTACATCACAATTACCAAAATTGTCAATACATTTAATTATAATAAAACTTGTTCCTTATAATTCAACGTTTGAATCCTTTCCATTGTAATAAATAAACTATATATTATTTAAATAAATAAACTATGAAATTAATTTAAAAATTGTATTACTTTAAATGGGAAAATTATTTGCTAAATTTGTAATCAATTTAAAAAATTATCATTTTTTTTTTACTCTCACCCTTTTTTCAGTAACAAGAGATTAACTAAAAAGTTTACAAATAAATAAATAAATACCTACGATTTTGTGTAAAATTTATGTGTAAAATATTCAAAATAATTATTTAATTTATAATTGATAGATGCATGCAACATTTTATTTGAGGGGAACAGAACTAAATTTCCATTTCAAATTCTTTTATTTATTTTACTCCTTTGATAAATTTGATGATTTTACTTACTTATGATACAAACATTTTAACATTGAATTTTTAACTCCCACCCTGCTCAGGCATTGTCCTTCAAAAATTAATTTTTACACTGCCCAGAGTATGTTTTGTTATGCTAGTATAGCTAAATATTGTATAATATTATTTGTATATCCTTAATGAACCAATGAATTTTCATGGGTTTAGCTAGTGTTACATAAAATAAAATAATGATTTCCTCATTATTTCATAATTAGCTAATCAACTTTATCCATTACATTTGAGTTCTTGTATTATTTTAACCATATTATCTCCAATATTGGCACATACACAAAACAGGCCAGAGAGAAAAAAAATTATTTTTTAAATTTTTATTTTAAATACATAGAATCAATATTGACTCCTTTTAAATCAAACTTATTAAATTGCACTCTGATATTTAAAAAAAAAAAAATCAGATTAAAAAAAAAAAAAATAATAAAGAATTAACACTATCCATATTTTGTCTTGGATCTTCAATTTTCTCCCCCATCCCACACACACGCGCACTTTAACCTTTATTAATTTTTTTCTCATTATCAACATTATTTCTTGACATCTGTCTTGTTTTCTGTTTATTTGTTTGTCTATGACTAATGTAACAGGAAATGACATGCAGCAGACAAGAATAAAAGCCAACAGCGACGAATAACAAGGTTTTTTTTTTGTTTTCATTTTTTTTAAAGAGTCGCAAACAGAAGGAAAATTGATTGAAAAATATATGGAAAAAATATTTAAAAGGGGGGGGGGGAATTTCCTGGATTTTTTTTTTCTTTTATTATCTTTAAACAGGAAGTGAAAATTATCAGGAAAATGTTTCCAAGGTTCATAACAAAAATATCAACTTCCGGGCCCTGTTGGGGATCTTCCGGAGATCAAAAATTTTTTTACATCTAATTAAAGGGGTTGGGTGGGGGAGAGATGTATAAAACAATCCAGCAATATCATTAGCAATATGACTAAATGCTCTTTTCTTTTTAAGGGTTTTTTTTTTCTTAATAAAAAGGTAACATTCTCACAGAATTAGAATCTCCAAGGTGTTATTTCTGCAAGTGGATAATGTAAACAAATTCAGGGATTTTTAAGAATTTTCAGAAAATATTCAATTCTAAAAGAACATGACTGAATCAGTTCAAGTTGCAGACCAAATACCAACTGTGATTGATAGTATCATGGTTTGGTTTGTTCTATTTTATGGCATGTCAACCCTTGTTGGGTTATTTTATGCTCAAGACATTTTGTTCTATTCATGTTTGATGATATTTACCACGTACCCCATGTGTATGGGTTATGCACAAGGCCCTATTAATATGAGACCACCCACAAACTAAAGCTCATGGGAGGCGGGTGCAAAAGATTGGATCCTGTAGGCATTCTCTCTCAAGGGTGGCGCCTCAGGCACTGGGCAATAAACCCAGCCCTGCCCCTTTAAATCGAAGGGGCAGGTGTTGCCTGGGGGTATGCCCCCCCTGGAATCAACATTGTTAGTTTACGCAGTCCAGGGCCGAAGCCACCGGACTCTCTGGTTGGGTATTCCAAATTTTTAAAACTCAATTTTCTTTTTAACACATTTAAAAAAAAATAATTTTCTTCTATTTAGCCAATACATCAAACCCTAACAGGTACTATCACTCCGGGTCAGAGTGGACCTAGGAGTAATAGTGATGAAGGGGTACTCCCCATTTCTCAGACCTCCAAAACTGGAACCTCACCATCAGATAGAGTTTAACGTCATTCCCAGGACATGTAGACCCTCAGGCACCGCCTTCTAGCACCCATATGATAAAAAGGGGTTGGGGCTTGCCATAAGAGCAATAGGATTGGGAAAATCATATAGGTGCTACGGCTTGACGTGACCAGCCAATTGATCGGAGGGGGCCTCTCTGACCGCCCATCTAGCACAAGATAGGGCCAAAGTGGAGTATTGCAAGTCATGAACTGCTCATCCACCAGGATTCCGTCCATAAGCATCACGGGACGGTAAATGATAAAAACAGAATATTGATTCAGGCTGTGTAGAACTCATGCGGTGAGTTGGTGAAGACCAATATTGAACCTGAAACCTTACAATTCCTAGGCAGATGCTCTACCAATTGAGCTAAACAAAATGATATCAATTCATAAAGAGATTACTTATATGATTATCACTTTTTTGCTAATTGAATCAATACTTTTATCCAATCAAAAAGGTGAACGATTGTGGCCAAACCTGTTGTGGATCCATTTCCATTAAAAACAGAAACACATAATACAATACTAAACCTACTCAAATGTTCATCTTAGCAAAATGGTTGATCAAAGACTTACATATTATATACACACACATATATACACACACACATATATATATATACACACACACACACACACATATATATATATACACACACACACACACACATATATATATATATACACACACACACACACACACACATATATATATACACACACACACACACAACACATATATATATATACATACACACACACACACATGCACACACACACATATATATATATATACACACACCATCTCCCCTGTATAGCATTACCTCCATGTTAAGTACCAAGTGTGCCATTTCATAAAATTTGATATGTGAGCCCATCTTCGGTTTTTTTTTCTTCTTTTTTCCTAAGGTCAGGTGCAGACAAGTGATGATCTTACCAATGGCATCAAGTGGCTGGATGGATGTTATTCCACTAGAGTAGTAGCAGGAGACAT
>CM042152.1:80973478-81010978 GCA_023376005.1 Doryteuthis pealeii
AAAAAACAATGAGGACTGTCTAATGTTGCATGTTCAAATTCTGAGTGTATTTATTCTATGTTATGACGATTTTGGGTAATGTGACATAAGCAGTGACGTAATTTTTGTTACAAACAAAAACTGGAAGCAAATCTCCATTATTAATAGATTATTCGGACTATTGTCCTCATCTTTATTGTTATCTGTACAATGTTTCAGTTAATACTGATTCAGTAGTACAACAATTGAGTTAATACAGTTCCAAGTGACAGTTATCTCTAAGCTGCAGGTTCAATCCTAGTCAAGGGTGACAGTAACATAGAATAATAATTAACACAGCTTAACACTTGTACTCAGTTATAGTTAACGGAATGAGAATGTATACCCCCATGGATTGAAGAAAGGGTTAGGTTCAAAGTTCCAACAATGTTCCCAAGCCCGACAAGAAATACCTGAGGGCACATCAGCGGAAACGTAGTACAGATAGCATTGAAATTCTACTTACAAATGTCTAGCATTTGTAAATCTCAAAAGTAAACAAATCAATACACCAGGATTCTCCCCCCCCCTCTACTCAGATGACACTGGGTAGCCACTTCTGATAAATATATAAAGGGCAGTTATGTGTATGTATCTACGTCTGGAGGAAACTATGAAAATAAAACAATTAACAACAAAGTAAATATATATACACATTCACTATCACCAGATCCTGCTTTTTGAGCAAAAATAATGAAGATTTGATTTATATTCGTGAATTGAAATTAATCTCCAATTAATAGAAGTGTATGGCGAGTCATGCATGGATGTCACAAACAGAGTTTGCAATGACAACGAGGTTTAACACTTTCTCAACAACATGGCAGTATGATATGGTATGGTATAACATGGGCATACAAAAATCTGCCACAGTGCCTACAAAATGCATCAACCAAAATGACAATTATGTTGGTTGGTTGGTCTGGTTTTACGGCATGTCAACCCTTGTTGGGTCATTTTATGCCGAAAACATTTTTTGTTTTATTCATTCTTGATGGGTACTCAATATTTTCTATGTAACCCATTAATGGAACCCTGTTCCATCGACATCATCATTATCATCAGGACTTGGCTTTTTGAACAAAGGTTAAGGGGGTGATCCATGTTGACTGCAGGCGTGTTCATGGCTGATAAGGCCTATCTATACAGGACAGGCAAGCACAGTTGTAGCGGCTGCAGCTGAAGCTCTGGTCAGAATTTGATGGGATTGTAGTTGTGGTTGGATTTTACAGCATGTCAATCGATTGGGTCATTTTATGCTGAAATTGGTTTTGTTTTATTCATTCTTGATGTGTACACAATCCTGTTTTTCTATCTAACCCATAGATGGAACCCTAACAGGTACTACCACTTCGGGTTGGTTGGTTGCTTTCATTTTACAGCATGTCAACCCATTGGGTCATTTTATGCCGAAGATGGTTCTGTTTTATTCATTCTTGATGGGTACTCAATTTTTTAATTTTTTTTTTTTTTTTAAATGCAATACTTTTTAAGCACTTTTTTTACACATTTTGTTCTATTTAAGCCATAGACCCTAACAGGTACTACCACTCCGGTCAGAGTGGACTTGGGAGTAATGGTGATGAAGGGGCACTCCACATTCTCCAAAGCTCCAGAATTGGAATCTCACCATCAGATAGACATTAATATCATACCCAGGACATGAAAACCCTCAGCCACTGCCTTCTAGCATATATATGATAAAAAGGGTTGGTGGGTTGCTATAAGGGCAAAGCAATTATATAGAAAAAAAGAGAAACATGTTCAAACTTTAAAATGACATCATTTACAATAAACATTCCTGTGATTTCTAAATATTTTGGAGACCTTACCTTTGAGATTACCCTTTATATATATATATATATATATATATATACACACACCCTAAATTTTCACGTTAATCCTCTTTTGTAAACATACAATTCCACAAAAAAGAAATACTATATATATATATATATATATATATATATATATACATACATACACACACACATATATATATACACATTTACAGAAGCATTAGAAAAAAAAAACCCACAAAAAGAATCAAAGTGGGTAGTGGTTTAAAATATGGGAGGGCGAATGACTTAGCAGAAGACAATCTGCATTGAATATCTAACTCCCCTCCCCCCCCCCACACACATTATAGATCTCTTTTTTTTTTTATTTACTCTAGGTTTGTTTTTGTTTTTTTTCTTCTTTTCCTTCTAGCTTCCTTCTGTAAAAGAACAATCATAAGAAAGTTAATGTTTCACGTCACCTCCCATATCTTGTCAAAATTACAAGACTAAACTTATCGGCAGCACCATCGCCACCAAAGACTTGAGAAAATTTCAAAGTTAACCACCGCCAATGCCAAAACGTTCCACCATTATTAGCCAAGGATCAAGGCTACGCAGTGACAGAAGATGAGAACATTTATGACCCAAGAATTGGTGAGGGGGGGTTGGGGGAGTGTGGGTGTGGGGGGAGGTATCTCTTGAGGAGAGGTGGGGGGGGTGTTTATTAGAAATCTCTGAAAAATGCCAAAGAGTCCTTTGACATGAGCAGTCACATTCTATTGACCCTGTCAGTTCAGCGCTTAGCACTAGCATTATGGCTAGAGTGGGGAAAAGGGGGAGGAATATTTAAAGAGGGAGGAGGAGGAAAGGAGGAGGCGGCGACGGTAAAGGTGGGGGGGGGTGGGGTGCCATCAGATTTGACATCAAACTGCTAATCGAATCAAAACTAACAATTTATTTGAAGCCTCTGCCTCACACATGGTTTTGGCAGTTGAAGAAATTCTTGTTTTTTTGACGATTGTAATTCATTAAAAAAAATTAAAAAATCAGTTGAAAAAAATAAAAAAATAGAAAAGAAAAAAAGTACAAATTATAATTTAGAAAAAAAAATTAAAATAATGGCAATAGAGTCAGAATTGTTAAAGTTCAAGACAGAAAGTTAAAGATGATAAAAGCAATGAATTTCTAATTTAATTTATATTCTATTTTTTTTGTTTTTTAATTCCTCAATTTTTTTGTTTAAATTTAAAAAATAATTTTTTAAATAAAATAAAATGAAATAAAATAAGATAAAGAAATTTAAAAACAGCAATCAAGAAATACATAATAGGAAGACAATATTTAAAGAATTAAACTTTTCTTGAAGATGATTTTTTGGCTGAGGTCAGAAATATTTTTTAAAATAATGATGGGTTTCTTATATTTAAGTTTCTAAGGAGAATGAGGAAATTACAAAAAAGAAAAGAAAAAAAAGGATCTTTCTCGTATTAAGTAAATTTTATAAATTGGCAATGAATGAGAGATTAATAGTCATTAATATCAAATGTCTTTTGAAAAGTTCAAAAATATTCTCTCTTGTTGATGATTAATAAAAATGTCATTCTTTCTCTTATTACATACACAATATCAAATATCACTTGATATGATAGGATTTAGGAAAACAAAATTTCATTTTCTCTAATGATCATATATATATATACACACACACACACACACCGGTCCTCGCCAACTCAGCATATGAGTAGCACAGGGATCTGTGCGGTAAAGTAAGGAGCTGACGGTAGGTGTGGCGCTCCACCTCAGACGCTAAAATAATCTCCTTGGTCTAGCGCAAGTGAAAAGAGGATAGACTCCCTCGCTGATACCGACTTTACTTTATATATATATATATATAAATAAAAAAGATATTATGGATTTAATATCGCGTAACTAAAGTTTCATGCTTACTTGCAATCATCAGACGGTCAAAATGTTAACATTTTAAAAAGCCAACTTTTTAAAATGTTAATATTTTGACCGTCTGATGATTGCAATTAAGCATGAAACTTTAGTTACGGAATATCATATCCATAATATTTAATATTTGATTGTAAACCTGCTCTGCTATTTTAGCATTGAGCACCGTCATATGCCAATACTTTTCTCATTCATTCTCCATTCATTCTATATTACATATTATATATATATATATATATATATATATATATATATATATATATATATATATATATACAGCTGTTTTCTCATAGGGTGTTGTTTCCACGTCTTGTTCAGGATCACCCGCAGCATTCTTGTGCAGCTGCCATCTAGTTTATTTTCTGTACGGCCACCTACCACATATCACCCAAACCATCCGAGTAAGATAGACAAGACATGCAGGACACTGCAGGAGAACCAAGGACGGACTCATAAGCGACGGACTCATAAGCGACGGACTCATAAGCGACGTCCTCCTGTGGAAGCCAGCACATGGACAAGCCAGTGTGGGCCGACCAGCAAAAACGTACATTGATCAGCTCTGTGCAGATGCAGGATGCTGCATAGAGGACCTCCCGAGAATGATGAGCGATAGGGACAGATGGAGAGAGATGGTCATGGATATCCACGCTGAAAGCAAGCGCGACATGAGATATATATATATATATCCACAGTGCTGTGAGTATTATGAGAGTAGGATAAAAGATAGAGAGAAGGGGGGGGGGGGCTTGGAAGTGATAACGCTAATCTGTTTCAAATGAAAAGATGAAAAGAAAGAAAGAAAAAGAATGAAAAAGAGTTAAATCAAGATTATCATACGTTTTACATATTGAACTATTTTGCAATATCTCTTAAGTAAACATATTAAACATTGTAATAATTAAATTTTTTTACTGTAGTATATCCACAGGTCCTGCTAGTATATGACTAATATAATAAGCTCTTTGTCCCAATTCTTTTGAAGGACTTTGAAAATTATCTGTTAAAGATTGTATAGTTTTTCTCATTCAACAGTTTTCCAAGAAAATCTTATGTACAATCTTTATCAATCCAAAATATTTTTCATGTTATAATCACCAGAATTCTGAGAAAAATCAAATTTATCAAAATGTATTTACACCAATTGAAACACTCAAAAAGAGATAATGAATAAAAAACATAAAAATCGTGTGTAGACATTTTGTTAGTTCCCACAGAGGTCGAGAATCTTTAAGCACTCAAGTCTTAAAATTATATATATATATATATATATATATATATATATATATACACACAATTATCGCTTTGACCTTTCTATTGCAGTGGCATCAGTATATAATCCAAAAGTGTTCAATATATTAAAAACATAGAGAAGTAATAAAAGTAAGTTTAACTGAAGAATTACATCAACATAGTTAAGCATAGGGTAGGGCCCTGATGAAATCATTTGGATTGAAACCATGGTACACCCTTAACTCTTTTCCTCTACTACTATAACTAATACTATTATTATATATAATACATACTATATATATATATATATATATATATATATATAAAAAATCAATAGTAATGGTATTATGGATGATTTGGACTCATAACTTAAAGTTTCATGGTTATGCAATCCTCAGATGAGTCAAATGGTTGAGATCTATCTATATATATATATATATATATATATATATATATATATATAATACACATACACATACACACAGAAAACATGTATACACATATATACTCAAATACACATTATACTCACACACAACTATATATATATATATATATATATATATATATATATATATATATATATATATATATATATACACACACACACACACACACACTTGCAACAACACATATACATACACCATCTATTATACACATACATACACACAACCACATAGATACAAATATATAACCACATACACACGTGTGTGTGTGTGTGTGTGTATGTGTGTGTGTGTGTTTGTTGACAAGAAAGTCAACAACAATTTGTTCCCTGATCATCAAAATATTTTAACTGAAATTGTTACTATTGTATATCTTTTTATTTGGCTGCCAAATTGGCCAAATTAACATTTTTTCCCAGTTTTGTCTGAAGAAAAGATTAATTCCTTCTTGGTCTGACCAAGAACTTTTCAGCTGGAGCCTTTCTTTTTCTTTTAAATTGAAAGCAAAAATTGCCATGGATGTTGCTTGGTTCTTTTAAGGGCAATTCTGCATTTTGCCATGGTGCTACAACATTCATAGATTAAAGATTATAACAAATATATTCTTGATTAAAATTAATGTCAGAGATATTCCTTCCCAGGCAATACTGACTAGCCTTGCTGTAACTAATACAGCATTATTTCCTTTTAAAACTGGGAGCAGTAAGGATATGAATTCTTCTAAAATTGATGATTAGGTCTTTTTTCTTCAGATATTCAGATATGTTGAATCATTCAAATTATTTTCTGATACATGAATAATGTTAAACTGAGGGTTTTTTGCTTTTTATTGAGTTCTACAAATTTCAGGAATCTTAAAAGGAACAAGCCCCTTCTATATGTTTTATTTATATATATATATAATATATATATATATATATATATATATATATATATATTTAAAAGAGAGTTTTATAATTTGCTTGAAGCATTGTGTATATATTGGTTAGGAGGTTGATTTAGAAGGCTATCACAATGCAGGTGTAAAGAAAAAATAATAATACGGTAACAATGGTGTTGTGTGTTAACCTGTATTTAATTCTTGAATTTTCGAGATAAAATCTCTTTTTCAAAAGATCACTGGAACTGAAGCAGTCCAGTTATGGCATTTCTTTTTAAATGAATTTTTTTTTTTTTTTTAAATGATGGTATTTTTATATAACTGTATTCTCGTGTTGTATGTTTACGTGAATGCGGTTTTTTTGTACTTGCGCGTATGTTGTCATGCGCGTGTCCATGAAAATGCGTGTTGGTTGTGACGTTATGACTGTATCCTAGCGCGGGATTGCACGTGCATATGTATATTAAAGAGCGTATTTGTGTTTGGTGGCCACGGTGATGTACAATATTTCGTGTTGGATGTAATATAAATCAATTTAATCATTTATATATATATATATATATATATATATATGTGTGTGTGTGTGTGTGTTGTAACCTGCTTAGTGAAATAATAACACAGGTAGTCCAGCTGATGTTAACCACAAGAAGTGATCACTTCCGCCTTTTATTCACAACTCAAAAAGATGGCCGAAACAGTGCTTCCGTTTCATAACAAAAACAATAGCAGAAACGGTGCTTCTGTTTCTTAGTATACCACAATGTAAGTTGAAAATGGAAATGAATCCGACGATATGTTGAAAGGATAAATAAATAAAGGAAAGAACTCCCTCTCTATCTGGCTCATACCCACATTAGGCCGCCCTGACAACTTTACTTACTTACTACTACTGTGTGTCAGAGTGGACCTGGGAGTAATGTCAATGAAAGCATAATGTCATACTCAGGACACCCACTTTTTGCGGGGGGAGGGGGGCATTTCTGACCCCTCTGCAGAGAATACAATCAGTGTATTCTATGCACTGCCGACAGAGAGGTAAGTAAATTCAAGAAGTTCCTCGGAAGATTGTAATATAAAGAAAGGAGTAGAGAATAGTTGAATGAAAACAATGTTGGGTGGGAGTCCGAGGGAGCGGAGGGGGGTGTATAAATCGAATTGAAATATCAGTGAGAAAAGGGAGTTTAATGAATAGACAAACCTGCAGCTGTTTACATTTTTTGTTTGGCAGGGTCGGGGGTCAGGCACACCCCCTTGTCTTGGCCTTCATCTAGTGAGAAATACATGCAGAATGACTACTGACTTTAGACAGCTGTCCCAAGGGTCCAGAGATTTTTTAAAGAAGGGAAAGGGAAAAGGTGGCATTAAGAGAAAATAGAAGCTGCTGCTGCTGCTGCTATGTTGACAAAATGAAGGGGAGGGGTGTGGCAGTTTAATATTTTCTTGGGTCCAAGTTTATACAAAAGAGGATAAGCCATAAAAATGTTGTGGTGCACTGCAAGGTGGTAGTAATGGGGGAGGGAAGCAAAGAATTGTGGCTCCATTAAAAAGGGGCTATTGATCCTTCATAACCAAAAACCAAAGCCTGTTGAAAATGCCACTATGACCTCAAAGCAGATGGCAATAAGTAATTCTTTGTTTCAGGAAAGTCTTAGTACTTCCCTCCACCCCCCCATCTAATATTTCTGGTTTGTTTTACGGCATATCAACCACGATGGGTCATTTAAAGATTCGTAAAGATAGTATGGAAGAAATTTTTTTTAACTTTATTTTTTTTTTTTTTTGGTAAACATATTTACTATTTAACCCATAGATAGGACCCTAACAGGTACTACCACTTCGGTGCTCCACATTCCACAGACCTCTAGAACTGGAACCTCATCATCAGATAGAGTTTAACGTCATACGCAGGAGAGCCACTCAGCCACTGCCTTCTAGCACCCATATGATCAAAAAAGGTTAGGGCTTGCCATAAGGGCAATAGGGTTAGGACAATCATATAGGCGTTATGGCTTGACGTGACCAATTGATTGATCGGAGGGGGCCTCTCCGACCGACCATCTAGCCTAAGTAAGGGCTAGAGTGGGGTGTTGCATTTGGTTTGTTGGATTTTATGGCATGTCAACCTTTGTTGGGTTATTTTATGCCAAATACGTTTTTTTCTATTCATACTTGATGGGTGTTCGAAACTTTTTTAAGACTCAATTTTTTTCTAACACATTTTCAAAAAAATTATTTCCTTCTATTTAACCCATAGATGGTACCCTAACAGGTACTACCACTCCAGATAAGAGTGGACCTGGGAGTAATGGCGATGAAGGGGTATTCCACATTCCCCAGAGTTCCAAAATTGGATGTTCAACAAGAGTCTGAATAATCCAAATAATACTCATCTTGTTTGTCGTTATTATCCCAACATTTATACCAAGCCCCGACACTAACTTTTTTCATGACCGTCCCGACCAAAAATTATCGACCGTCCCGAATGGGGTTTGGACTGTCCCAAAATCAAAATATTTTTGTTTAATTCATTAGCATCATCTATACTAGGGTGGCCCCAAAAAATCGTTTGCTACGTTTTTAAAAACGAATTAAAATTAATTAAATCTATTATTTAAGGTCAAACTTTTGTTTGTAGTAATAACTTTTAGGAAAAATTTTTACCGTCCCCGGCAAACTGTCCCAGATGACGTATTGATCGTCCCGGATGTAATTTTTATCGTCCCCTGTTCTCATTCTGCAGTCGATGCTTGGGAAAATCTCAGGTTCATTTTTTTTTTTTCTGTCTTTTTATCTTTTTGTTGTTTGAGTGCCAATAGTTCCTTCTATTGAACCCGCCAGTCTTCTTCAAGTGCCTGGTGTATACAGCAAAAATCTTAGAATCTCAAAGTAAACCTTTTATTCAATCGACAAAAGTAGACTGTTCCTCAGTTTATTGTCTACACCAAAGAAATTCTCATATTAGTTCATTCTTACTTGTTGGGTTGATCTTGCTTTTCCCATTCAACCAGAGTATATAGAATTGTTCACTACTTGATCCAGGGATTGAACTCACAAATATGTGGCAACTGGTTGCCCCCTTTCATCTACCCCCCTCCCACCATTATCCTGTAGATGTTACAATCTAAGAATAATATACGTTAAGACGTGTAATGAAGAAAAAGGAAAATTAGAAAAGAAAAAAAACAAACAAAAAAGTGATTATTTTTAGAAAATTGAAGCAACCAGAAAACTTTTCCAAGTAAAGTAACAAACATTTTGGGCACCTGATGTTTCCAAAAAAAGAACCAACTTGATTGCCAGAAGGTGGGGGGGGGGCGAGTAAGGGGGAGAGAGAGAGAGAGAGAGAGCAAAAATAGGTGGCCTAGATGAATTCTTCACAGAGTCCTTCAAATTAACAGCTAAAGGCTAAATATTCTGCTTGTGTATGTGTGTGTATATATCTATATATAATGGAGATAGACTGCATTTTTGTCTGAAGCCGAAACTACGTCACAGCTGACGTCAGATATTCCAAACTAAATTCTAGCGTTTATCAATGAGAACCTAATTTGTAATCAATTTATGTTATACATAATATTAAAGGAACAAATTGCTTTATATACAAGTATTGAGATGCGTTTGTAATATTTGCTGGTTTGTAATATTTGCATAGCCAATTTTCAACGAATCTTTTAATAAATGCATGTTTAGTTCTAAACAGTTTCTAATTGATATTTTAATTTTTATTTGTATTTATAATTATTTCATGTATAAAGTTTTGCGAGAAATTAATTTAAAAATAAAGATACAGCTACTAATTTAAATCATACGTTAAATTATTAGTTATGGTCTTTTGTCCGTGACTACTCCCGTTTTCGTTGCGGTAAAAAAAAAAATATTTTTAAAGTTTTAATAGAGTTAATTTTTAATGAAAAAATTTATAGATAAAATTTATTTTAAATTTCGCGGCACCTTCACAATATAACAAGTATTTTTTATTTCAAATTATTTTATTTCTATTAGGAATTTAAAAAATTTATAGATAAAATTTATAGATAAAATTATTTTTTATTTTCGCGGCACCTTCACAAATATAACAAGTATTTTTTATTTAAAATTTTATTATTCCTATTAGGAATTTAAAAAAAATGTTTACATTTATTTTAATTCAAAATTTGTTTACGGTTATTCCATATAACTAATATTAAAATTAAAATAACAACCAGTTCTGAGCGATGCTTTTCCGCTAAATATGATGACCGTGATTTATTTAGAAATTAAGAAATATCTTTTAATTTTAATTTGTCATAAATTCCCTTACAGAAACAGACGACAAAAAACCAAAAAAAAATGATTTTACGTGTTTGTTTTTTTAACACTTAGCGCTTCTTTCTTAAACTAAAAATTAATCTTTATTTTTTATCATAATTGACGCAATACTTTTAAAATTCATTATTCAACAATGTTTAACCGAAGTTTGGTTTGTATAAACAAAAGCGGTGATAAAAAAAAAAAGTCCCCTACCTAATCGATTTAGGTAGGGACTTTTTAAATACAATAAAAAATGATACAAACACCATGAAAAAATTTATAGATAAAATTTATTTTTAATTTTCGCGGCACCTTCACAAATATAACAAGTATTTTTTATTTCAAATTTTATTATTCCTATTAGGAATTAAAAAAGATGTTTACTTTTATTTTTAATTCAAAATTTGTTTACGGTTATTTCATATTACTAATGTTATTTTTCATCATTTATTTAAATTAATTGTAGCGAGAAATTAATAGTATTTTGTTCAATGTTTAAACAATGTTTAAACAATACACATTCATCAATAAGAGGATTACTATTCTGTATTAGATGATTGAAAATAGCATTTTACTTCGAGTTTATATAAATTTTGTTTTGTTTTTAAAAATTAAATAAATAAAATTATTCGTCGGACTTGAGCATCTGAAACCCCCCATCTAAAATGTTTTAAATCTTTTTTCTTTTTCTTCAATGGATTATTATCGATTACACACAAATCTATCAGATTGTAAAAAAAAAAATTCAAAAAAGTTATTTATTTTTCGAGTTTTCTGGGGTGCTCAGTTCCCCGTATAAGTTTATTGTAAATCGATCCCCCATATTTTTTTTTTTTCCTTCAATGGATTGTTATCGATTACACACCAATCTATCAGATTGTAAAAAAACAAAAAAGCGCCTGATTCAAAAATAAAGAACTTTTTAGTTCTTTATTTTTTGAGTTTTCAGGGGTACTCATTTCCCCGTATAAGTTTATAGTAAATCGCTCCCCCTATATCGGAACCGCTTTACCTTAACAGTTGGGCTGAATTTGCACAAAGGTGTCAAAATTAAGGTGACATTGAAAAAAACAGAACCCACAAATTTTGTTATAAAACTGTTAATTGTAACTAGGGGGGTTTAGGGTTAGGATTTGAGGTTAGGGTTGGTGTTGGGGTTTAAGGTTAGTTTAATGGGAAAATAAATAAATAATTTGGGTTCTGTTTTTTCTGGGCCACCCCTAACTTTGACACGTTTCGCCAGTTTCCTTTCGAGCGGTTCTGATATGGGGCAGCGATTTACTATAAACTTATATGTCGGCATGAGCACCCCTGAAAACTCAAAAAATAAAGAACATTTAAGAACTTTTTTAAAAAACCTGATAGATTGGTGTGTAATTGATAATAATCCATTGAAGGAAAACAAAAAAATATATAAATGAATAAATTTTGTAGCGGTTCTGATATGGGGATCGATTTACGATAAACTTATACGGGGAACTGAGCACCGCGAAAAATAAATAACTTTTTGAATTTTTTGTTCTTTTACAATCTGATAGATTGGTGTGCAATTGATAATAATCCATTAAAAGAAAAAAAAAAAAAAATTAAAAACAAAAATTTTAGATGGGGGGTTTCCAGATGCTCAGGTCTGCCAATTATTCAATTTAATGCTTACTTTAATGGATATAAAATTTATTAAATCTCTAAGAAAATGAATTAAGAGTGTAACAACATATATTATATTCATTAATTTATTGTACAAACATTTTTACATAAACTAGCAAAAAATGCCATCTGGGCGGTTATAAAAATTAATTTTTGAAAGATATTGTCCGAGTTAAAATTTCCATATAAGAGGGTTTGTATTATCGGTAAAATCATCAAATTTATTAAAGGAGTAAAGAAAAATGAAACCATTTGAAATGGAAACTTACTTCTGTCCCCCTCAAATCAAAATGTTGCATGCATCTATTGATTATTAATCAAATAATATTTTTATCAATGACAGTGTTTTGATACGTAGTTTTAGTTACAGACAAATTGATACTGAATCTATTATCAAAAGATTTTATTTATTGAAAAAACTTTTTACAAAATTCATATTTTTACATAAGTGTACCAAACAAAATTTAGTTGAAAATAAATCTATAAATTAGATATTTTTATTTACTCCAATTAAAAAAAAATTAATATTAAATATTATTTAGCATTTAAAAATTGATTTAAGTATCATTACTCTATTTTATTTTATGTAATATTTATTTACACTAAAACTAAATGTTTGTTAAATGTAAAATAAATAAGGTGAATGTTTATTTTTTTTTATTTCAAAATTTTTAGAAATAATCAAAACAATAAAAAATCATTTTGTATAGTTGATTGTTTATTCATTGATAAACCAAATTTAATTTTATTATTGAATATTATTTCAGGAAAAACTTTGGTGTAGAAAGTTAACTTTCCTAATTTCTATTTCAAATTGTTTATTTTTTTACTCCTTTAATGAATTTGATGATTTTAATTACTAAAATCATTAAATGTTGAATGTTTTTTAAAGTTTTTGGCATATTTTGGCATTGTTGTTTTTTATTACTTGATTTATTAATTTTACAGCAACATAGTTTTAGTTACAGACAAATTGATACTGAATCTCTTATCAAAAGATTTTATTTATTGAAGAAAATTTTTAAAGAATTTATCTTTTTACTGAATTTTACCAAATAAAATTTAGTTGAAAATAAATCTATAAATTAGATATTTTTATTTACTCCGATTAAAAAAAAAATTAATATTAGGTATTATTTAGCATTTAAATATTGATTTAAGTATCATTACTCTATTTTATTTTATGTAATATTTATTTACACTAAAACTAAATGTTTGTTAAATGTAAAATAAATAAGGTGAATATTTATTGTTTTATTTCAAAGATTTTATTTATTTATTTCTTCAATTCATTTATTAATTTTACTTGGATACTACCCCTCTGACATTGAATTTTAAATCCCACTCGGCTCAGGCTATATTTTTAAAATTTTATTTTTACACCGCCCAAAGGGCGGTTTTGTTATGCTAGTATATATAATTATAAAATGGGTACAAGAGATAACCTACTCGAGTTTCACCATAAGGATCTTCAGGGTTTTTTTATAATACAGTTATTATACAGCCATATTCTAGTAAAAACATTCGCACAAATCAATATATATATATATATATATATATATATATATATAATTTTTTTTTTCTTTCTTTTTTTTACATTTTGATCCTCACGAAAAAACAACTTCCGATGAGAAATTTCAAATCATAAACAAGCATCCCTTAGTAACGATCTCTCTAATACAATGAACACACACATGTGATCGACTGCAATTAATCAGTACCTCGATTATTTCAGTGGATTTAACCCTGAAGATCCTTATGGTGAACCACGAGTAGGTTATCTCTTGTACCCATTTTATAATAAATTTGCTCTACTTCGTATTGAGCACTTTGTATTTGTTATATCCCTGACTTACCCCCTGAATTTTGTACTTCCCAACCATCGTGCCGATATTCACTGGTAGTCACTTTTTATCATATATATATATATATATATACATATATATACACTAGACAAAACTTGAGCCGTTGGGTCACCCATTGAGCTCTGGGTAGATAATTGGGATTAGGGAAAAAGTGAGTTTGCAAAGTGAACTAAATTTTTTTTAAAATAAGTAAGTAAATAAAAAAAACAAAACAAAAAAAAAAAAAAACAAAAAAAACAGCATTAAAATCCTTTTGTAAGGTTTATAAGAAATGGAACGTTTGGCCTAATTTAAATTTATTAAGAGCAAAAATGTTGAAGCAACTGGCTCACTGCTTATGAAACTTAACATTTTTGTTCTCTCAAAATTTCTTTCTACCAGTAACAAGTTCCTGACGTCATGGCTCGGACACTACCACCCTGCCACTTTAGAAATTATGTGCAAAATGAGAGTTGAGCTTCCTCCACCCTTTACAGCTCTTTTCTTTCATCCTGCAGGGTGGCTAACCACCCTCCTCACCAGATAGAATCTGTGGGGTTACCGGTTTAGTCGCTGATCATCTGACTATGAAACTGGTAGTACTGCGTTACATAGTACCAGTAGTAAACTGAGTGACCTAACACAGAAGAATGACCTCTAGGAGTTTAAAAACTAGCTTCAATTCACAACAATATATATATATATATATATATATATATATATACCAACCTCTCCACATGAGCAGGATGTGACACAAGGTAAATTTCTTAAGCAAAGATTAACAGGTTTGAATTCAGAGTTTTCCTTATCCTAGACTGGTTGCCTAACCAAGGTTAAAGAGTCCAGTCTGCCCTACTATTTACTCATAGTTAGAGGGAGAGTAGTTGGATTCAGCCTCATCCAGGATTTGAACTCTGGTCAACGAGTCCATTTCCTACGACTAACCATTAAACCACGCACTTCCACATATCATTTTGTATATATGTAGGTGTACAAAAACAATGAAAAATTGCTCAAGTGCACCTGACTCACAGTTTACACATAGGCAAAGAGCACCCCCCCCCCCGCTACCAGCCACTCCTCTACTATAACATATCGTATACACAAGACGCCAATATATTCATAATTAAGAACACTTGTTACATACACTCGTTCCTAAAATATAATGGATGAAAAAAAGACATCTGGTCGGCAAGCACATGCTCACTCTAAAAGTCTAAGGGTAAAGATTATGGATGTATGAATTGATATACCAATGTTACACCAAACTTTTCTCTTTTTTTTTTTAAGGAAAAAAAAAAAAAAAAAGAGAAAAAAAAGGTATGTAGAGAATGATTTTTCACAAGAGAAGAGAGAATGGTTGATTGGGTTCTAGCTAAACTAATTGTTGTCAATTTTACCTTCAGATGAACGTGTGATGCAGGTGATTTTCAAAGTATTTAGAGCAAGAGAATTAATTTGAAAGTCATGTCAAATAAGATAGAACATATCAACAGTTCAATCGATAAGTCTTAAGTCAGCATTTACATACACAGCCTCCTCTTTCTCTTATATATATATATAAATATATATATATATATATATATATATATATACATACACCAACGCCTCCGCACGAGCAGGATGTGACACAAAGTCAATTTCTTAAGCGGAGTTCAACAGGTTTGTATTCAGAGTTTTCCTTCTCCTAAACCGGTTGCCTAACCAAGGTTAAAGAGCCCAGTCTGCCCTACTATTTACCCATAGCTGGAGAGAGAATAGGATTCATACCTTTCCCAAGGGTATTAGCGCAAAGTGAAATGCAATTACCACATCCAGGATTTGAACTCAGGGTGACGAGTCCATTTCCCATGACTTTAACCATTACACCACACACTTCCTCTTTCTTTTATATATATGTTTGTGTGTGTGTATAAGGTAATCCAAATGACTGGCTGTAAGGAATGATTCTATTTGGGATCTTCAAAATCTCACTGTACAACCATACTGTATGCTCTTGTAGGTGCAAACATATACTCATACAAGGATTTTTATAGATCCGTTAAAAGAGCTCAATGTATGATAATCAATAAATTAAATTATATACAGAGCAATATTTAACTTTCAAAGAAAGGAAAACTTTTCTGGTTGAAATAAAATATAACGGGATGACGGTTTAATTTTTTTTTTCTTTGAAAGTTTATATATATATATATATATATATATATATATATATATATGAATAAAGTGTTGCTGCTGACATTCAAGTTGAAATACTGATCGCCAGATCAAGAAAATTCCCAACCTCCACTTGATAAATAGATGTCCTGTGCTGTTTGTATTGAAGGAATTACAATCCATAGATTAGCTTGGTGCACACCGTGTGTTTCAAGTGACTGTATTTTTCTTAGCAAGAACGTATATTATCGATAAGTAATAATCTTTTGTTTATCTTTATTTCTGTTTCCTAATTTATCTAATTTGTAATTAAATACACATTGTATATTAAGTTGTTCTATTATTTTCATTATTTACCTGTGACGTTACAAGACACGTGGAAGAATTTTCTATTAATTATTAACAAAACAAAAATAGATGTTGCATTAGAGATTAAAAAGTACAACAGTCAAATTCCTTAGCCAGAAAAAAGGTTTACTCAGTTCCAATGTATCAGTCACATTCCTTAGCCAGAAAAAAGGTTTACTCAGTTCCAATGTATCAGTCAAATTCCTTAGCCAGAAAAAAGGTTTACTCAGTTCCAATGTATCAGTCAAATTCCTTAGCCAGAAAAAAGGTTTACTCAGTTCCAATGTATCAGTCAAATTCCTTAGCCAGAAAAAGGTTTTACTCAGTCCAATGTATCAGTCAAATTCCTTAGCCAGAAAAAAGGTTTACTCAGTTCCAATGTATCAGTCAATTCCTTAGCCAGAAAAAAGGTTTACTCAGTTCCAATGTATTGCAGTATCAGTCAAATTCCTTAGCCAGAAAAAAGGTTTACTCAGTTCCAATGTATCAGTCAAATTCCTTCAGAAAAAAGGTTTACTCATTCCAATGTATCAGTCAATTCCTTAGCCAGAAAAAAAGGTTTACTCAGTTCCAATGTATCAGTCAAATTCCTAGCCAGAAAAAGGTTTACTCAGTTCCAATGTATCAGTCAAATTCCTTAGCCAGAAAAAAGGTTTACTCAGTTCCAATGTATCAGTCAAATTCCTTAGCCAGAAAAAAGGTTTACTCAGTTCCAATGTATTTTAGCCAGAAAAAGGTTTACTCAGTTCCAATGTATCAGTCAAATTCCTTAGCCAGAAAAAAGGTTTACTCAGTTCCAATTCAAATTCCTTAGCAGAAAAAAGTTTACTCAGTTCCAATGTATCAGTCAAATTCCTTAGCCAGAAAAAAGGTTTTCCAATGTATCAGTCATTCCTTAGCCAGAAAAAGGTTTACTCAGTTCCAATGTATCAGTCAAATTCCTTAGCCAGAAAAAGGTTTACTCAGTTCCAATGTATCAGTCAATTCCTTAGCCAGAAAAAAGGTTTACTCAGTTCCAATGTATCAGTCAAATTCCTTAGCCAGAAAAAAGGTTTACTCAGTTCCAATGTATCAGTCAAATTCCTTAGCCAGAAAAAAGGTTTACTCAGTTCCAATGTATCAGTCAAATTCCTTAGCCAGAAAAAAGTTTACTCAGTTCCAATGTATCAGTCAAATTCCTTAGCCAAAAAAGGTTTACTCAGTTCCAATGTATCAGTCAAATTCCTTAGCCAGAAAAAAGGTTTACTCAGTTCCAATGTATCAGTCAAATTCCTTAGCCAGAAAAAAGGTTTACTCAGTTCCAATGTATCAGTCAAATTCCTTAGCCAGAAAAAGGTTTACTCAGTTCCAATGTATCAGTCAAATTCCTTAGCCAGAAAAAAAGGTTTACTCAGTTCCAATGTATCAGTCAAATTCCTTAGCCAGAAAAAAGGTTTACTCAGTTCCAATGTATCAGTCACATTCCTTAGCCAGAAAAAAGGTTTACTCAGTTCCAATGTATCAGTCACATTCCTTAGCCAGAAAAAAGGTTTACTCAGTTCCAATGTATCAGTCACATTCCTTAGCCAGAAAAAGGTTTACTCAGTTCCAATGTATCAGTCACATTCCTTAGCCAGAAAAAAAGGTTTACTCAGTTCCAATGTATCAGTCAAATTCCTTAGCCAGAAAAAAGGTTTACTTGTCCAGCTTGTAGCAATTTGTAATAAAACTTGTTAAATGCTTTACACTCCCAGTAGATTCAGATTATGAAGACTACATTCTACCAAACAGTAGATAAAACTTACTATCTGTACACTAGGGTAGGTTGATTTTAAAACAGTAACATTTCTCATGTGGTGAATGTTGCAATAATAATAGATTTCAATCTTTTAAAATGTAATCACAGTTCTAGTTTTTGGGATCAATATTTATTATACCAACACACAACTTTCGTTGTTTGAGAGAATTTGATATTTTTAAAAAGTGAAAAATCAACCTACTATACTGTACACCTCTGTTTAATGTAAATGGGATCATCCCATTCTCCATAAATCCTGGGGGTTACAACAAAACTATAAGACAACCTAACTGGATTAGAGAAGAGTTCAACCATATATTGAGTAGGGACAAAACATCCAATGCCAAATGTCGGATGCCATTTTGGTCTTCACATGACCAACAAGCAAAACAAACACAAAACAGAACAAAACAATTTATATACTTACATCATCTGTTGAATTTCAGTTGTAAACCAGTGTGTTGGGGTAATTTTGGTCCCTGATGAAGGGGACATTTGGACATTGTGTACATCTTTGCAACTCATCTGATAATAAATAAATAAATAAATCAAATATTAAAAAAAATTAAATAAATAAATAAATCAAGTATTAAAAAAAAAATTAAATAAATAAATCAAGTATTAAAAAAAAATTAAATAAATAAATCAAGTATTAAAAAAAAATTAAATAAATCAAAAAAAAAAAAATTAAATAAATAAATCAAGTATTAAAAAAAAAAAATTAAATAAATAAATCAAGTATTAAAAAAAAAAATTAAATAAATAAATCAAGTATTAAAAAAAAAAATTAAATAAAAAAAAAATTAAATCAAGTATTAAAAAAAAAAATTAAATAAATAAATCAAGTATTTAAAAAAAAAAAATTAAATAAATCAAGTATTAAAAAAAAAAAAATTAAATAAATCAAATAAAAAAAAATTTTTTTTTTAAATAAATAGATAAATCAAATATTTTAAAAAATAAAAAAATAAAAAAAGCCAAATAAAAAATATCTATTACTTCTATAGATTTGTGAAAATTGTAAAAAAAAAATATAATGTCCTGTTATGGTTAAAATGCATTTATTAACCCAGTTAAGATTCCTTTGTTTTTTGTTGTTGGTCAACCAAGAAATAATAATAGATTAATGAAATCGAGTTAACAGAAAGAAAAGGTGAGAATAATGAACGGTTTCCTCATATAAGACTTTCCATAAAAAGGTATTTGTAATGTGAAAGAGAGTGAGAGAGAGAGATAGAGAGAGAGATATATAAGACTTTTCCATAAAGAGTATTTGTAAGAGAGAGAGAGAGAGAGAGAGAGAGAGAGAGAGAGAGGAGAGAGAGATAAGACTTTTCCATAAAGAGGTATTTGTAATGTCATAGAAAACTCTTTTAAAAAGGTTATTGTTCTTAGCAAGAAAAGAATGATATGAGAAAGTATTCATTTGCTTACAATCAAGTTCATTTTTAGCTGTCTCATATAATCACAGTGATTATACATATATATGAGAGAGAGAGAGAGAGAGAGAGAGAGAGAGAAAAGAGAGAGAGAGAGAGAGAGAGAGAGAGAGAGAGAAAGAGAGAGAGAGAAGAGAGAGAGAGAGAGAGAGTGAGAGAGAGAGTGAAAGAGAGAGAGAGAGTGAAGAGAGAGAGTGAGTGAGTGAAGAGAGAGAGTGAGTGAGTGAAGAGAGAGAGTGAGTGAAAGAGAGTGAGTGAGTGAAGAGAGAGTGAGTGAGTGAAAGAGAGAGAGTGAGTGAGTGAAAGAGAGAGAGAGTGAGTGAGAGAGAGTGAGTGAAAGAGAGAGAGAGAGAGTGAAGAGAAAAGAAAGAAATTAGGTAGTGAAAAACCAAAAAAGGGAAAAGAAATAAAGAAAAGAGAGAGGGGGGATGGCCAGAGGAGTGAGAGGCTGAAATGAGAAAAAGAGGCAGAATGAGAGAGAGAGGGGGTAGGGACAGGCAGGAAAGAATGATAGAGAGAGGGGGTAGTGACAGAGACGAGAAAAAAAAAAGAAGTATTAGTAATTGAGAATAAAAATGACAGATGTGGTAGAGAGAGAGAGAGAGAGAGAAAAGAAAAGATAACAAATTTGCATATGATGCAGGTTCTTGAACGTCAACTTTGTGTTTATGCGATGCTGGCGCTCAAGAGTGTCACATAAGAGAGATGCAGGCTTCTTTAGAGATCAACAACAACACGAGAACAAGGCAAAAAAAGAAACATGTGCATTAGCACAGAAATGAAATATATTAAACTTTCTTTGTGGTTGTCCACTTGCAGATTTAATTGGTTTCGGTTAGACTCAAAACCCTCACTGAATAGAACAACACTATTAGATTTATAACTCATTGCAAATAACCACAACCTAAGAAAAAGAAAAGAAAAAAAAGAAAATAAAGAACTTCTTTAAAACCAACTGGATTTTATCTATTTTAAAAATCCTCTTAATCAGACCCACACCTCATACTTAACACACGGAAATAAAAGACTGATGGGCACAATATAACCATTTTCTCTTTCACTCCCCCATGATAACCAAATGATGTAATATGAATATTTGTGACATTTTTGTCCTTTTCTGTTATGTGCAGTGAATATGCAATTATTACAAATCATCTTTGAGATCAAATTTTGAAATTGTTATTAGCTCGGTCAATAGAGTATCCAACTAAGAAGAATCAGAAGGTATCAAAGATACTGGACCTCGTCAACTCAGTTATTAAGAATTACTGTTAGTTTTAACTTCTACTCCACCGAATATAATTTATTGGCAACCTATTAATCATGTAACATTAAACCCACTGTTCTACAATGACCCTAGGCGGCCCTACTATTTACCCAGACCTGCAGTAAGAGAATTGTGTATGAATAGCATAGCACAGGGATCTGTGTGGTAAAGTGAGGTGTGGCGCTCCACCTCAGATGCAAAAAACAATCTCATTGGTCTAGACCAGTGGTTCTCAACCTTTTTTTACCCATGGACCCCTTTGATTCCTATTTTATTCTGGTGGAACCCCTCCCCCATAGCCATTCGATGTTTAAAAATCCCATTGGAATTTTATAGTTAAATACATTTTGCTTGCATGGGTCCAAAATTTTTTATATGGACCCCGGTTGAGAACTGCTGGTCTAGAGTTTTAAATATTACATTGAATTAGAAAGACTAATGAAATTAAATATGAACACAAAAACAAATTATTTTTATTTTATTCTAATTGATTTGAATATAAAATTAAATAGTATAATCCAACTATCTTCCTCAATACTTTTACCCAGAGGACATGTTTGTTTTGCTAGTTTTAATTTTCAGTATTTTTTGTTTTAATAATATATTTGTTATGTAATTCTTTTACCTCTGAAAATAAATCTTTGAAAAATAAATTATTTACTAGAATTTCAAGTTGTATGATGCAATTATTTTACATCTTTAAAAAAAAGGGGGGGACAAGACTTTCGGACCACCCTGTATATTTTGCACCCTAATTGTAAAAGGGAGCCTAAAATAGAAAAAAAAAAATTTCAACAAATAATTCTATTTATAATGCCATAGATATTGAAGCAGATAGTTAGATTTCCCAAGAGTATGTGAAATGCAAACAACCTCATTCAGGATTTGAACTCAGTTATCAGAGTTAACCTCCAACAACAATAATAATTACACCATGAGCTACTCCTATAAACACATAAAACTTTATATTCTTTTCTTTATACTAGAATATCTTAATTTACAATCAAAATTATTTAGAAAATAGTCTTACACAAACAACACATGATGTTTTTTTTTGGGGGGGGTGTTAAATAGGAAAATGTATTTGTTATACACTGATATTTGTTATTTGCGCTTGGATTAATCTAGAAGCTGCTTAACTCTTAACATCCTATACCACCTCATTCCACCCGGCTGAAAATCATCTTCATTTTTCTAATCTACCCCCAAACGATAGCCTTTGTTTAAATGCAATATTAACCATATTTATAAGTCTTTGATTTATGAGAAATAACAGGTAACTTTAAATGAAAAAGACATTTTTTGATAAAATCCTTATAGGAATGAGGATCTGGACTTGGAAAATTTTCAATAGGATGTTAAGAGTTAAAAAAAAAAAAAAAAAAAAAAGATTTTCTTTTTCTAGACTGGTTACCTAAGCAAAACTGAAGAACCCAGTCTGCCCTATAAATGACGGATGAGTAGATTGATCTATGCCTTTTCTAAGGGCGGTATTTACCATGTACCCCACATGTACGGGTTAGGCACAAAGCCCTATTAATGTGGGACCAGCCACAAGCTGTAACCCATGGGTGGCAGGCAGGTGCAAAAAATGCGTTGATCCTGTCGGCATTTCCCCCTCAAGCACTGGGCAATAAACCCAACCCTGTCCCTTTAAATCAAGGGGGCAAGTGTTGCCTGGGGTGGATAGCCCCCCCGGGATCAACGCTGTTAATTATCACTAATAGTCCAGTGGCCGAAACCACTGGACCTGAGAAGGGCATTAGTGAAAAGTGAAATGAAAACAGACTTGCTGATTAGGGTAGGTCGATTTTGAAACTATAAAATCGACAAGTGAAAGTTGCAAATTATCATAAAGAATTACTACACAATATTTTTCTTCAAAACTTTGCTTTCATTTGAGGAAATAGATTTCAATCTTTTAAAATGTTATCCTGTTACAGTTTAATTATTAGGTAAAAAGCAGGATATCAGATGTGTCGGTGGTGATGGGGACATATTTTCAATTTGAATTCTAGTTATAATATTTTATTAGTTTTGTTTAAATTGACAATCTTTTCTGTTTTAGATATTGAAATTGCTAAAATTTCTAACCAATTTCTTGTCTAAATGTTGGAAAATGAGGAATTTGGGTGCATTTTAGTAGATGATCTTTAATTCTATTTCCTCAAACAATGGTACAAGTAAGAGATCTAGTTTTTGGCATCAGTATTCAGTATACTAACACACAACTTTCTTGCCCCTGGACAATTTGATACTCTTTTTAAAAAGTGAAAAATCGACCTACCCTATTGCCAATTTCATTTCTTACAATGATAACCATTACATCACTAATGACTCCTCAAAAGTGGGTGCATTTATTAGCTATATTCGTTAAGAGAAAACAACGATTAAAAAATAATGAAAGGATCTTAAACTGCAAGCTAGCAGAAAATTCAAGTCAGGGAGGGGAAACAACAAAAAAAAAAAAAAAACAAAAAAAAAAAAACAAAAAACATTGTGCAATTTCTGAACTGTCTATTTGTGAGCTCGTAATCATTTTGCATAATTTTTAGCTGAACACCCATCACCCCCTACCCCTACAATCTACATTTCTTCATTTAGATATGCAAAGGATTAATGATCTAGCCCCCCTCCAAAAAAAATAAATAAATAAATACAGGAGGGGGTGGGTGGTATATAAAGGCATCAAGAAGGAAAAAGGTATTATTTACTAAGTTAATAATAGATCCCAATGACAAGTGCACACATGACAGGTGCAAAGGCAATCATTTTGCTGATAACACAGGTGTGCAAGAAACGAAAATTCAGTCGCATTGATGCTGTTAAAAAACAATATACAAATATAAAATGTTCAAATATTAAAACTATCCTTTTCTTCTTTTTCTTCTTTTTCTTCTTCTCACCGTCAGTTATTAAAAAGCAACAAAACTAAAGAGATTGTCACTTTTACGCCTACCAAATGCCAACACGATCTTTGCATAATCATCATTGGGGAAGGGTTAAATTAAGGGCTGCTGCACTAAACATATGCAGTATGCAGTGCACATCAGGGCAGCGGGGGTCATGAATAGGCACCAAAGTGGACTGACAAGTTTGTTTGTTTTTTAAAAAAGATAGGATTCATAATTATAAGATTATTGATGGACTAGCAGGATCTGTGGATATACCACAGTGTGATAATTTAATTATTACAACATTTGATATGTTTACTTAAGAGCTATTGCTAAAATAATTCAATATGTAAAAGCTATAATAATCTTGATTTAACTCTCTCTCTCTCAAAAGGGAGATTGTAAAATAATTAGGGAGTAGCAGGACCTATGGATATACCATGGTATGATAATTTAATCATTACAACATTTGATATGTTTAAGAGTTATTGCTAAATAGTTCAATATGTAAAAAGTATAATTATCTTGACTAGCAGGATCTGTGGATATACCACAGTATGATAATTTAATCATTACAACGTTTGATATGTTTACTTTAGAGCTATTGCTATATAGTTCAATATGTAAAAAGTATAATAATCTTGATTTAACTATCTTTCATTCTTTTTTTTTTCTTTCTTTCCATCTTGTTTTTGACCTTACAATATGGACATGGATATTGAAGAGAAATTAGTATGTAGGGATCAACTAAGCACAAAGATCACACACATTATATATATATATATATATATATATATATATATATATATATATATATATATATATTATATAAAAGCTGAGTTAATCAACTTTTGCTTAAAGGCTTTTTTACTGTTTAATGATATGAAAATTATACTAAATTATTCCTTACTTTTAGGATTGAATTATGCTTGGAAAAAATTATGTTTTAATTGGTTCTAATTAGTTGTAATTTGCAATTAAGTCCAAAACCGACCAATCTCTTACTTTACTCTGTGTCTATCTCTTTCTTCCCCTCAATGTATCTCTTGACTACCTCCTCGCTATATAATGTTAGTTTCTCTGGAGAGTAGAGAAAGAGAGAGAGAGAGAGCTGGGAGAATTTGAAATGTATTTCTATGTTAAATTCCACAACCCCTAGCTTAAAGGAGGCCAAACATTTCCTTTCTTAGAAAGCTAACAAAATGTTTTTAAGGTTTCGTCCGGGAGTGTTTATTTATTTATTTTTTAAAAATTTTATTCGTTTTGCAAACTCCCTTTTCCTTAATCTCAATTATCTACCCAGAGCTGAATGATTGACCCAATGGGTCACATTTGTCTAATATATATATATATATATATGTAAAACGAAAATGAATCCGACGGTATGTTGAAAAAATAAATAAAGGAAAGAAAGTATAGAATGGATAAAATAGGATATTTTAATCAATTTTACTTACATGTGTTTCGGTCAAAAAATAAATAAATAAAATCCCTCATGCTTTGAAAATTTAGAATTCCACAAAACTTCTCTCCGCGTCAAAATCATTCGCATGCGATATGACGCCATTAACCGTCTTTCTCGACCGTGTTTGAATGTGATTTTTTAAAAAAGTTCTTTTTTCAAACATTTCAAAAATTCTCCGCTTTTCCAACGAATTTCATTTTTAAAAAATAAGGATTTACTCCGAGGAAGGTCGAATTTTCTTTGTATGTGAAACATTTCTACATTTTTTCTATTATTATTTCATTTCATTTGGTTATTTAAAAATAATAATAGTTTGAATAATGTACACAGGGATAAACTCCTGACCGAAACACGTGTAAGTAAAATTGATTAAAATATCCTATTTTATCCATTTTATACTTTCTTTCCTTTATTTCTTTTTTCAACACATTATATATATATATATATATATATATATATATATCACAACTTGTATAGAAATGAATGAGATTGACAGTTAAGAAAATTCTTTTCCAAATAAAATGTCATAAACCAAGAGACAATTCTTTGTATAATACACAGGCAAGGAAAACTTCTATTAAGATTTGCCACCTTTTATGTCTCCCAATAATTTACAGAGAGATTAAACTTTATGATAATAATACATTCAGTTGAGGTAGTTAACAATATTCACATTAAACATCAGCGAAGGCTTTTTCTTCTATTTAATAAAGGATTTTCTCATTGATATTGACAATCATAAACAAGTAAATAAGTCTTATTGTTCAGGATTCTTAATAGATCACACTTACTGTTATGTAGACGATATTTGTGTGAGTGTGTGTGGTGTGTGTGATAGCAGAATTCTATTGTTATTATCATTGTGTAGATATCTCTTTTCATACATTTGTCATTTTATGAGTGTGCGTAAAGAGAGTCATCTTCTAACAAGTAACAGATACACTATATGAGAGAGAAAGTGAGAGAGAGAGGGAGGGATGAATATATATAAGTTAGAATAGCAGAGACAGATATATATATATATATATATATATATATATATATATATATATATATATATATATATATATATATATTCTATCATCAATACTGAGCACTTTATAAATATAGTAAACTATAATAATCACAAATTTATATATATATAAGTTAAAGGAAAGGAAATGAATCCAACAATATGAGTATGAAAAGGTGGAATGAAAACATCACACAATGCTGTTAAAGAAGAAAACAATATCAGTATCAGTTATGATTATATTATAAATTGTTTTCTTCTTTAACAGCATTGTGTGATGTTTTCATTCCACCTTTTCATATATATATATATATATATATATATATAGACAGACAGAGGGAGTAAGAGAATTATTTAGTGAAATGTATATTCAATAAACTAGTTTAAATTAAAATTTGTTACAAATATAAAAAAGTAAAGTCATCGAGGTGGTCTTCAGTTGGTATCAGTCAGACAGCAAGGGAGTCTATACTATTTTCCTAGCACTAGACCAAGGAGATTGTTTTAGCATCTGAGGTGAAAGCGCCAACCGTCAGTCCTCACTTTATAGCACCCAGATCCTTGTCTACTCATACGCAGAGTTTAAGGCCAGTATCGAACCGGACCCTTGTGTTCCGAGGCGAACACTCTACGAGCTAAACCGACCCTTACACACACAACACCACATAGATATATTATACACACACAAATAGTAAATTTGTGGGTTTTTTTATATTATTACATTTTTAGAGAGAGAAGAGAGAGAGAGAGAGAGGAGAGAGAGAGAGAGAGAGAGAGAGAGGAGAGAGAGAGAGAGAGAAGAATATGGTATGTTGTATGAAAACAAATCAAGCAAATGTTTATCCAATTTGACCATCTTGAATAAATCTGTACAAATTTTAGAAGTGTGTAAATTAAGTAACATAATAAAAATGTTGGATGATTTAATTAGAAAGGTTTTTTTGTTTTGTTTGTATATAAATATTAGTTCAGTTGCAAAGAAGAAGTCATAGCACTGAATTCACCTACAATCTTATTAGAATTATATCTATAATACAAGTAAGTATCATTATACAACATGCACATAAAGAATAGCCTGGCATAAGGCTACAATTATAGAGCACCAGAGATAACTGTGAGTTTGAAAATCATCATGCTAAAACAGAGATTATACTATTAAGCTATTTATAATAGCTAAGACATTTTTTAATTTTTTTTTTATTTTAAAGCATTTAGAAGAAAGAAAAAAAAATAGTTTGCAGTTTAAAAAATGTTTCCTCAAAATAATCCTTTAATAAAACTTGAAATTATTTTTTCTTCTTTTGTCTTCAAGCAAATTTTCTGGTCATTAATTCCAAGAAGTTTGTTCTGTCTTTTTAACAAGTACATTAAAAGCCATAACTATCCAAATATTGTCATAAAATAAAATATATCAAATTAACTCACTACATTAAAATCCATACTTATTCAATCATATGTCATAATAATAAAATATATTTCAAATTAACGGCACTACATTAAAATCAACTATTCAAATATTTCAAATATAAAAATATATTCAAATTAACTGTGTAACATTCAAGATATTGTCATAATAATAAAATATATTTCAAATTAATCTTGCAACTACATTAAAATCCATACTATTCAAGATATTGTCATAATTAAAATATATTTCAAATTAACTGCACACATTTAAATCCATACTATCAGATATGTCATAATAATAAAATTATATTTCCAAATAACGCACTACATTAAAATCCATCATTATTGTCATAATATTAAAATAATCTTCAATAACTACACTAATTAAAATCCATACTATTCAAGATATTTATAATAATAAAATATATTTCAAATTAACTGATACATTAAAATCCATACTATTAAGATATTCATAATAATAAAATATATTTCAAATTAACTGCACTACATTAAATCCATACTATTCAAGATATTGTCCATATTCAAATTAACTGTCAATATTTAATTACTGCACTACATTAAAATCCATACATATCAAGATATTGTCATAATAATAAATATATTTCAAATAAACTGCACTACATAAAATCCTACTATTCAAATATGTCAAATAATAAAATACAAATTAACGCACTACATAAATCCATACTATCAAGATATTGTCATAATAATAAAATATATTCAAATTACTACACTACATTAAATCCATACTATCAAGATATTGTCATATAAATAAAATATATTTCAAATTAATAACTACATTAAAAATCCATCTATTCAAGATATTTCATAATATAAATATATTCAAATTTACTGCACGACATAAATAATCCATACTATTCAAGATATTGTCATAATAATTAAAATAATTTCAAATTAAACACACTACATTAAATCCCATCCTCATCAAGATATTGTCAATAATTAAAATATATTTTCAAATTAACTACACTACATTAAAATCCATACTATCAGAAATGTCATAATAATAAAAATATATTTCAATTAACTACACTACATTAAAATCCATCCTATTTCAAGATATTTATAATAATAAAATATATTTCAAATTAACTACACTACATAAAATCCATCCTATTCAAGATATGTCATAATAATAAAATATATTTCAAATTAACTACACACATTAAAATCCATCCTATTCAAGATATTGTCATAATAATAAAATATATTTCAAATTAACTACACTACATTTAAATCCAATCAAGATATTTCATAATAATAAAATATAATTCAAATAACTGCACTACATTTAATCCTTACTAATCCATACTAAGATATTGTCATAATATAAAATATATTTCCCTACTGGTACCAGAGATCACTGGCAAAAATTAAAAATTGTTCTGGGTATGATGGTGAGGCTCCAGTTCTGGAGATCTAGGGAGTGTGAAGTACTCCTTCATGGTCATTATTCCTAGGTCCACTCTGACAAGGAGTGGTAGTATCTGTTAGGGTCCCATCTATAGGTCAAGTAGAACTGTTTTAAAATGATTCATATTCAATAGGAATACTTGATATCATATAATTCTATGCAAATTGTTTGTATTAAGAATTGTTACTTAAAGCTATAATTGTTTACTAAAGGTTAGTATTAGTTACTTGAAACCATATAACTGTGTGCAAACAAATGTCTATTATTAGATAGAAATAATTACTGGAAACCATATAACTATTAGTATTAGATGGGAATACTTGAAACCGTATAATTGTGTGTAAATTATTTGTATTAGATAGAGATACTTGATATGATATAATTGTGTGCTAAAAAACTCAAGAATTAGATAGGAATACTTGATACCATATAACTAAACTATTTATATTAAGAATAGTTACTTGAAGTTATAATTGTTTACTGAGAATTATTACTACAAGTTACTTGAAACCATATAACTGTGTGCAAACAAATGATTAATTAAATCACTTGAAACCATCTATAAATACTTGTGTTCCTTAATCTTCCGACCGTTATCATCCTGCAACCCCCTTTCATTAAAAATGAGACCGTCCAAGATGAAATGCAAAAAATGTAAATCCTGATTATCTGGTGTTGCTTATCCACCGAATTCATAAATAATGGACCATTCCATTTTCATTATAAAGAAAGAAAGGGAAGAAAAATGACATTCTAGATAGAGAGAGAAGGTGAGCACACAGAAGTGATAACACTAATCTGTTTCAATCGAACATAATGAAAAGAAGGAAAGTAAAAAAATTTTTTTAAATAGTGAGAGAGAGTTAAATCAAGATTATTATACTTTTTAATATTGAACTATTTAGCAATAGCTCTTAAGTAAACATATCAAACGTTGTAATAATTAGATTATAATACTGTGATATATCCACAGGTCTACTAGTATTGAACTATTTAGCAATAGATCTAAGTAAACATATCAAACGTCTGTAATAATTAGATTATCATACTGTGGCATATCCACTGTCCTGCTAATATACTTTTATTTTTACTGTATAAAAAAACAAAAAAAAAAGACAAATTTAAATCACGAGTTTTTACAGATTTGTCATCCATTTAATATGTGACTTATTCGTTGACTGAGTTGTTTTTAACCAATGGCATTTTTTGTTACCTTGTGGCTTTTTTTTGTGGGTGGGGTGTGTGTGGGGGTGTTGAGGCATTAAACTATTTCCTGGTCATTGCCATTTGGTCACACAAGTGCAGCCAATGGAATATCAACTTCCTATTGGTTAGTTTCGACATGATGTCATAAATAGAAGCAGGTCGACTTCCTGCTAAAAAGAAACCACTATAACCTCCTCGTCTCTTCTTGTGATTTTTCTACTTTTAGTTGAACTTGAATTAGAGAAATTTAAATAGCCATTTCAGTGTACCCACCCAAACTATTGGATTAATTAACACACGAGAGAGAGAGAGAGAGAGAGAGAGAGAGAGAGAGAGAGAGAGAGAGAGAGAGAGAGGTAACAGAAGTATTTAGTTTCTGTGATATGTATAGTTACATTGTTTGCTTAGAACTAGAGTTATATTTTTTTTTAAACCTTTTTGTTTACAATGATGTCATCTGTTTCAGAGTACACCTCGCCCTGTTGGCTAGGGCTGTAGAATACACCGACTGCACCTCTGCAAAGGGGTAAAATATTCCTAATGGAACCACCTGTTGGTCGTGGGTAGTGAACAGTGACGCTTGAGGATGGAATCCTGGTGGCAGAGTAAGTCCATGACATGCAACACTCCACTTTAGCAGATGGACGGTCGGAGAGGCTCCCTCTGATAAATTGGTTGGTCACGTCAAGCCCTAGTACCTATATGATTGTCCCAACCATATTGCTCTAATGGCAAATCTCCAACCCTTTTTATCATTGTGTACTAGAAGGCAGTGACTTTTTCAATTTCTCTTCCCTGCCAACATACACACACTCTCTCTCTCTCCAGTGATTGATTTGATCACCATGTCAGCGGGGCTAAGAATACTTTGACTGTAGCCCTTCTAGAGGGGTAAGACCCCCATAAATAGGGTGTCCTAGATCCTATAGACACTGAACTGCATCTAATGATGAAGTTCCAATTTAGGAGCTCTAGGGAGTGTGGAGTACCCATTTATTGCCATTACTCCTGGGTCCACTCTGACCCGGAGTGGTAGTACCTGTTAGGGTCTCTCAAGAAATTTTGAATACACATCAAGAATGAATAAAACAAAATGTCTTCAGTATAAAATAACCCAACAAGGGTTGACATGCCGTAACATCCAACCAAACGAGAAAACATGTTTGGTGCTCTTCCAATATGTGATCTACCGAATGGTTTCTAATCCAATATGTAATCTACCAATTTGTTTACATTCCAATATGTGATCTACCCATTATTTTCCCATTAAACGGTGCTCTTCCAATATGTGATCTACCCATTGACTACCCATTAAACTAACCCTTAACCCTAAACCCAACCTTGTCTTCTTTTTTCCAAGTAGATCACATACCATCAATAGTAGATCACAAACCTTCAGTAGATCACATATTGGAAGAGCACCACATGTTTTTGTTTTTTCCTTTCTTATTTTTCAAGATTTACTAAATTAAACTTGGTAGGAATAGGTTTCATTGGTTTGATTCTTTGGTTGATTGGTTAAAGAGGAGATTAAACTTTGTAGTAATCAATTTGTTTTTTTTTTAAATATATATTTTACTAAACTTTAAAAGGGAATGGTTCAACTCAATCAGTAGAGCATCTGTCTTGAAACCACATGGTTCTGGGTTCAATACCGACCCTCTCCAACTCAACATATGAGTAGCATAGCTTGGGGAGATTGGTAGGTGTGGCACTCCATCTCAAATGCAAAAACAATCTCCCTGGTCTACCGCTAGTGAAAAGGATGATACGACAATAGACCACTACACCTACTTAACTTTTACTTAAATTCATTAGTGGGAGCTAATGGTAGGTGTGGCACTCCACCTCAAATGCAAAAACAATCTCCCTGGTCTACCGCTAGTGAAAAGGATGATACGACAATAGACCACTACACCTACTTAACTTTTACTTAAATTCATTAGTGGGGAGCTAATGGTAGGTGTGGCACTCCACCTCAAATGCAAAAACAATCTCCCTGGTCTACCGCTAGTGAAAAGGATGATACCGACAATAGACCACTACACCTACTTAACTTTTAGTTAAATCATAGTGGGAGCTAATGGTAGGTGTGGCACTCCACCTCAATGCAAAAACAATCTCCCTGGTCTACCGCTAGTGAAAAGGATGATAGCGACAATAGACCACTACACCTACTTAACTTTTACTTAAATTCATTAGTGGGGAGCTAATGGTAGGTGTGGCACTCCACCTCCAATGCAAAAACAATCTCCCTGGTCTACCGCTAGTGAAAAGGATGATACCAACAATAGACCACTACACCTACTTAACTTTTAGTTAAATTCATTAGTGGGGAGCTAATGGTAGGTGTGGCACTCCACCTCAAATGCAAAAACAATCTCCCTGGTCTACCGCTAGTGAATAAGGATGATACTGACAATAGACCACTACACCTATTAACTTTTCTTAACATCCTATCCCACCTCATTCCACCCGGCCGGAAGCCACATTCATTTTTCTAATCTACCCCAAACGATAGCCTTTGTTTAAATGTTATATTAAACATATTTAGCAGTCTTTGATTTACGGGAAATAACAGGTAACTTTAAATGAAAAGGACATTTTTATCCATTTATTGATATATCCTTATAGGAATTGGGATCTGGACTTAGAAAATTCTCAACAGAATGTTAAGAGTTTTAAATGCATAGATAAATGAACTGATCATTCTACCGCCTTCATGTACACTAGAGGTTGGCCATCTTGCTCGGCATAGGAACCAATGGCCACGTCTATAAGAGAATGACAGGTCACAGCTATCACTGTAGTCTTTGTAGCATAAAGTAATCATTTATCGCGTGGGATGGGGCTGGGGGTCAATCAACATGATTGTTGTCACGTAACATTGTATAAATACACCAGATGTATTCGTCAACTTATTACCAGATTTTAATAATCAAGATTATATCATCTAGCAATATCTAGGAGGGGAATAACAATTCTTACCAGAGAAATAGTAAGTGACATGGGTTTATGACTTCTGTGGACGTTTATAAATTAACCCCCCCAAAAAAAAAAACAAAAAAAAAAACCGAGCATCTAATCCACCGCCTGTTTCCTTTGTGGGTCAGATTAATATTTCTCCTAGGGAGTGTGGGTCAGATGATTACGAACTATGTTGCCGACCCCTAATGTACACAATTCATTTTGATTATTTTATGGTTTGCATTACTGTGGAAATGGGGTGACAAAAAAAAAGCCCCACTTTGCATTCCGTCTTGATTGTACATCTGAAGAATGTTATTGGAAGAAGAAGAAAAATAAATAAATAAAAAGTTAAAATTATCTAAATGTTTTTAAGTTATTAGTCATTAAAGAGTTAAGGGGTAAAAAAAATCATAATCAATTTAAATGATATTCCTTATGATGAATAGAGAAATATTTTATAAAAACATTTTCCTTGTGTGTAAGAGAATTCACATATCAAATTATAGATTTAAGAATACGACACCCACTCCCACCCACCCCCCCCCAAAAAAACAATATGACCATAGAATAGATACAATAGGTACGGTACGCCAAACAAGACAACAGAGCAAAATATTCAACTCATCTGATTGGATAGAATTAAGAGTTTCCTTAAATGGATTGTTGGTGGGGGGTGGGGGACGTGCATATCCTAGTTGATCCAATTAATACTTTTTATGCTCCCCCCTCCCCCCCCCCCATATCAATTGCAAGTTTTGGTTTAGAAATGATAATAGCCGTAATTCTGCCAATATGACTTGCATTAAATCGCTCACAATAGGAAAATTCCTTGTTCCCCAAACCCCATCCAAATGATTAAACCTTTTTAAACAGGTTTTAAGCAGAGGTTTGCTTACTTTGTTTAATGGCATATCAAACTTTGTGGGATATTTAAAGTAAAATCCAAATTTTTAGAAGAATAGTTTTAAATGGTTTCAACAATAATAATAATCCGTAGAAAACAATCATAGGTTCAAGTACCTATTCTTAATATATATATATATATGGGAGAATATGTGTTTAATTGAAGTCGAACCTAATTTTGAAAATTAATTAATTAATAATTAATGAATTAGGCGGGCATACCTATTCAAATGTAAAGCTAAACAAATCGAGAAAACTTACATTTGAATAGGTATGCCCGCCTAATTCATTAATTATTATTAATTAATTTTCAAAATTAGGTACTTCAATTAAGCACATATTCTCCCAAAAATTGTCAGCTAAAAAGCCATATCAAAACACATCGTTTCTTTACTTCTATTATAATATATATGTGGAGAAAATAGACAAACACGGGAAAACTTGATGTTTATTGTCGACGGTGCAACGTTTCGGTCTCTTATTAGACCATCTTCAGACTTAATAGAGACCGAAACGTTGCACCGTCATAAACATCAAGTTTCCACAAATCCCGTGTTTGTCTACTTTTCTCCACATACTGTCGGATTACCTCCTCACATTTCTACCATATATATATATATATATATATATATATATATATATATATATATATGAAGTAAATGGAAGTGAATCAGACAGTATGAATAGAAAATTTTTAGAAAAATTCCCAATAACATATTTTGTTTTTTCTAAAAATTCTCTCTCTCTCTCTCTCTCTCTCTATATATATATATATATTATATATATATACACCGACACGTGTTTCGACCAAGAGTTTGTCCTTGTATACATAGTATCCTATTTAGTATTATTTTAAATATCAAATAAAATAATAATAGAGAAACATAAAATTTGAGTATACAAAAAGCGGACTTCTTCGGAGCAGAAGTTTTGATATTTGTATACTCAAATTTTGTTTCTTATTATTATTATACTTCATATTTAAAATAATACTAAATAGGATAATTATATGTCATTGTATTTTACATACAAGTATATTCCTTATATTTTTATGTTTATAAAACGTATTATGGAAGTTTTGATGTAATTATATGTTTTCCATAATTAGAAACGTGGGTCGACCATTGCTCAGGTTTAAGGACAAGTTGAAAAGTAACCTCTCAGCTGCAAATATAGATCACGCTACTTTTGAGAGCACAGCACTCGATGGTAAAACGTGGAGGACTTTGTGTTACAATGGTATCAAGAATTTTGCAGCATCGGAGGTCACCAAGCTGCGTCAAGCTAGAGAAAGGACTAGAGCATTGGCTAGTGTCCCAGCAATACATTCTAATAATCCACACTCTTGTTCCATCTGTGGACTTCTTTGCAAATCATTGGCAGGGCTGAAATGTCACCTGCAATTAACACACAAAGTTAAATGAAAGAGGTTGTCGGAAACTCATACGACGAAATTGACGGGAGAGTCCATCATATATATATATATATATATATATATATATATATATATATATATATATATATATGTGTGTGTGTGTGTGTGTGTGTGTGTGTGTGTGTGTGTGTGTGTGTGTCATTGTATTTTACATACAAGTATATTCCCTATATTTGTTCGTTTATAAAACGTACTATGGAAGTTTTGATGTAACTATATGTTTTTCATAATTACTGTGTTATTACACATGGGCTCATTAAACCAAATAAAATTTGACATATTTAATAAATAACTTGTAACAAGAAAAAAAAACTTATTTCTTCTAGTTAGTTTATTTTTTAGATTCTAAACATGCTGGATAATTAGTATTTATATATTAGATATATTGGGAATTTTATAAGTAAGACAACAACTTATCAATAATTTTATTTCATAAGCATGTATTCACCCAAACCTTCTGCATGAGCAGGATGTGACACAAGGTCAATTTTTTTAAGCAGATTGATTGGTTGGATTTTACAGCATGTCAACCCTTGTTGGGTTATTTTATGCTGAGGACATCTTGTTTTATTCATTCTTGTTATGTATTCAATTTTTTCAAACTCAGTTTTGTTTTTAAATACAATATTTTTAATACTATTTTTTTAATGGGGCCCTAGCAGGTACTACTACTACATTTAACAGGTTTGAATTCAGAGTTTTACATCTTAGATCAATTGCCATACAGAGATTAAAGAGCCCAGTTTGCTCCTATTTACCCATAGCTGGAGGGAGGATAGTTGATTCATGCCATTCCCAAGTATATTAGCACTATGTGAAAATGCAAACAGCCTTTTATTTTATAAAGACAACAGCTTATCAATATTAAGTTTTCATAGAACTTTCTTTAAAAAGCAGAAAGGATTTTTTTTCCTTCCCTTTCCCTGCCTAACCCCAAACCAGGAAAACATGACCCAAATCATCACCCCCTCCCCCCACCGAACAACTTTAATGACCCTTCTCACTTGCAAGAGGAAAGCAGATGACCTGTAACAACATTTGATTTCTCTTGAAAGCTAATTCAGATTTTAAACGGTACAAAATTATTCTAGTGAACAAGACACAAAACTCATCCTTTCTTTAATAAAAAAAGAAAAAGAAAAAAAAGTCAATTATTTAATTAATAATAAAATTACTCTGCAATTGGATTCGCAAAAGTTAGAATTAAAGAGAAAGAGATTGCTGATGTCGTAAAGGGTTAATGACATCCTTATAATCCAAAAAGAGGATCTTCCCTTTTTTTTTTCTTTTCCTACAAATTTGTTTTTTTTTCTTTCTTTCTAACATCATCATCTTCTTTGCTCATCAAAAAAATAAATAAATAAATAAAAATAAAAATATGAGTTTACAACAAGGGAAGGGGAGGGGGTAAGAGAAAGAAAATCGGCATCCTTACTGATTTCTAACTATTAGAAAGAAAGAAAAAAAAAACATCCAGCTTGTCTGTCTATCCTTACTCATAAGGGTTTCTCATCCTTACTCTCCCAACTTTTCTCCTTACTCTCCTGACCTCAGTTTCAAACTTGTACCATGATTGCTTCGTTTAGTGAATTACACTTCATTTTCCTTACACTGTAATCTTTCTTTTTTTCCCCTCTCTTCTGAACCCTTTCATTAAGAAACCTGACAAAAA
>CM042152.1:81015978-81018478 GCA_023376005.1 Doryteuthis pealeii
ATGACACAATGTACACAATTCATAGTACCGCAGACAGTTAGAAATGTGTTTTTTTAGATGATCTGCTGACTGCCAGTGTACTACTGGCTGTTGATTGAGACGTGTTGGCTACGCTTAACTGCTAAAATCCGTCTTGATATATATATATATATATATATATATATATAATGTAATGCTATCACTTACATTTATTGCATAATAACTAAAAAAGAAGACATAAGTCACACACTATTAGAAATTAACCCTGAATGCATATACGCCTTTATGTACAGTATGTGTACAAAATGTACAGTATGGATATCTAAAAAACTAGAGGTGATGTGTACAAACGGATTTCAATTCTGAATTCAGCACAGCTATTTTTGTGCTTGCCTCAATTTCTTTGTAAACCAGTGTTATCACCAGAAAGAGACAAGCCTTATCATACCATGAGGAGACTCCTCCTCCTATGATGGCGGTTAATGTTATATCATTCGGTTACTTTAAAATACATTAACTGAATATCCTGTATCAGAGGGGTATGATATATACTATATAAACTTAATTTTTTTTATAAACAATTTTTCTATTTAACAAATAGATTGGACCCTAACAGATACTACCACTCCGGGTCAGAGTGAACCTGGGAGCAATGGTGATGGAGGGGTGCTCCCTCCACATTCCCCAGGGCTCCAGAATTGGAACTTCACCAACGGATAGAGTTTAACGTCATACCCAGGACATGAAGACCCTCAGCCACCACCTTCTAGCACATATGATAAAATCAAAGATCGGGGTTTGCCATAAGGGCAATAGGGTTGGGACAATCATATAGGTGCTAGGGCTTGACATGGCCAGCTGATTGATCAGAAAGGGTCTCTACGATCAACCGTCTAGCCTAAATAAACAGTTTTGCATGTCATGGACTGCTCAGCCAACAGAATTCCATTCTTTAGCATCAAGGGTCATCACCAACGACCAACAGGTGGCTCAATTGGGAGAGTTTACCCCTCTGCAGATGTGCAGTCAGTGTATTCTAAAGCCCCACCGACAGGGCTGGCCACTATATCTACACTACCCTAACACACACACACACACACACACACACACATATATATCTTATTATAATGGAGATTGTGTATTGTTTTGTCTGTAACCGAAACTATATTACTACTCAAGTCACAATTCCCTTAGTTATTGACATCACATTCTCCATGATTTTATTCTAACCTTTTTAATAATTAATAAAATTGTTATACATTATTAATACTGTTAACCATATCTACATACGAATACCATGCAATTATATTTATATATACAACAAAATAGCGCTTTACAGTGTGAACGGGAAGGCTAATTTGCATATTGATATTAAAAAATCGAATTTAATAAATATGTGCTCAGTGTTATTGATTTTTAACTGTTTGGTTTTATTTTAATGAATATAAGCAAAAATCTCTTCAATAAATCTTAAATGAAATCCATTAACAAGAAAAAATAACTAAGTTTATTCTTACTTCCTATTTTAACTAAATACTTACATTAGAAAAAATAGCAATGAAAGACGAAATTGATGGAAGAGTAAGTTTCAGTTGTTCTATGTTTTAAATCTTTTGATCTGCATTCTTATTTAGTTTCATTAGCCTTTCTAATTTCATATAATATCTTATTACATTCAAACTTAAATACTTGCACCCGGAGGGTGCATATATTTGCTAGTATATATAATTACATACACACACACAATAGAATTTTGGTTTTGTATAGATATAGCAGATTGCAATGGATTTTCCAGACAATGGAATGAAGACACTGAAACAATCTTATTCTAAAATTAATGAGCTTCACCAACCTAACACGTAGGAATTGAACTATATATCTTACAGTTATTAGTTTTATCATTTAGCTACTGAATTATCACTTTGGAAACTTGCTGCTATGTCTTGATGTATTGCCAAATCTGTTACTGGCTAGACTATCACACACACATATATATATATATACACACACACACACACATATATATGCGTTTGTGTGTGCGTACGTTTGTATATACATATATGTGTGAGTGATATATATATATGTGTGTGTGTGTGTGTGTGTATTTGTTTATTGTATGTGTATACATGTATGTTTGAGTATATATATATATATATATGGGGGGAGAGAATCGGGGGTGGTGGAGAGAATCTGAGAAATAAATCTGCTTATGTAAGAGAAGTAGAGATGATAGCCATGCCCCCTCCCCCCGCTCTCATCGTGTTTGTTTACTTGTCTACTGCATGGCGGTGGTGGTGGTGGTGGTGGTGGCTGCTGCTTGTGCCGCCCCAGCATCCACCTGGGGGTGAAACCATATCTGCAAATATATTTCCAAACATCCTTCATTCAACATATGTCGGCGTTTCAGCTCTTCAATCATTTCACCAAATGACAATTTGACAACTTTCGAACAATTCCGCCATTAAGTCTTTTGTTCTAGGGGTTTTGTTTTGTTTATGCTGGTGTAATCCACACAGATTTA